>JANAVB010024400.1:3230848-3416170 GCA_029216955.1 Iris pallida
AATCTTTGAATAACCAATTCTAAGTGCAGAAATTGTTCTCAAAGCATCCTTCCAAAATAACTCGCCGATTAGTGTCTATTGTTATTTCAGTTTTAAATTTTTTTATTGAATGTCATGCTAATAATGTAATATATTAAACCACAAGATAGATTTATGTAAGATGTCATAAAACATAAACAAGATCTATAGTTTTTCGAAAGAAGGCTGTGATTGTACCTCCATATCCATATCACGTGTCATAACCGTGTACACTTATACATAAATAACAAAATAGTATCAAGAACAAGGCCTTAACCTAATTATTCATGATATGGAACTAGATTTAACAAAGATGTTTTGATTTGCATCAACTGTGATGTGTTCAAATCCAGGTAAATTTTGATTTGGAACTTTCAATTATCATGCATGTCTAGATTGAACAAAGTTGTTTGGGTTTTTTTCCAGATAATAGATGTTTAGTCATCTTTCTTTTTCTCAATATGTGGGAGCTACAATATCTACTGGCTCATTCTCCTTTCTTTCCTTTGTCCTTAAATGTCTTCTATTATGAGTTTTCAAAACATAACAATTGTGAATGTAATGTTAATATTGTCTTAAAAATGTAAGGTTTAATATAGCCATTTTTGTTTTGCAGTTCATAAGATTGTTGGCCAAAAAGGTTCTGAATTCCAGAGCCTCTATCATTTTATGATATCTAGTCCAGTGCTAGACAAGAAAATTATGACTCTGCCTGCATATCTATGCAAGGGCAGACACACACTAGGGCAAGTAGGGTTAATCGACCTCACTGAATGATTGACAAGTGGGATTACTATATCTTTGTATTCCAACCAAAGTAGCCTAGAAAACCTAAACCCATGGTGAAGAGAGCAATGGCTCTGTCTTCCAACCTCTTAATAGTAGATTAATTGTATCTGCACCATTCAGAACTTAACCTCTAAAAGGGTTTGCCTATATTCATGCTACAGGGCAAGTAAATTACCTTGACATGTCTTGTATATATGTACTTCCAACCTCCTTGATTTGAACAGACAGCTAAATCCATATCGTCTACAATTGTTCGTTCATTCCAACCTCTTGCATCATTGACGACATATTCTTCAAACACTTGAGTTCCTATCAATAAAAAATAGATCATATGGGTATTGGTTGTTATCATGGACTCCCTCAAATTCTATCGATACTAAATAAGTCTTTGAATCCATATTAAAATGACCTAGAAAAATGAAAATTCATGGCTTCCTTGTCTCATGTTCAAAAACAGAGGTAATTTAAAACAAAATTGTTGTCAACTGCCAGTATCTATGTCCAGACATTGATGCATAGTTTTGTTGGTATATTACCAAAGAGCAGTCGAGTGCTAGACGAGCAAATTATGAGTCTGCCTGCATATTCTGGTCCAGACATTGATGAATAGATTTATTAATATATTACCAGAGAGCAGTCTAATGGTATATTACCAGACAAGCAAATTACGAGTCCGCATGCATATTATACTTTGAAATTCACCTTCAAAAAAGAGATGAATACTTCAAAAAAATTATAGTTAGCATCACAAAAGATCCCGATGGTCTCTACAATTGAACTAGTTAAAATAACTTAAATAATGAATATTTGATCAAAGAGTATCGCATGCAGATAATGAAATTAATGATTTAGCTGCGACAACTACAAAAAAAGAAAGAAGAGTTGGTTTCATTTTTTTCCATTATGAGCAAACATTAACTGAAGAATGTGTATTGAGATTGTTTCATGTCAAGTAAGTTGGAGACGATATCTGCTAGCTAGGTCATCTTATTCCACTATTGTTTAAAGAGATTACTTATCCCCATCCACATCTATGCTTTGGCCATAAATTGTAAAAAAAAACTATTTAGTTCTGTCTCATCTTCTTCTCTCTTCTCTTCTCTTTCTTTCTTTTCTTTTTGTTTTTATATTGGCTATGTAGGCACTCATGTTTACACCTTTACACTTCTAAACTTCCCTATATAGTAGTCTAACTTGAGGCATCTCTCGTATAAAGCAGACATTCTGAAGCTATCCTAAGCCCTTGATCCTGTGAGCCATTTCTTTGCTGAGAATATCATTCAAGAACTATGAATATATAAATTTAACAAATTTCTTTGCCTAAACTATTAGTCAGTCTAAGGATTCAAATAACTTTCTTGCTTGAATTTTATTTATGTTAATTAAGTTTTTTTATAGATTTTGATTTCAATGGACTCTTTATAAACAACTATGGTCCACCTACAAGCAGAGGTGGGAAAAAGGAGCCACATCAACATATTCCTCCTCTCCTCTTCCTTTGTGAAAGGGTACATATCCATTCTCTTCCATCTCCTAATCTCATATTTTTAATATCTTATATTAAATTCTCAATAATATGCTTTTCAAGCACAACACTCATAAAAGCATCCATACATAAAACGATAAACAGTTGCCATTGTGTACATGTGCTATCATAATTGACAATAAAAGGCCAATACCGAAAACTCCCAAGTACTGTACTTGAAAAAAAAAAGCTATATTGCACGGATACAAACTATGATGGCAGACACCAATTTTGGCATGTCCAATTATATCTTGGTGTGTACCCGTGTCGTGCTTTGTCCTACGATAACAAAGATAGCAACTTTATCCTATGCCATCCCCATGCCGTGACAGACGAGGATCTGATGCAACACGACCACCCCCCCACCCCAAATGGCACATTTATCAGTATCCTGTCGTATGTTACTCGTGTCCACACAAATGTTGAAGCTTGAAGCATACAACTTTAAGACAAGCTGTTACCTATCAACTAAATTAAATTCTCGATTGTTATAGATTAGTATGCTTTGTCGTGGGACCAACCAATAAATTCATCACATAATTTAAGTCAAGTATATAAAATTGCCCACAACTGGTTCATCCCTCCATCAGTAACCATTTTCTTAGGTACATCAGTGCTCACATGAGTAATCCAATTATGCCATTCTTTGAGTAAAAAGAATAGTCCAAACCAATTATATTCATAGAAAATGTAAGTTTACATAGAACTACAATATGACTATTACCTAGAGAAGAAGAAAAGCACAAACCTTGACAATTCCAGTCCATTGCCGCAACCAGATGTTGGATATTCACAACCGACCATTTTCTATAAATCTGCAGATACATACTCCAAAAATTAAAGCATTTCCTACCAGTGTGTTCATTTATTAGAATTATTTTTTTGTGCAAACACAAGATGTGAACCTTCGTTTAAGATGTTTGACTTCTCTCGAGCAATTTTTTACAAAATAACTTGCGAACTCATGTCGAGACCTACAAAGAAACTAATGAAATCCAAAATTGTGAACTCATCGCAAAGAAAAAAAGAAAACAACTCTTAATGAAGATAGGGTTTTTTCTCACCACGAAAGGGGGGATTTTCTCACCTCAAATAGGGGTTATTGGGCAGACGACCCGCCACAGGTGGACGCCGAAAGAGAGTTGGCCTGCCGTATCCGACGACGGAGGTCGACGACACACCGGACTTGTGAATAATGGTCTCATGGGACTCGCCGTAGGTCGACGATAGAGTATGCATACACTAAAATTGGTGAATGAGGGCGAGAGAGAGAGTGTGTGTGTGTAGGGAAGAAATGTTGGAAACAATTGAGAATGGAGTATGTATATAGTAAAATGAGGGAGAATTGGGGGAAATTAGAGCTCCACCCCATTTTTCTCCTGCCTAAAATTTTCAGTAGTGATATTAATAATTTAGAAAAATTATATATATTTCTAACAGACTATAGGTTTATACTAACGGGTGCATCTAGTTAGTATTTTGTAACAGGTTAAGGCTGTTAGAACCTGCAAACAAGGTCCATTAGAAATTGGCCAATATGATGTAGTGAGGATTTGTGAAGATTTTTCGGGGAGAGAATGGTTCTGGAGTTTCTGTGAGAGAAGGGGTTTCTGTACGTGAAGGAGGAAGAGGGGTTATGTAGGAAGAGGTTTCGGCGGGTGGAGCGGATCTGGGGAGATCGGGGAGTGCGTTGGAACGGTAGGATTAGTCAATTGGGTTTGGGTTAGTGGGTTTGGATAGCGAACGGGTTATTGGGTTACACTAATGGGTAGAGGGCTCCACTGCGGGCTTAAGTCATGGGCTCTAATTAATCTAGCCAAAATCAATATTTAAAAAAACCATTGCAATCAATTAATTATTATGGATAAAAAATGAAATTTTTTCCATATTTCCGATATATGTAATAATAATAATACACACTAATCTACAATTAATAGCCAATAAATATTATAAACCCATTTATTAATTAAAATCCAAATTTATGGGTTTTACAGAAAGTTTTCGTCACTAGAGCTCGAGCTCCCAACTCTGCTGCGTCGAATGGTCTCGTACAGGGATTTAGAGGAGAAAACACCAGTCCTAGTCTTTGTCCAGATGACAGAATCTTTGCCATCTCCTTTGTGAAGGTTAATACTGAGTATAGCAGTTGCTTCCGTCATGGGAAACATATAGGTTATCAGAGGAATGCGCTAAGTACGTGACCGAGGATCCATGTCATGAACCAAGCGAGGGTTATTGTCGATCGCTGTATCAGACGAGACATGATAACCAGGTAGACCCGGCACCCATGGGTCATCGAAGATATGCAACAATCTACCCTTAACTCCCCAGTGAACATTGCGCTCCATGACTCCTCGCAACTCTACATACTGGCCCAAGTAGATGAGACACGTCTAGGTCTCTGGACAGTCGAAAATGACCTATTCTGCAGGTAGATCCCCCGAAAAATCCTAGTCCAAAGCTGGTGGGGATTCTCAAGGAATCTCCAAACCAATTTGCCTACCAGGGTATGATTGACCATCTCAAGATTCCTGATACCGATACCCCTTCATGTTTTGGTTTTGTGAATTTGTTCCAAGTGAGAAGATGAAGTTTTCTTTCTCTTATATTATGCCCCCACCAGAATGAACATTGCTGCTTCGTCAGATTGGCAATGGTAGTTTGGGGAATTCTATATGCGGACATATAGTAGATAGAAAGAGACCCTGCAATAGAGTTGATGAGGATAGTGTGGCCTGCATGAGAGAAGTTTAGATTTCCACCCATTCAAGCGAGATTCACACCACTCCACCAAGGTCTGATAGGTGGCTATCCGCCCTTTGGACTCTAAGAGAGAATGGCCCAAGTATTTTTCTGAGGTGGCCATCAGAGTGAGGCTCAGCAAGGCTACTATAGAAATCCTGTCTTGCTTAGGAACTTTGTAGCTAAAGAGGATGCTAGACTTTTTGAAATTAATTTTCTACCCCGACCACCTGGAATATGTATGCAACAACTCGTGAACTGCCTCCAGGGACAAATTGTTTGCCTTTCCAAATATAATAATGTCATCTGCAAATAGAAGATGTGATATAACAGGAATGTGGTGGTTAATACGAACTCCATGAAATAAATAATTACATTCATACTGGTAAAATAGTCTAAAGAGGATCTCCGAGCATAAGACAAAGACGAAGGGAGGGAGAGGAGAGAGAGGCAACCCTGCCGGATTACCTTTAAGGGGGAGAAAAATCCCTTTAGCATGCCATTTACGATGATGGAAAACAACGACGTCATGATGCACTCTATGAAGAGGTTACTAGAGTGGCCACATATGCCCAGACCATGAAGAACTCTTCCTACGAAAGACCAGAAAAGTCTGCCATATTCTTTCGATAAGTCTAGCTTGAGACCGTATCAGTTCTCTTTAGCGAGAAACCCTTCATGGCATGTATAATTTCATGAGCCATAATCACGTTGTTCATGATCTGACGACCAGGGACGAACGCATTTTGTGTGGGAGACACCAGCTTATTCATAAGGGAACGAAGACGAGAAGTGAGGATTTTAGATACTACCTTGTATCCCACGTTGCACAAAGATATTGGCCTAAAATCCACCGAAGATGCTGGGTTAGGTTTCTTTAGAATAAGCACGATGTTGGTGTGGTTCATCAAGTGGGGTAGTGTAGCCTTTCTAAAGAAGTTGTGAATGATCGTTGACAGATCCTTGCCCGCTACCGGCCAATACTTTTGATAGACCACCGTAGGGACTCCGTCTGGCCCTGGGGCTTTCAGGGGCCCCATGCCATTAATGGCCCTCGGGATCTCTTCATGAGAGGGCAGAGTCCCAGTGACTCATTCTCCTCATCCCAGATAGGACAGTCCGAGATGATTAACGAAGGGTCCATTGATTTGGCATTGTCTCTACAAAAAAGCGAGCAAAAATGAGAAACTACTGAATCTACTATTTGTAACTGGTCTGTGATCTACCTGCCATCAGGCAGTTGCAGATAGCGGATATCTTTCATCAGTTTTTCTGATAGTCGCCTTAGTAATAACATTCTTGTATTAGTAGTTTAAGGTCACAAATTATGTCTATACTAGAAGGACAACTTTATAGGATGTACTTGTCATATTATTAATTTAATTATATAAGAATGTGTCACCCTCATTTCCCGTATTTTCGTATTTTGTATTTATACTCGTATCTGGATTTTGGCATGTATTTTTATTTTTTCTCAACTTATGGAATTTCGGTATTTCTCGTATTTTGGATTTTGACATGGCTCGGTTTTAATCGGTTTGGTTTGGTTTTATTTGGATTGGTTCGGTTTTATGTGAGTTGGATCACCTTAACCTATGCTACCCCTCATCCCCACCATAACTCCCCCTCTTTATATCCCCACCTACCACTCTCTCTCCTTATAACTTCCACCATTAATTTCTTTCTTCTTCTTTCTCCTTCCTCAACACAACTCTCCTAACCCTAGGCAAGTGCATCTTGCCACTACATGAGAACCCTCTTTTTTGTCCATTTGCTAGTTTAGGACTTGGTGATCAACATTAGAACTTGGGTTTTTGTGATTTGGAGCCTCCATTGTTATAGATCTAATTTTTATTTTCGGATTTTGTATGGTTTTAGCTTCTTAAGTTGGATTTATGGGTTTTTGATATTTCCATGTGGAAGAGCATTCAATTCTACCCAAGTTAGAACTTTGGAAATCTGGATTTGGAGTTCGGATGGCCAAGTTATGAGGTTTTGAAGTTTTGGAGCCATTGGAGCTTCTTCTCAGCCATGGAGAAGAAGACCCAGACCCTGCGTGCGTGTTTTTACGCGTACGCAGCTCTCTGCTTGCGTGCTTTTGCACGTACGCAGCTCCCTGTAGCGTGCGTGACTTTTCACGAGCTGCTTCCTTGAGCGTGCGTGACTTTTCACGCAGCTGCTTCCTTGAGCGTGCGTGACTTTTCACGCAGCTGCTCCCTGTAGCGTGCGTGACTTTTTACGCAGCTGCTTTTTTGAGCGTGCGTGACTTTTCACGCAGCTGATTCCTTGAGCGTGCGTGACTTTTCACGCAGCTGCTCCCTGTAGCGTGCGTGACTTTTCACGCAGCTGCTTCCTTGAGCGTGCGTGACTTTTCACGCAGCTGCTTCCTTGAGCGTGCGTGACTTTTCACGCAGCTGCTCCCTGTAGCGTGCGTGACTTTTCACGCAGCTGCTTCCTTGAGCGTGCGTGACTTTTCACGTAGCTGCTTCCTTGAGCGTGCGTGACTTTTCATGCAGCTGCTCCCTGTAGCGTGTGTGACTTTTCATGCAGCTGCTCCCTGTAGCGTGCGTGACTTTTACGCAGCTGCTTCCTTGAGCGTGCGTGACTTTTCACGCAGCTGCTTCCTTGAGCGTGCGTGACTTTTCACGCAGCTGCTTCCTGTAGCGTGCAACTTTCACCTACGCTGCTCTCTCAGCGTACGTGACTTTTTCGTACGCTGCTTCCCTGACCCTTGCTTAACCCACAGGCTCTTGGAGTTTGGTCTTATTTCTTTAAGCTTGGCTTTTCTATAGTCCTGTATATAATATTTTATGCCCATTTTATATCCTTACGTCTTGTTGTCATGAACTTGATTTACTTAATATATTTGGAATGACTATTGTACATGGCATGATATGACAAGGAACTAGAATAACACGACAGTGACCCGTAGTGGTGCACTCCTGACATGACCAACCTGACATGATAGTGGCCCGTCGTGGCGCACTCCTGACAAATACCCTGGCATGATTTATCTTGATAATTTAACTTGACCTGCCTTGACACCGTGGGTGTTTTTCTTGCTTGCTTGTTAAATCTACTTGTCCTGTCTTGCATCATGTCTAGGAGGGGACTCCTGAGTACACGGTCAGGAGTACCTACTAAAATGGATTAAGGTTAATAACTAGAATAACTCAGTAGTCATGAAGAGATGACACAGCTACAGGCAATCCCGTTACCTGGGCGCTCTTGGGATCTGTAGCCTGCCGTCGAGTAGGACATTTCCAGCGCACCGTCGAGTGTTGCACCCTCTAAGTCACCTAAGGGTACCTGCATCTCCTGGACGATGTACCCACCTGAATTCAACCCTAATCTTTCGTCCTGGATAACCTGGATGGTCTGCAGGGCTTGTGACTGTGGAATAATCTCACTGCATCTTGTTAGTAATTAGGCCTGTGATAACCCTAGTTAGTTAAAGTAGTAAGCCGTAGGATCTGCTTGGCCGTGATTGATTGAATGAGGTATATCCAGTCTAGTCATGTCTTGATCCCATGCAAGATTGTTTCATGTCTTGATTACTTATATTATTATCTTGCCGATAAATGTGGGAAACCAAGCTCTGTTCAGATGAAGGGTTACAACCCCGGTCCTTGTTTGGTTTACGGGTTGTAACCTAGCTATCAGAATAGTTCCATGGTTATCTCGTCGTATTATCCTGACATATTTTCATAATTATAGTTTTTAATATTAGATTTTCTGTGCTGATTGCTGACTTTTGTTCTTATTTCGTGGCCCCCCTTGTGGCACTTGCTCTTTCTGGGGTTGACCCAGCTGGTTTTGTGTGGCCAGATTTTGGAGCAGCTCCCGAAGATCTACCAAGCTTCCAGCCCAATGGTGGCGACTAGAAGGAACCCGGGCTACGAGTGGGTTTTCTATTTTGCTTCGCTCACTCTATTGTAAAGTTATTCTTTGAGGTGTTTAGCTGACGAGCACTGTTAGCTCGATGCACTTTTACTTACTGTCTGCCTATGGGCTGTAAACATGATTAACAAATCCTAGGGTTGATCATATATGACTTAACTCTTGCTAGTCCTCGTATTTTGTACGACAAGCTTCATGATCAGCTGATATGTAATATTTGGGACGCCTTTTATTGTATATTTGGTGGTCAAACATCTTGTAATTATATTACTTGCTTAAGATTGAGACAATAGGCTTGACCTTAAGAGACTGTTGGCTTGTAGTAAACCCTCATATCTAGACACGTGACCGTATAGTTGAGATGTATTCTATTTCAATATACGTAGCTGGCTATGTCTGCCCCCGCTCTCCAGTATTCGGTTCTGGGGCGTGACATGGTTTAAGTGGTGGCCCATGCAGGTCTTGACAATCAAGAAATGTGAGGGTTTACTGAATAGATGTCTCAATCCGTATTCGCCCTTGATCTCCGCCCGTATTTTCAAATCCCTGAAATTCTTGCCCTGATTACATGGTATCGTTGATCTGTCCTGGTCCTTCCTTATTGTTTCCTGTGTCGTCTTCTTTAACGGCACTGTACCTAACCCTGCCGATCAGCAAAGAGGAGCACCTCCCGTGGGCCAGCAGCAACCTGAGATCAAGTCCAGCATTCCGGAGTCGCCTCCAGAGTGATACCTACTGGAGGAGAGTCACCAGTTTGGCCCATCCGACCCGCAGAGCCAGATGATGGTACCTTAGTGGGCCTCATCAGAACCTTGATAGCTTCCCAGGATCGTCGAAGCGACGCGCTGCACCAGACAGTTCAACATGCTTTGACCCGAGGTGGACATCCAGGGAACCAGGGCGAACAGCTTCAAGCGCTTGAACCCTCCTTTCTTCGACGGTACCGAGGATGCGATTGCCGCGGATGCATGGCTTCAGGATATCGAGGTGATTCTGGAAGCAGCTAGGACACCGAGAATGAGAAGGTGGCGGTGGTACGCCTGCAGTTGTTGGACTTGGCTCGCAGTTGGTGGGCAGCGCAAGCCATGGGATTAGTGGTACCTATTGCTTGGGCAGTGTTTAGAGAGAGATTCCAGACGAAGTACTTTGATGCTGTGGCTCGGTACGACCTGCAGACCAGATTTACCAACTTGAAGCAAGGAGGCAGAACAGTCGACAGTTATGCATCGGAGTTTTCTAGACTCAGTAGGTTTGCCCCCACCTTGGTGGCGACCGAGTTTGATAGGGCCCAGCGGTTCCAGCAGGGGCTGCATTTGGAGATCTTGTTGGCAGTAGAACAGTTCGAGCACCAGACGTTCGATGCAGTCTTGAGAGCAGCTAGGAGGCATGAGTATACCTCCCAGAGGATCGTGGATAGGACCGGAGGTAGGAAGCGGTCCCACGGCCAGATGACCCAGTCTTCAACACCAGCTCCGGTAGCTAGGGCCTTGACTATTGGAGTTCCCTAAAGGACGGATTCGGTAACGTCGGTTCAGCATTCGACCCGACGTACCCGCAGCAGCAGAAGCAGAAGCAGTCTTCCGTAATGGGCTGCACTCATTGTGGGAAGCCATGGCACGTTGTTTCGGAGTGTCGCGGAGCACAGGGATTATGCTTGGCTTGTGGAGCATCGGACCACATGATAGGGTCCTGTCCGAATAGAGCCGGTTCCTCTCGTCGGTCCAGACTAGTGCTTCGGTTAGGGGACCAGCACCAGCACCAGTACAGCAGCAGTATCAGCCTCAGAGGCCATTGCCGCCTCAGGCCCAGGCCCTCCAGCAACAGAGGCCTCAGCAGTTCGCCCTGGCCCAGGCCAGATCCAGACTCGGCAGAGAGGTATCTGTGTCCTATTATCTTACTTTCCGTCGTCGTTATACGGGACACGTGTCATGTTTCATGTGTCCTAATTACAACGGTATATCTCGGACCGAGCCATATCCTAGGACATTCGAAACTGGTTATTGGTACCAACCTTTTCGTATGAGGATAGGCCCGTGTCCATGTTTGACCAAGGAGAGAGACCTCAAGCGCAAGACTATCAGTTTAGTCCGTGTTGCTTAGAGTCATCCCTCTTTGGGAGAGTCAAACTTGGGAGCATGAGGATGATACCTGATCAGGTCATCCCGGCTAGTTTGACTCGTAGGTGTAAAATCTTCCTTATGCCTTACGCTTCGAATCCTTGCTTACGTATGATTGTATGATTGATTGGTAGCGTGGATTGCTTGCGATAATGTAGCTTGTCGTGACAATCTCTAGCTCCTTGATTAAATTCGAGGACAGAATTCTTTTAAGGTGGGTAGAGTTGTCACCCTCATTTCCCGTATTTCCCGTATTTCGTATTTATACTCGTATCTGGATTTTGGCATGTATTTTTTTTTTTCTCAACTTGTAGAATTTCGGTATTTCTCGTATTTTGGATTTTGACATGGCTCGGTTTTAATCATTTGGTTTGGTTTTATTTGGATTGGTTCAGTTTTATGTGAGTTGGATACCTTAACCTATGCTACCCCTCATCCCACCACAACTCCCCCTCTTTATATCCCCACCTACCACTCTCTCTCCTCATAACTTCCACCATTAATTTCTTCTTCTTCTTCTTCTCCTTCCTCAACACAACTCTCCTAACCCTAGGCAAGTGCATCTTGCCACTACATGAGAACCCTCTTTTCTTTGTCCATTTGCTAGTTTAGGACTTGGTGATCAACATTAAAACTTGGGTTTTTGTGATTTGGAGCCTCCATTGTTATAGATCTAAGTTATTTCCATTTTGGATTTTGTATGGTTTGAGCTTCTTAAGTTGGATTTTAAGGGTTTTTGATGTTTCCATGTGGAAGAGCATTCAATTCTACCCAAGTTGGAACTTTGGAAATCTGGATTTAGAGTTCGGATGGCCAAGTTATGAGGTTTTGAAGTTTTGGAGCCATTGGAGCTTCTTCTCAGCCATGGAGAAGAAGACCCAGACCCTGCGTGCGTATTTTTACGCGTACGCAGCTCTCTGCTTGCGTGCTTTTGCACGTACGCAGCTCCCTGTAGCGTGCGTGACTTTTCACGCAGATGCTTCCTTGAGCGTGCGTGACTTTTCACGCAACTGTCCTTGAGCGTACGTGACTTTTCACGCAGCTGCTCCCTGTAGCGTGCGTGACTTTTCACGTAGCTGCTTCCTTGAGCGTGCGTGACTTTTCACGCAGCTGCTTCCTTGAGCGTGCGTGACTTTTCACACAGCTGCTCTCTGTAGCGTGCGTGACTTTTCATGCAGCTGCTTCCTTGAGCGTGCGTGACTTTTCACGCAGCTGCTCTTGAGCGTGCGTGACTTTTCACGCAGCTGCTCCCTGTAGCGTGCGTGACTTTTCACGCAGCTGCTTCCTTGAGCGTGCGTGACTTTTCACGCAGCTGCTTCCTTGAGCGTGCGTGACTTTTCACGCAGCTGCTCCTGAGCGTGCGTGACTTTTCACGCAGCTGCTCCCTGTAGCGTGCGTGACTTTTCACGCAGCTGCTCCTGAGCGTGCGTGACTTTTCACGCAGCTGCTTCCTTGAGCGTACGTGACTTTTTACGCAGCTGCTTCCTGTAGCGTGCGTGACTTTCACCTACGCTGCTCTCTCAGCGTACGTGACTTTTTCGTACGCTACTTCCCTGACCCCTTGCTTAACCCACAGGCTCTGGAGTTTGGTCTTATTTCTTTAAGCTTGGCTTTTCTATAGTCCTGTATATTAATATTTTATGCCCATTTTATATCCTTACGTCTTGTTGTCATGAACTTGATTTTACTTAATATGTTTGGAATGACTATTGTACATGGCATGATATGACAAGGAACTAGCATAACACGACAGTGACCCGTAGTGGTGCACTCCTGACATGACCAACCTGATTCGTGGCACACTCCTGACAAGTACCCTGGCATGATTTATCTTGATAATTTAACTTGACCTGTCTTGACACCGTGGGTGGTTTTTTTGCTTGCTTGTTAAATCCACTTGTCCTGTCTTGCATCATGTCTAGGAGGTGACTCCTGAGTACCACGGTCAGGAGTACCTACTAAAATGGATTAAGGTTAATAACTAGAATAACTCAGTAGTCATGAAGAGATGACACAGCTACAGGCAATCCCGTTACCTGGGCGCTATTGGGATCTGTAGCCTGCCGTCGAGTAGGGCACACTTCCAGCGCACCGTCGAGTGTTGCACCCTCTAAGTCACCTAAGGGTACCTGCGTCTCCTAGACGATGTACCCACCTGAATTCAACCCTAATCTTTGTCCTGGGTAACCTGGATGGTCTGCAGGGCTTGTGGCTGTAGAACAATCTCACTGCATCTTGTTAGTAATTAGGCCTGTGATAACCCTAGTTAGTTAAAGTAGTAAGCCGTAGGATCTGCTTGGCCATGATTGATTGAATGAGGTATATCCAGTCTAGTCATGTCTTGATCCCATGCAAGATTGCTTCCTGTCTTGATTACTTACATTATTATCTTACCGATAAATGGTGGGAAACCAAGCTCTGTTCAGATGAAGGGTTACAACCCGGTCCTTGTTTGGTTTACGGGTTGTAACCTGGCTATCGGAATAGTTCCATGGTTACCTCGTCGTATATCATCTGACATGTTTTCGTAATTATAGTTTTTAATATTAGATTTTCTGTGCTGATTGTTGGCTTTTGTTCTTATTTCGTGGCCCCCTTGTGGCACTTGCTCTTTCTGGGGTTGACCCAGCTAGTTTTGTGTGGCCAAATTTTGGAGCAGCTCCCGAGGATCTACCAAGCTTCCAGCCCAATGGTGGCGACTAGAAGGAACCCGGGCTACGAGTGGGTTTTCTATTTTGCTTCGCTCACTCTATTGTAAAGTTATTCTTTGAGGCGTTTAGCCGACGAGCACCTGTTAGCTCGATGCACTTTTACTTACTGTCTGCCTACGGCTGTAAACATGATTAACAAATCCTAGGGTTGATCATGTATGACTTAACTCTTGCTAGTCCTCGTATTTTGTACGACTAGCTTCATGATCAGCTGATATGTAATATTTGGGACGCCTTTTATTGTATATTTGGTGGTCAAACATCTTGTAATTATATTACTTGCTTGAGATTGAGACAATAGGCTTGACCTTAAGAGACTGTTGGCTTGTAGTAAACCCTCATATCTAGACAGCCGTGACCGTATAGTTGAGATGTATTCTATTTCAATATACGTAGCTGGCTATGTCTGCCCCCGCTCTCCAGTATTCTGGTTCTGGGGCGTGACAGAATGCTTTTAATTTTTTCAAGAAAATTTAGAAAATATTAGATCATGTATGATTAGTTTGAACACTTCTGCAATTATACTACAAGATTTAAAATGTTATGTAGACAATATGGTATGACATTTAGGAGATTTGTTAATAATACACTACATAGATGAAATTCTACTTATTTTATTAAAATGTTGTATGAAATATAAAGTTGTTATTAAATATTGTGATAATGTTAATCCAAGTTTTGATTTTCATGTAATAGAAAATGATTGATTAGTTGATAGTTTAATTTATAAATTTTTAAAAATATTTTACATTGTTACATGTATTTTAACTGGGTTTATTATCCAGCTTTTCATTTAGTTTTAACATAAATTATTAACATGTCTCAATTATTTTCTAAATATAGAAATGCTTCCGGTTTTGATTATGTTGTTTCCAAATGGAGATAAGTTTTAAAATATTTCGTATAATATGCCTCTTTAATATTATTTGACTTCGATTTTTTATACTAAAATTAAATTAGATGGTGAACTTATATTGTTAGACGATTTTAATGACAATATGAATGTTGAGGTAGGTAGCTTAAAAGTAGAAATTAAAGAAAATTTAGATTCTCTAATTACTTTATATGGAAGAAAAAAAAAGTTGTATTGAGCCAACTCGGTACAACCGTTCAAGCTAGTAATAGCTCTGGTTTAATATCTAGGATTCTTATGTTAAAATTATACTACAAAGAAAAAACAAAAATAATTTGTCCTACAAACTCAAGAATTGTTCTTGCATTTAAATTCTTATGAAGAAGATTATGATGATTCTGGATTGTATTTTTTAATTTTAGAATGATGGAAAAGACACAAAAAATTTTATCTTATACTTTCTTTTTAGCACCTGATCTTCTATCTGGTGTCCACGGTAGCATCGAAATCTTGTTTTAGTGCAGGTTCAAAAATGCTAAGTAAGAAGAGGATCATGACGATGCTAGCTAGATATTCTAGAAGTCTGTTAAGATTGGGTTCATACAAAAAAATGAACTCAACATGAAGGTGCCAACATTAATGAGCTCGATTTTTAGCCTTTTACTATGGACGACCCTACTAGAGGTGGAGGAGCTTAACAATAAACTTGACGGAAGATGAAAAACAGAAGACTTGTAAATTTTATTACAAATTTTATGAATTTAAACTGTTTACTTTCATTTTTTTATCAATTATTAAAGATAATTATATAAGATTCTAATTTTAATTACATTAATTTTTAATTTATTTTGGATTTATTTTGGAATTTTTTTTGAATCCTCAAATTTTAAAAATTTTGATTTATTTTTTAATTAAACTGATTCAACCCTGAAGCGGCTCGGACCCAGCACGGATCTACTTGATCCAATCCCGACCGAGCTCAAGTTTGGACTGGTTCAACACCTCCCCACTTCCGGTCCGGACCGACCCGGCCCATGCTCCTCTCCGGTTCAATCCCGTTCCGATCCCGATTTGGTCAAAACCAATCAACACTGAACGTGAATCGGCCTGATACACACCTATAGCTTTAAGTCAAATTGATGGATATCGGAGTCGCTTAATTCTATTTTCCTTTAAATACACGGTACATCGTCATACATCATCATGCATATAGACAACAAAAAGAAAGAGATTTTGTTGGAATTTTTTCCCCCGCCATTATCTGTCCAAATAGCTGTCAAGGTGTGTATTGGGCCAGGCGGCCTGGAACCCGGCTCTGAACCAGCTTGGTCAAAATAGGTCTCGGTCGGTCCACAACCGGTCAACGAGCCAGCCGGCCAGGCCCACACAAAATTCGGGTTCGGGCTGGATCCAAAGAAATGTCCCGCTAGCCCGATCCGATCCATAGTCCTAACTGGGGGGTTGGGTTTAGTTCTTTTAAGCCCGCGGCACAGCCCGGCCCGGCCCGGCCGAATTTTCTTTTGTAAAAATTCAAAATTAATTGGGGGGTCATGAACCCAGGACCTCCCAATAGGGGTGAGCAAATACCGGCCGATACCAAAAAACTGACCGAATCGATTAAAAATATCCCGAAAAATTGAACCAAAATTATGTACTGTTTGCCATTGATTATAAAAGAACAGAACAGTTTTATGGGAGGACTGGACTTTTACTTCACAATACAAACTCGCTTGTACAAAAGAAAGCCTAGGAACAAAACCTAGGAAAAGCAATCTAAGTACAATTGTTTAGTTTTTCTGGGGGGTGACGGTAGAGGCTCGGGAGAGTGCTATCAACTCTGCCTTACTCCTTGGACGATTGGACGTAGCTTCTGCTCTGGCGAAGAAATGCACTTTGTGTGTGCGTGGGTTGCTAGTCTCTCTGCTCGGGCTCTGTGCGTATCCCTCTGTGTCTTGCAAAGGAATCATCCCCTGCTATTTATAGGGCTTTGTGATAAGTATGGTGTGCAGTAATTGCTCCTTGAAAAGCGGGCGGTTAGGGATTAGTTAAGATTAGCCTTGATCTTGTTTGTTAGAAATCAATATGGGCTATTTATGTTGATTGCAACAAATCTGCATTGTTTGTTGGAAATCGATCTAGGCAGTTATGATGATTGCAGTAAATCTGTATTATTATGATTGTAATAAATCTGGGCTTTTGTGTTGATTGCACTAAATCTGAATTGTTGAGATTTGATCAACACCTGCTACGTGTCCCAACTGCCATTTCTGTGCGTAAAGGTGGTCCCCATGACTGAGCGGCATGAGCTACTGGTGAACTGGTCCGTATGAAGTCCTATTGAACAGAACAGCATAAGCTCCTGATGAATTGAGCCGCATGAACTCCTGATGAATTGAGCCGCATGAAGTCCATTGAACAGAACCGCATAAGCCTCTTTGTAAACTGGGCCGCATGAAGTCCTGATGATCAGAACCGCATAAGCCCCTTTGTAAACTGGGCCGCATGAAGTCCCATTGGGACATAGCCGCATGAGGACCCATCAGAACAGAGCCGCATGAACTCTGTTAAAACTGAGCCGCATAAAGCTCCATCAAATCCGAGCCGCATGAGCTCCTTTAAATGATCCGCATAAAGAGCTTTAGAATTGGTGGATCGTGCCAACTGTAAAAGATTTTTCTCGTCTCTCTAGGAGCACGTATTATGTCAGAGTCATCATTACTTTTATGTCAGAGCTCAATCCTTTGTGTCAGGGCTGCTGCAGTGTGTCAGAGCATTTAATAAACCAGCTGCACCGAGAGATGATGGCCAGCTGTAGAGTCATGTTTTGAACCGCATAGGGCCACATGGCTTTTTCCTAGCCGCATGGAGTTCTAAGGGACTTCTTGAGCCGCATGGAGCTCTAAGTGATTTTTGAGCCGCATAGGGACTTTTGAGCCGCATGAAACTCTAAAGGATTTTTGAGCCGCATGAGACTCCCTCTGTTTTGAGCCGCATGGACTTTCCTGTTCTTTTTCATGCTTCTACAAGACCCTCTTCAAAGTTTTCAATTTGTAAAATTAAAATACTTTGAATAAGAAGCATGGCTATGTCCGCATAAGCTCTTCTTGCCGTATAGGATGTTCTGGCCGCATGGACTGATCTGGCCGCATGGACTACTCTGGCCGTATAGACCGTCCTTCATGCCACGTAGGCGTCTCATTAATTGCCTTTAATTTGCTTTGATTGAAAGCTGTCTTTTGGGGTAGGATCCCAAGAGTCAGCTTTAAATATTTTAGATTTGTTCTTAATGATTACGAGTAATCTTTTGCATGCAGGGGATAGAAATCCAAGAGTCGATCTCATCTCCTAGGCAGCACATGAATCGAAGCGTCCATCGATCTATGAGCCCCCCTGTCTGCCTATAAATATGAGTGCTTTTGGAAGAGAGAGACTCTTTACTTTCTTTTCTCTTCAACTTTTCATTGTCTTTAGTCGCCGTCTTCTCTTCTTTCTTCGATCAACAATGGCCCCTAAAGCTTCCTCTAGCGCTGCGACGAAGGGTAAGGGAGCGACTTCCTCGTCGGCTGCGGCGGTCGAAGTTCATCCTGACGTTCATCCCGCTATCGATGGTAAGATTCGTGGAGAAGACTGCACGCTTCAAACCCTAACAAAAATGGCTATGTTGCATGTTTTATGCACAAGACTTTCTCCTTGGCATTTAATGCGCTGTACTGTATGGGCCGCATGAACTTCTCATGTCCGAGCCGCATGGGGTATACCCCATGTCCGAGCCGCATAAGAATCGTTTCATGACTAAGCCGCATAAGCACCTTAAAAACTGGGCCGTATAAGAACACACCAAAACAGAACCGCATGAGCCACTGATGAACTAGGCCGCATAAGAACACACCAAAACAGAACCGCATGAGCTCCTGATGAACTGGGCCGCATGAAGACCCTTGAACAGAACCGCATATGAACCCACCAAAATAGAGCCGCATGAACTCCGTTAAAACCGAACCGCATAAGGACCCACCAAAACAGAGCATGAACTCCATTAAAACTGAGCCGCATAAGGACCCCACCAAAATAGAGCTGCATGAACTCCATTAAAACTGAGCCGCATAAGGACCCCACTAAAACAGAGCCGCATGAACTCTGTTAAAACTGAGCCGCATAAGGACCCACCAAAATAGAGCCGTATGAACTCCATTAAAACTGAGCCGTATAAGGACCCGTCCAAACAGAGCCGAATGAACTCTTTTAAATGTTTTTGGCCATCTCCTGACTTTGTTTCTTTTGTCCTTTTTTCAGTGAATTTCAGTTAATGCTGCGGGAGAACCTTTGGTGGGTCGCACCCAATTTGCTATGGGTTATAGGTTCGACCACATAGTCGAGTATATGGTGAACCAGCTTCCGAAAGACGAACCTACGGAGAGGCTGGAAGACATAAAAAGGCAGTCCTTCTTCTTTATCTCAGGGATGATGAACTCAGGGCTGCTGGGGGGCAAACACCTGAAGCCTGCGTTCCTCTTCGGGGACGCCATGACTGTGAAGAACTCCCAAGTTCTGGACATACCCGAGAGTTGCAGTTTTACTTCTGATGGGATGGCGATCCATATTCCTCTGATGGAGCGTCACTTTCCACTGTCATGGTTCAACATGCTACCGTTGGACAGGAAGATGGAGGAGTCCTTGACTCCGACCCGGAGCGGGATGATTGTGGGCGAAGTTCATTACAATAATAACCTGCGGTCAGTGTACGCGGGCAGGGTACCAGTCAGCCGCTACGTGATGGAGTTGGCCTCGGGCAGTTTCTTGAATGTGTAGGGTCCTAACTTCAAGTTCTCTGAAGCTGACACTTTCTTGAACCAGCTTGCTCGGAAGGGGTCCTATCCATTGGCCGGTTGTCGCTACCGAGTTGGATACACCCCCTCTCTTCGTGGACCAACCTGTCCACGTGGATCGCATGGAAATACGAGACTCTCCTGCGCGAGATTAGACTCTACCACTCTATTCGGGGTACCAGCTATGACTTACCCATAAACAAGAAATTGTTCATGGCTCTGCTGGAAATGTACAACTGCCGTACGGGGACCTTTTTTACACCCGTAGGGGAAATGGGGCTTGCACTGCACGAGATGCATGACGTCTCCAAGCTGTCTTGGGGAGATGAAGTCTTTGAGGTGTATACCCCGACGAACGAAGAGTTCGAGGATTTGGAGGAGAAGTTCCCGGGCTTTGTTGCCGTCTACCGGAAATTGCTGTGTTATCACAGCACGTGCCAGCAGCTGTCAAAGAAAAAGAACGACAGCTCGGAAGGGAACCTTCCGCATACAAAGGCCTGTCTCACTTATCTTTTTAAGCTGGTGCCTCAGGCCGGGTTGCTCCCCAAAGTCCTCGCACTCGGGAGGAGGTACAGGACCAAGTATCGACCACCAAGAGGTTAAGAACCACTAGTGACAGGTTCGGGAGTCAATCTGACTCTTTTGCTTATTTCTATCAAGCTACTCAGCCATTATCGAGAAGGTACTCCTGGCAGGGTTCCTGATGGTGTGGCTACAGAATTACGTAGTGTCAGGGGGGGCTGGTTCTATCGAGAGGATCAGCTGTAACTTCATCCTCCCTGCTGTGAAGCTGGTCTTCGGGGTCAGACTAGCTCTTCTCCCGGCTATGGTGTACAGCATTCACCGTGGCCTTCGCACTTTCTCAAGGTCATTGCGCGTGACCCGACGAAGGATTTCGAACGCATTGAGCTACCCTATCATTATCTGATGGGGTGGATGCTAATGCATTGTCGGTCTTTAATGAGGCCTGGTCCTGAAGATGGTGTATCTGTCGAGGATGCTTTCATCTTCCAGTATTGTCGCCTGCCTTGGGATTGCGAGACTATGCGCTGTCGGATGGCGCTGTCGATAGTGGACAGATACAATTTTTTCGTATTTGTTCCTCGATTTACTGCTGAGGAAGTGAGGGCCGTACATCTGGATGGTGTTGGGCCTCCCCACTTCTAGACGGCAAGATGCTCCTTTGGTTGCACAACATTCGCCCTTCCCACCTGGTATACCAAAATTGCAACGCTGTCTATTTGGAGCCTTACTTGCCCAGTAGGTTCTTCCGACAGTTCGGGTATAGTCAGCTTTTTTTGGACAGTCCCAGCTCTTGCCTGGGTTTTGAAGGCAGCGTCCTTGATGGCATCATTGCCTGGCATTATTATAATACGGTTCACACCCGTACTAGCTTCTCAGTTCCTAATGTTAGGGAGCCAGGAGAGATCTTGTATTTGGCGGCTCTCTACCATGTAATGGCGAACAAGCCTTCTGCCGATTTTGACCCAGGCACCAGCTTCATTGTTGGTATTGGCTTGGAAGAAAAGCCCAAGGGGTCTAAGGCGAGGAAGAAGAAGGAGAACACAAATGCTGTGTCGGACTCGGAGTCTGCCGACGCGGACGAAGAGGACGAGCATGACCCCGATAACTCTTTTCCTCCCACAGAAAATGTGGTGGCGGATCAGCCGCCTGTCGTACCTGGTCCTTCACGCAAGCGAAGTAGGCCTGAGCCCGCCGTTGGCGACAGAACTTATTCCGTGAAATGGGCTGCATCTAAGCCTCGCAGGCTGCTCATCAAGGAGAGAGGCGAGGATGACACCGTTTCAGAGGTGAATTGAACTACAACTATTTTCTTCTTTAGCCCTTCCTTTTTCTGAACTATGACCTTATCATTTTTCTTTTCTTTGTAGGCGTCAGAAGAATCGGACATTCAGAGCCGGCTGCATCTGCGGTCGACCCGGCTCTAACTACTCTAGTTAGAGATATAAGTATCGAAATTTTTGCCACCGGGATTCCCAGCGACAGCTAAGGTTCCTCCGGTTGTTGACATCCCAACCCAGGGCGACGTGGTCCCTGTTGAACCCATTCCCGAGATTGGTGAGTCTCAGCCGGATGACGCTGATCCAGTTGTATCTCCCTCCGGGGCAGCTGGGGCAGAGGAACCGACTGTATTTAACTCGGATGTCGCTGGTGAAGAGGCTGTGGCGGCTGTGAGTGAACCTCAGCCTCAGCAACTCCCTCCTGGTAAGATAAGCCAAGTCTTGACTAGTGAGAGGTTTATCTGCTCTATCATCACATTCTTCGGGTTAAGCTGATTGATGGTTGCTTCGGACATACAGGTTCTGCTCCTTCACTACCAATAACAGACATTACCGGGGGAGAGTTTGCTAGAGGGGTCCTGGGGGAAGAGAGCGTGCCTCGTCCCCTCCAACTTACATTGAGGGACCTCCCGCTGAATCAAGTTCGGAAGGACAAGCGACAGAACGGCCGGAGCAGGGAGAATTGGTCCCTGCACCCTCATCTGTTCATGTGGCTCCAGAAGTCGACCTCTCCACCCTGCCAAGTCTCCAGATCCTTCGGGCTGCGGAGGAAGAATTGGCTGCTATTCAAGCATCTTTTCGCTCGAAATTTATTTCCCTCGTGACAGGGGCATCAAGTTTCGTTGCATCTTCTTCGACTCTGCTAGCCACTCTCCCTTTGACGCCGTCTTCTTTGAAAGTTCTGGATGAATCGTCAAGGGATGTGGTTGACAGTTTCTACCGTCACCTGAGGCGAGGAGTCGAAGCTTCTGTGGAGAGGGGGATCTCTTTTGCCCTGGCCCGTCAATACGCTCGTAGCCAGATTGAAATTCTTAGAACCCTTCCTGGTGGGGCGGGGATAGTTGAGCTGCTGGAACCCAAATTGCTGAAAGCTGATCAGCTGGTGGCTCAGTATCAGGGACTGCAGTAAGTTGATCTATCTTCAGCAATAGATCAGGAGCGTGCCTTCCTCATCACTGTCGTGGAGAAGGTACAGACCGCACGAGATACGTCTAAGCCGGTTATCATAAAGGACCTCGACGATCTGTCTATTCAGTACGATCAGCTGAGCCGCAGGAGCGAGGATTGCATTGCTCGGAGGCGGTCGCCTCTCGCGGAATAATCGATACGAGGGAGCAGATCCTCGAGCTCCAGAGGAAGCTGGCTTTCTTAGAATCTGAGCTCGAGGCCTCCCGCGTGGATAAAGAGCTAATCGTTCAGGAGGCCGAAAAGGTCACCCGAGCTTCTGCTGGCCTGGAGCGTGCTCTGAAAAGACTCGAAGATGGCTGGCAGGCCCACGCATTTAGAGGATGCAGAGCGGCTGACTCAGGAGGCCGAGGGCCGGGCCAAGCTACGATTTGAGCGATCGACTGCCGTACTGAGGGACCGTCTCAGAGAATTATGCGTCGCCGAACCATAGTCGGCCTTCTTTCTTTATTTATGTTCTTTTTTTTTGAGAGGGACGTGGTCCCAGAATATGTAGTATCTTTGACTTTCAAATAAAAGAGCATGTTTTACTTTACCCTTCATTTGTATTGCTTGTTGCGTTTATGGTGTTATGATATTTGCCCCATTGGGGGACTATTTGTGGACCTGTTACCCTTGGCATACCTTGGTTTTAGGTACGGATAACAAGTTTGATAGGGATACTTAGAACAATTCCATAGTAAGGTGGCCATAGAAGTTCCTGGTACCGGGAGAAAGAATGCCATGGAGCACTGGGCTCCTGAGGCATGATGAGAAATGAGGCACATGTACTAGAAAACTTAGTACAACATTTGTGGTCAGCAGAGGACATTTGTGGTCAACAGAGGACATTTGTGGGCCTATTATCCTTGGCGTACTCCGGTCTTGGGTACGGATAATAAGTCGAGAGAAAACCAACATACTTACTCAGAGGTAATGACGTGGTAAATATGAGGGTTTCTTCAATGGAGCCTTCCTACTCAGAGGTAATGAGGACGTGGCAGGAGTGGACTCCATGAAGGGTACATAGAACAACTCATAGGTAATATGGACGTGGAAGTTCTACGTGAGGGGGTGATTTGTTTTTTGGCGAAAGCGGAACAACTCAGAGGTGACATCGACGTGGTTGTTTCGGGAAATTTGGGGATCTGTTACCCTTTTTGTGCACTAAAAGTACGGGTACTAGATCATGAGGAAGATGCTCTTTGGGAAGGAAGTTCAGAGGTACGACTATACATGACTTATTACCTAGAAGATGCAATATAGATTCATTTGAGATGACCAGAGTGTAGGTTCAGCGGTACCTGAGGGCACATAACTCAACAGTCTAGTTGATTTGGTGGATGTCGTTTAGCATAATATTTCTTCAGGAACTTGCCATTGACGGGCAACATGAGCAAGTCTCTGTTTTTTTTGCGAGGCGGTAAGCACCATTGGAGAATACAGCATCGATGATAAATGGGCCTTCCCACTTTGGCTGAAATTTGCCGGCAGTTTTGTGAGTCATAACCATCGGCCTCCGAACTGCCAGAACAAGATCACCCACTTGGAATGTTCTGAGTTTAACCTTCTTGTTGAAAGCTTACGAGATGCATGCTTGATACAGCTCGATTCGTTGTTGAGCTAACAGGCATCTTATCTAAGGCCTCCAATTCTTGTAGCCGGCGACGGTAATTATCATTCGTCGTCAATCGATAGGTGAGGGCGACACGGAGCGAAGGGATTTGGGTCTCCAGTGGAAGAACTGCCTCACTCCCATACACCAGAGAGAATGGTGTGTTCCCGGTGGCTGTCTGCTGTAGTACGGTACGCCCATAAGCATTCACCAAGCTTTTTATTCCAGTCACGTTTGTTGGAAGACACGAACCTCTTGAGCAGCTTGATTACAGTTTTGTTGAATGCTTCTGCCAAACCATTCGCCGCCGGATTGTACGGTGTTGAAAAAACATTCTGGATCCGATGTTTGTCGCAAAACCGATAGAAGGCATGGCTTACGAACTGTGGACCATTGTCATGGATGATCCTTCGAGGCAGTCCGAAGCGATAGATGACGTGATGCTTAAGGAAGCTGATCACGTTTGATATCTTTACTTCTGCAAGCGAAACAGCTTTCGCCATTTGGAGAAGTAATCTGTGATTGCGAGTATAAAGCGATGTCTCGGGACGAAGGCGGAGTGATCGGACCAATGATGTCATTCCCCTTACTTCGAATGGCCAGGATGCCACCGTTGGATGTAAGAACTCGGATGGTTGATGGATGAAATCTACGGACTCGACAGGATTTGTACTTTCTTGTAGTCTATCGCATCTGCAACCATCGTGGGCCAGTAATAGCCCATTCGGCGAAGGCGGTCTTGCAATTTTGGGCCAGGCTGATGGGCCCCGCAGACGCCGTCGTGAGCTTCGCGTACAGCTTCTTTGGCTTCTATATTTGATAGACACCGAAGCAGTAATCCATCGTATGATCACCGAATCGTAGAAGAATCTGAAAGAACGTCTTCTGATAGAAGTGGCTTCCTTTGGATTCTCGGGTAAGATGCCATAGACTATAAAGTCTACGAATGGCTGTCTCCAGTCTGGTGCTTCGTCGACTGTCAGAGCGGAGTAACTCTCAACACATTGAACATTATTCTTGGGACAGACCAATTCATGGCCTATTACGTCAACCAAGTGGTGAGCACGATTTGGAACCGTTAGGAAAGCGGCAAGGCCTGCTAGGGCATCGGCTTCAATGTTCTGGAGTCTGGGAATGTGTTCTATGAAGAACCCTTCTAAGGACGAGATGATGTCGATCGCTATTTGGTGATAGGGGATCATGTCTTCATGACGAACTTCGTATGAACCTCGGATCTGGTTAACGATTAGCTGTGAATCGCCATATGCTTCGAGGTGCTCTACCACAGTTCTTTTGCAAGTCGGAGGCCGATAACCAGTGTGTTGTACTCTGCCATGTTATTTGAGCAGGGTTCTGTAAGGGAATACACCCGGTGATCACCTAGCCGGAAGGAGAAATCAGTACCACTCCGACCCCAACGACAATGTTGCCTTTGGGCCCAGTTCTTGAGGCACCGTCGAAGAACGCCAAACGACATCATCGGAAGCCATGTTTGAATTGGCGACCTCGTTTGGAATCTCTTCATTTATTCTGGTTGACTCCGAACTTGGATGGGCTGCTAAAAAGTCCGCCAGAGCCTGACCTTTAACGGCCTTTTGCGGGACGAAGATCATGTGGTAGGGAGACAATAATATCGCCCAGGTAGCGAGACGAGAGCTGAGTGCACCCGGCTTGGTCATGAGAACCCTGAGGGGGTTAACTCGAGATATGACATGGATGGTTTGTCTGTAACATAGTGTCACGTCTTCTGGATAGCGAACACTAGAGCAAGACATTCCTTCTCCACGGCGGTGTATCTATGCTCAGGCCCAATCATCATTCGGCTGAGGTAATAGATAGCCTGTTCATGCCCTGCGTCATTGTTCTATATTAGTAGAGCACCGAGGGAATGCTCCATCGTTCGTACGTAAAGCAAGAATGGCTTTCCAGCAACTGGGGCCACCAGAACTGGAGGATTTGACAGATATTCTTTGATGCTGTCGAACGCACGTTGGCACTCTTCATCCCATACGAATGAGATGCCCTTCTTCATGAGATGGGTGAATGGTTGACATCGCCCGGAGAGGTTAGAGATGAACCTCCTGCTGTAAGCTAGCCTCCCTTGAAGGCCTCGGAGTTCACGGAGATTTCTCGGGGGACCCATCTCCATGATTGCCTTCGTCTTCTCCTGATCTATGTGAATTCCCTGGGCAGTAATGATAAAACCCAGGAATTTTCTACTAGATACGCCCAAGAAGGATTTGGTAGGATTCATCTTCAAGTTGCGCACTCGCATCAGGTCGAATACCGTCCTCAGATCCTGCAGATGGTCTCCCTTAGAGCAGCTTTTGACAGCTATGTCGTCGACATAACACTCCACGGTCATACGTAGGTGATCTCTGAAAATGACGCTCATAGCTCGTTGGTATGTGGCGTCGACATTCTTTAAACCGAAGGGCATGACGGTATAACAGTACACGCCAATCGGTGTTCGGAATGATGTATGCTTCTCGTCGTCAGGAAATATTTTGATTTAGTTGTATCCTGAGAAGCCATCCATGAATGACATGCGCTCAAAGCCACATGCGTTGTCGATCATGATGTCCGTGATGGAAAGAGGAAACTCATCTTTAGGACATGCTTCGTTTAGATTTCAGAAGTCGATGCAAATTCGAATCTTCCCATTCTTCTTGAGGATGGGTACTATGTTGGTGACCCAGTCTGGATGTTGCTCCTCCCGGATGAAGCTGCTGGCTATCAGTTTATTAACCTCAGCTTCAATAGAATTTATGATGTCCGGACGAAACCATCGTTGCTGTTGCTTGACCGGCTTTGCGTCTGGATGAATGTTGAGTTTATGAAGTGCAACCTCGGGGTTTAATCCTGGCATGTCTTCATAAATCCAAGCGAACACGTCAATGTACTCTCTGACGAGTTGCAAAAGTGCCTCCCGCTCTTCGTCTGTCATGCTTTTACTGACGAAGATTGGCTTTGGAGAGGACTCATCGCCTAGGTCAACTTGCATCACCTCATCTTCAGTAGGAGGTTCACGAAGTTCGAAGCGTTTCTTCTACTGTGCATCTAGTTGCTGGACCCATGGTTCTAACTCAAGAAGTTTGGGTACGTCTTCGTCTTCTTCGTAGGCATCAGCAAATGTCATATTGACAGACAGAGCTTGCCTGAATACTTCCCCAATGCTAACATCCAAATCAGAAGTTGGTGATCCGGTTGAATGTGAATGCCAGTCACATTCCTTATCTGAGCTTTCAGGGGTCGTTGCAGGTGTAACAAAACCTAGCCCACATCTGGTCTTGTTGTAGTAATCCAGTGGTTTTCCAGCCGGGACTGGTAACTGTAACGGTAACCGCCGACCAGTGCCGTAATTTAAGCCTGGCGTAGTCTCCAGATCATACCCCTATTTTTGTATGAGATACTTGGATTGGGAGCTATACAGATAAAGGGATAGTCTCCCGGCGCCGGGTTCGAAATCAACTTCTTCTATCCTGAAGGGTTATGGATCATTCTTCCGACCGAAGATGATTGGACGATCCTCTCCCTCGACTATGAAGCATGCATCTTCCACGGGAGTAAGTTGGTTTGCGGTGTAGACATTTGTCACTTGTGTGTGTAGGTGGGTGTCTATACCATATTCCATAGCATACATTAAACAAAGCTTATTAAGCTCGAGGTAGTTCAAAGATAGCCCTTTATTGATGAAGTAAGATATCTTTTCCGGTGGAATTACATCATCTACAGACAGAACATCAGTATAAGCAGCCACATACTTGGCTAGCTCTAACTCTTCTTCGGCCACTCCCTGTGTTAAAGAAGACTGGAAGAACGACCTGGGCAGCTTAATCATCAAGGGCTCCACTGGTGGAGCAGAATGGGGAGTCGTTGGCACACTAGCGACCCCCAGTTTTGTGCTCGGTGCTGGGCGGGGAGTTGTTGGCTGGCTAGCAGTCCCCGGCTTAGCGCTCGGCTGCTGATTCATTCTGGAAAGATGAATCGTCATCGGCTTGACAGAGGGATTGAGCTCCTCTGTTTGTTGCTGGCTAGCTCTAGGCAGCCTGATTGTCAGTGGCTCTGTCGTGGGTCTTGGCGCTTGGCCAGACCTTGGCAGTCGGATTATCATCTGCCCCTCCTGTGCAGAAAGGCTGATTACGTCCTTACGCAGAGTGGCTGTAAGGGGTGCAGTTCTGCCAGGTTTGCGGGCTTGGAGGTGGATCGTCAGAGGTTCTTCCGATCCAGTTGCCGTCTCAGTTTGAGCTTGAGTATCTCCTTCGACAAGGTGCCTTTTCGACTTCTCGTACAAGCATGAGTCTGAGTAGTAGGATTCGACCCCTTTAAAGGGATCGATGTCGGCAAATTTTGTCCTCACGAAGCCATGCTTGTCGACGTACTTGAAGCACTGGTGCAGTATCGAAGACACGATCATGTAATCGTGTATCCAAGGACACCCTAGGAAAATATTGTAGAAAGTGTCCGCATTAATGACATAGCAGGTCACTTCTGACTGAAGGTCGCCGATTTGGCACTTCAGGCGAATCTTCCCGATCGGATAGCTTCTGCCTGAATTAAAACCGCTGATGGCAGTGCTTGTCAGTGTCAGGCGATGCATTGGGATGCGCAGATGGTGCAGCAGGCTCTTCGGGATGATGCTTATGGAAGAACCGGGATCAATATGCATCCGATCCACCTTGATGTCGCCAATGTATCCAGTATAATACAGAGGGCGATCGTACAGGTTGGTCTTGATAAGCATATCCTGTGGAGTGAAGATAATATTGGGCATTGTACCTGTGCAAGTGCTGTCCTAGAGATCTGCAGGCGAGCTCTCCCCAGTGAGATTGGACTGAGCCAGATATGCATCGGCATTCTGGAGTGCCTCGCTCAGTGCGATGCAAACATCTTTGGAGAGTCTCAGGAGCTCGTATAGCGATAATTTGGCCGGTGTGTTGGCCAATTGTGCCAAGATGTCAAAGTTGTAGGGCCTCTACAGCCCATAAGGAGCCTCTTTTCGGAGTGGTTTGTCAAAGCGAGTCTCTTTCTGCCTAGGCTTGTCGGTCGTCGAAGGCTGAGAAGGTCCTGGAGCATTAGCAGTAGCCGGCTGATAATCTTCAGCCGAGTTACCCGATGTGTGTTGGGATTGTGCACCCGACCGGGTGACGACAGCTGTAGCTTCTTCAACCTCTGTCGAGATTGTGCGACAGGATTTGACTTTCCCACTCTTCTTCTTGCTGGTGGAGGGTGGTGCGGACTGAGTCACTTCAAGTACCAGGTCCGGATGGACCCACATGACCTCCCCTCGTGATGTGGTAAGGGGCACTAGACCAGCAGCCTGGTCTCGGGGAGGTGGAAGATTAGCAATCTTTATTATTGCCTGAGGGATGGGCACTACGCCGTCTTCAGTCTTTGTCGAAGGGAAGCTGCCGAACTATACTGACACCATGTTGGCTGCCACGGTCACCTCTTCGAAATCAATGGCCAGGGCCTTAGAATCGATGAGATGCTGGATGTATCGTTTCAGTTGGAAGCAGTCTTGTATAGCATAGTGGACGTAGTGATGATAGTGACAATACTTAGGGATCTCCGTTTCTGCCGGCCGAGGTTCCCATCTTGGTGGGGGGAGCTGAACTCTACCCCCTTGTTTGAGCATGTCCAAGAAGGGCTTGACATGGCTGTCCTCGAAGGAGTAGGTCATCTGAGGCCACTGCTTTTCTGCCGGCTTTGGTTCAGGCTTCTGGGCTGTTTCGGCCACCATAGCCTGCTTACCCTTGTTGTCTCAGTTGTTGGAGGAATTACCGCCGTTGTTGTTGTTGGCATTAGGGCGTTTACCCTTGTCCTCTCCCTCCGAGATGTGTAATCCCATTTGGCAAGCTTTTTTCAACTTGTCTTCTGTGCCAGTGGCACTGATGATGAACGTCTTCCAGTCCTTAAACTGACTTTCGCCCATCCAGAGGCTGATTGTGGGAAGCAGCCTCTTTTGGCAAATTTCAATTAAGGAGGAATCAGGGTTACTGGAAGGCAACTTCATCACGGTTTGGCGAAACCGCTCAATATAGTTCCTTGTCAACTCCTTTTCTCCTTGAACAACGTCCATGAGGGTGGACATCGTCACGTCTTGTCCTACTTCGTAGAACCTCTCCAGGAATATACGTTTGAAGCCGGCGAAGGAATGGATGCAGTTGGCCGACAAGTTACGGTACCAGTCGAAAGCGACCCCTTCTAATGCCCCGATGAACAATCGCGTAAGGATGGCGTCGTCATAGGGTAGATGGTCGATTGTGACCTCAAAGTAGGTGATGTACCTGCTTGCAGATGTCTTTCCGTCATATGGATTGATGTTAAATGGCTTATATCTCGGTGGGAAGGGGACATCTCTCCATGCAGCAGGATACGGTTGTCGTATCCTGAGCTCTTGGGAGGTTTCTCGGGCGTAAAACATGGCCCGGAGCTCCTGGACCTCTCGTCTCGTCTCCCTGGCCTCGTCTGCAGCGGTGGGAGCCGTTATTGTAGGAGGATTATTGCCCGAATTTGGCGCAGTTGAGTTTGAGTCCGCATTGACCGCGGGACCCACGTTTGTTTGGCCAGGCGTCCTTCCTTGTAGAGCCGGAAGGGCCGCTTTGATCTCGTCTACGGACTTGACCAAAGTATGAAGTATGGCCTCCAAAGTGTCGATGCGTTGGCGATCACTGGAACCGTCTTGGTCGTTGTTCGTCATAAACACCGTCCTCACATGAGGTGAGATGGAAGGAACGGTGGAGGACGTGCCCTCAGAATCATACCCTTACACCGAGAAATTGTCGGGGTATGTAGGGATGTTCTCCTCTGGTTCGGACTCAGATAAAGTGTTATCCCCTGCATAGGAGGCCGCCTCGTCTTGGGACCCGTGGACGTCCTCAGGGACGTCCGGATCCACTACATCTGTGGGGGGAATTGTTTCCTCTGGTGCATCTTCTTGGAACACCGGATTATTGTAGACGTTCGGCCGAGGCGGCCGAACTCCCCAGCGTACTCCTCTACTGACAGGCTCCCCTGAACTAAGCTCTCAAACTGCGACTCCAAGGCTCGAAGCGCTGCATCTGGAAAGAACTTCTTCTTGAAGAAGCCCTTGAACTCCTCCCAGGTCTGTCCAGCTATCCCCACCGTGGGGTCTGACTGATACCAGGTGCGAGCAAGATCTCGCATCCGGCTAGCTGCTGCCCCTATCTGGAGATCTGCCGGTATCCGGGCCAGGCGGAAGATCTCCTCTATATGCTCGATCCACTCGTCAGCATATAAAATCCCCTCCGTCCCCAGGAAGTCTCTGGGGCTCATCTTCTGGAACTGCTCTATCCCAGGTGTCTTCGGCTGCTGGACTGCTGGTCGAGCTACGACTGTCGTAAGGGCCAACTCCATGCTCCTGGCCTGCCGGTCCTGCTGCACCTCCATAAACTGCTGAAAGTAGGTGAACATCTGTGTCGCGTCCACGTATCCTGTAGACGGCGGCTGCTGGAAGGGCACCTATGGGATGACTGGGTCCTGCCTCCGAACTGGTGGAGGCATACCCCCTGCTGCTGGTGGAGGGGCTCCTCCGAACGTAGTTGAAACGCCTACCCCAGCTGGCATGACTGGGGCTGCGGTACCAAGGGTTGGCTGCTGAGTATGAGAGGTGCCAGACCTCTCATCGGCGTCCCCCTGGCCCTGGCGATGTGATCTTGTCTCAACCATCCTGGAGACAGATCAAACAAGGAATCAATACTGAGATAGAAGCGATAAATCAAGGAAGGACAGTAAATTTTAAAGGAAGACAAATCAGCAAGATGTATAGATAGCATGAATTTAAAGTAGAATTTTTCCTAACTGTGATTGAGTGCCTCTCCGTTAAAGCCTATCTCTCAATCCTATCGCAGGCTCGCAGCAGTACAACTAAGTCGCCGTACTACCACGATATCGCACTAATGCTACTCTCGACCAGCATGGGCCACCACTAAAAACGTGTCACGACCCGCACCCACAGTGAGGGTACGAGCGCGTAACAACGCCCAGCCTACGCCGCAGTATCGGCAGTAGAACGCTGTTCTAGGTCACTACCTAACCAACCAATCACGCAATTATATAATGTACTTGTCAAAATATCAACTCCGAACGGAGGACAAGTATAGATATAATGTAATCCCAATCACAGTCTAAGCACGATATGATAGCACAGAAGATCATAACTAAGACTAAATAACAGAAATAAAACTAACTACTAAAATAACATAATCTCCAACAATTTCAAAACATCATATCTCAATTTATTTACAACTCAAGTTCTAAAACATGAAGACTAAACCAAGACATCTAGCTAATCTTCCGATCACTCCTGAGTGTCGGGGCCATAGGTAGCTAGGCCATCTTCTGGTCAGTAATATGTAGGGCACGTGTCCTCAGGGCAATCATCTGTAAAATTTTAACAGGTCCAGTCAGGACAGGAACGAGCACAATCTCATCTAGAAAACCCAAGTAAATGACAGAGAACTATAAAGCAGTTATAGACAGTTGTATTGATGAACATGGCAGTTTATATTCAGGTGATGGTAAGAAAGACAAATAAAGTGCAAGGAAAGTAAGTAACTAAACAAGAGAAGAATCATGGCAATAAAGGCTGTAAATTAGAACTAGCTGAACCAGGGTAATATGATATAAGTCCAGACAGTAAATGTATACGAGTGTAACTCCAATGTAAGTCCAGTACAAGGCGAATCTAATGCAAGATGAATCCAGTAAGGGACGATCCCAGTCATAGTGATCAATGATTCCAGGGTGAGTCAAGCCTATACTCTAGCAGTGTGTTTTAAAATACCGAGATCGACCTCTAAACGGCTATAGGTAATCCGGCACATCACACACCTGGCCGGGTGTGAGATGGCTATCATTCCAGTTTGATTCCAGCATGGGGTGATTCCAGAATTGGGGTATGTCTACATGTCTTACTCTAGTATTTCCCCTCCCAGTAAGTGAATCCAGAAATTCGACACAATGATTCAAGATGAGTCCAGCCAGATATGATGATACCAGTAAATAATTCCAGAATAATTACAGTAATAGAGGCCAGACAATAAATGTGTGTCGTATACATAAATCCAGAAATATTCATACGTGTTGAAACAGAGAATCACATACAACTAACTAGAACTGAAGTACAGTAATTGACAAATAAATGAGAGAACTATCAGAGAATGTACTCGCCTGATACTCTAAAAAGAGTAGTGTAATATCAGATGTCTGCACCAGAGTCACAATGTCCTAAATAGAGCAATATGGGTTATGACATGTTCAATACAAGAAAAATAAAAGTTACAATACAACTACATGATTTCTAGGTCAATCTAGGTCAAAGTCAACTCTAAGTCAAACCTGGTCAACTGTCTAGGTCAAACTAGGTCCAAGTCAAACTTGGTCAACCCTGGGTCAACCCAAGTCAACATCTAGTCAAACTAGGTCACTTAGGCCTATAGAGTCAATATCTAGGTCATTCTATAGGCTATCTATCAAATATCAATATCTAAGTCATATGTATATACTAGTAATATACCTTCTAGGCTAATTCTAGGTCAAGCTTGTCATATCCAAAAATAATCAACACTAGCTAGTATCTCCATGTGCTTAGCCTATAATGTATATAGGCTCAGGCATATCGATTCCATTACTCTACTCCTATGTACCCTTCACTTATATACTCATAAAGAGACCAGATACCCCATGTTTCCATATGCTAAGACAAGCCCATAGGTAATCTCATAGCTAGTATCCTACTTCCTATACATGTATTATATGACAATACCCTATCCTTGTCTATTATCTACCTTTATAGGCCCCTCTTGACTCTTTACAAACCATAGGTAATCTCACTAACCTATTCTATAACCTTTCCTATCTAATATTGCTCACACTCTCATCTCTCACTCACTCGTACCCTTATACTCTAACCCTCTATCCTACACTACCAACTCCATATCCTACTGCTACTACTGCTCTAATTGCTGCCAAGTAAAATTGCCTAAGTCCTTTCTCCTTCCTCTAAACTGAACCATACCTACAATGTATATAGATAACCCACATACATATTAATACACTCACAAGATATATACCCCACATATGTATATATTAAGTATTATATATCTATACAACTAGCAGATCCCACAAATCTCAGAAAACTGAACCCACATATCCTAGACACTCCTACCAAGCCACTGCTCCTACTGGCTACTGTCATTCACCTATTCATTACTTATGGCTGCCAACCCAAATCAGTTCACTGTGTGTGTGTGTGTACATGGTGTGATCTCAGTAAAAACAGGAAAAATAGTCTGCAATCTACTACATGTATTCTCAGGAACTATCAACCAACCCTATTGATTATACAACAAACCCAAAACTGAAACACAGAGTTCAAGAGTCCAATATCACATTCGAATGAGGACAGGTCATACATGAATACTGAACATGTGGTAGGCAGTGGGCAGGAACTCAGATTTGTGTGTGCTATAATTCAGGAATTAGTGTTAGCAATCTCAGTAAAAATTTTGTAATGACAGTTAAGTGAATGGGAAACTCAGGAATTCAAGTGTTCATAGAGAAAGGCAATGACAGTTCACAACCCAAACCAATCCAAATTCGAAAACCCCTTCAACTCAATTGCAAATCAACTAACCCATAGCCAAACCCAAGCCTCTTCTAATCTCTGATACTCTGCTCTAGCCTATCTCCTGTACACTCCATAAGTGGCCATGATCCTATAACTGATACTAAGGGAAGTTGATACATGGTGGGGTCAAGCAGTAAGGAAATGGACTGATGTCAAACCCACTTGTGGGACTGAACACTCAGGGAATTAAGGACAGATACATCATGTGCAGGACAACCTAGCTAAGGGACTGATTAAAATATGCACTGGAACAATATGGCATTGACTTGTAGTAGACTGATATCAAGTGCAGATACATGACTGCATAAATAGGAAATAGGACAGCTATAAGGGTGAGGAGAAATGAATGTGGATGAAACTCGAGTAAGTGAAGTGAGGGAACTGAATTGCTAAAAATACCATTTTCCTTTTCCTCAGTTCATTAACTGAGCAATAAGAAAATGAACAGTGTAATAATCTGGAAACATGCTCAGTTGAGTTTTGAACATATGAATATGACTGAACATAAGGAGTGTCCTAACATAGGCTGAACCCAAATTGAGTTAGGAAGGCAACATTGGAAAATCTGGACAGTAGACTGAATGTAAGCTAAGGATATGTTGAAGGGACTGAACATGATTGTTCAACTAGGACTGATACACTAACTAGGCCACAACCCCTATCCTCTAACACTAACCAAAAATCCTAACCCAGTTCTCATTCTTAACACCAATTCCTAACTAACATATTTAATATTGAATTATCAAATAAATCAAACTAACCACAGCATTCAACTATGAAAAGGGAGTATCAGAACATATCATGTATTGAAATCAGAAAATGCCTTTCCCCTCCCTCAAGTTCGAATACCAAACATATCCTATTGAAAATACAATTGAAACACAACTTCAAATCATATTGAACCTCAGAACAATCATTTCCCAATACAATTTCAATTATAAAGAAAACCAATTTAAAACTGTTAAAAAAAACTGGGAAATACAATCAGTGCATACACTTTGCACATTCGAAACCAAATTATTCACAATCAACATACAGCACGTGTCAGAGGGGGAGGGGTCGAGTGTGTGAGACACACACGTGTTCATTGTGTCCAGGAATTGGGACACGAAGTGTCCAAGAATTCCTAAAAACTGAAGTATCAGTAAACAGCACAGGTAGCCTCGTGCAGTGAGGACACGACCTTGTGCACGCGACACAGGGTACGACACGACTCATGCTCGTACCCACGTGTTCGTCCCATATACGGCTACACATGTATCACCCTGCACAGTGTCAAAGTGTCCCCGTGTCGTGGTTAAACGTGCGTATCAGCGTACGTTTTCATGCGCAGGCAGACTAGTGCAAAACCCGTACGGGTCGAAAATCTCTCGAACCACTCTATAGTTTGGCCTCAAAATTCGTGTGCAAGATGTCAGTAATAGCCCGTACCCTCCCCTAAAATATCATGTCAAAATGTGTCGTGTCCAGCGCACACGACACATCGAGCAGCAGGGCACTGCACGACAGTGTCGTGCAGCGTGTCCAAGCCCTAAAACCGACACAAAATCACATCAAAATCGACTCAGTCACCTAGATCCGTAATCTACATCTCATAAGCAATCCAAATATGTAATTTGTTTTAAAAAACATTAACATTCAATCTATTGAGGCATTTCAACAAACACCTTAAATAACACATAGACACGTGTCCGATACGGACACCAAACGGACACAAAATCCACCAAAATTTCGGGGACACCTAGGGACTCCTAGATCTAGCCCTAAATGTAAAGAAAACAGAAATTTAAATCAATTTAAAAGGTTTTACCTATATATGCAAAAAGCTTGGAAAAGCTTCAAATGGGGGATTCCTCCTTGGTATCCAAAAGCTCCTAAATTGTCCCAAGGCTGGGATTAAATTCCACAATCAGAAAATAGGAGAAAATTAGGTTCTAATGCAAGAAACTAGGATTAAAAAGGAATTAAAATGAATTTATGGGGATTTTTGGAAGGGGAAAAATACCTCTCTTTCTCCAAGTGTTGGAATGAAATAAAAGAGGCAAGCCCTAATAAATAAGTATTTATATAGGGTGGGGATCCCTATGTGGCTGGTCACTTAGGGTTTGGTTAGGGTTAGGGTGTCAAATCATGGGCCTTGGGCCAAGTCACAAGTCATTAAATCACAAGTCATTTCATTAAACCATAAATCATGAAATGATTTCACTTAAACTAATCCTCCTATTCCAAAATTAGTTTCTAATGACTAAAAGTAGGTTAACCTAAGTTAGACTAGGGTCACCATGGCTAGGGTTAGCTTCTAGACTAGTCTACAAGTCTCTATAAGTCAAAGCCCAAACTAGGAATTACCAATTCAATAAATAATCAAATAATTCAAATAAGTCAAAATAACCAAATTACCCCTAGGCTAAAAATAATAATAAATCATCCTAATGACATGGTTAGGCTCTAGGTCATGCAGTCTCTAGGGTTTCACTAGCAGCACATCAAAATCACAAGTCATGACTTAAAACAGTTTTTAAATAGTTTAAAAATGATTAAAAATTACCAAAAATCATAATGTGAAATAAATATCAATAGATAATAATATAATTACAAAATTTTAAAATTATCCTCATCTGGAAAACTGGGTGTTACAAGTCCCATTGAACAGAACCGCATAAGCCTATTTGTAAACTGGGCCGCATGAAGTCCTGATGATCAGAACCGCATAAGCCCCTTTGTAAACTAGGCCGCATGAAGTCCTATTGGGACAGAGCCGCATGAGGACCCTTCAGAACAGAGCCGCATGAACTCTATTAAAACTGAGCCGCATAAAGCTCCATCAAATCCGAGCCGCATGAGCTCCTTTAAATGATCCGCATAAAGAGCTTTGGAATTGGTAGATCGTGCCAACTGTAAAAGATTTTTCTCGTCTCTCTAGGAGCACGTCATTATGTTAGAGTCATCATTTACTTTTATGTCAGAGCTGTCAATCCTTTGTGTCAGGGCTGCTGCAGTGTGTCAGGGCTGCTGTAGTGTGTCAGAGCATTTAATGAGCCAGCTGCACCGAGAGATGATGGCCAGCTGTAGAGTCATGTTTTGAACCGCATAGGGCCACGTGGTTTTTTCCCAGCCGCATGGAGTTCTAAGGGACTTCTTGAGCCGCATGGAGCTCTAAGTGATTTTTTAGCCGCATAGGGACTTTTGAGCCGCATGAGACTCCCTCTGTTTTGAGCCGCATAGATTTTCCTGTTCTTTTCCATGCTTCTACATGTACCGATATCGAATTGCCGAACCGACTAAAATATGGTATAATGGTGGCGGTATCGGTTTGAGTGTAATACCATACAGAAAATACCGAACCGAACCGGTCAAATGTATATATATATATATATATATATATATATATATATATATATATATATATATATATATATATATAAATTTTTAGAATGTTGTTCGTGATTAATTTTATACTACTCATTTTCATTTTTACCTTTGTTTTGGTCAGTTTCTTAGAGCATCTTCAGTGGGAGAGATTTCAAGTGCTACATTTTGATTTTAGTCAAATTTTGTAGCACTTGATGGCTGCAATGAGCACTTGTCCATACTTAAAATTTGCTACAAAGCTAAGAGACACTCCAGATTTGGAGCGTATTGTAGCTCCTCTATATTAATTTCTGGGCCCATAAATATTAACCATTTTTACCAAATAAGGAAGAAAAATAAAGAGAGAAAAAGAGGGGAGGAAAAATCTTACCAAGCATGCAAGAAAAGAAAAAGAAAAAGAGGAGGAGGTTAATTTGCAGTATTTGTTTCGAGTGTACCATTGTGTGCTAGTATCAAGAAGATCTCCAAAAGTAATAATTTACATAATTTCTTATAATTTGGAGTATGTGTTTGGGGTATCTCTACTGTGGATGCTTTTAGAACTTAGAAGACTTTTAATGGACTTGAAGTTATGCTAAGAATTGAGTTTTTGATCTTTCGAGGTTTATCTTTTTGTGTTCTCATAGAATTTTGGTTACTTAAACTTATACTAAAGATTAAACTTAGTGATCGCGTTTGACCTTTTAAGCTCATTTTAAGGTGTTTGTGACTTGTTAAATATTGTTTTAATAATTTTAATTGATTGTTTGATTGGTAGAGATTTGACTTTAAAATTTAATGCTTCCACAAAAGTTAAAAAAAATATTATAGGTTAAGAGGTTCTACAATATTACATGTGTTGATTGATCAAATGTTAATTGGTAAACTGACACCGAACAAAAACCGACCGAATACCGATTTAACTGAATGCGAAAAAACCGATTCTAAATGGTATGATATTGGTATTGATTTTTTAGATACCTATTAAAAAAGTACCAAAAAGTTCGACCAAATACCGACCGATTATACAGACGCTCACCCGTACCTCCCAAGCAAATACCCATCAACCACTCTGCAAACCAATAGTTCCAAATTGTTTTGTGTTAAAGTAGAAACAAATATAATATAAATTCAATACTGAGCCAATTTTTTTTTAGAAGATGGTCAGCCCGCGGGCTAACTCGGGCCCGGTACAGATCCAACTCGGCCCGAAACTATCTGGGTCCGGACTGGGCTCAAAGATTGTAATTATGGGCCGACCCAGCCCGGTCTGGCCAGCTCCTCCATCCAAACTAAATCCAGCCCGGTCCAAACCCGGTCAAACCCGTTCAACAACGGGCCCGAGCCGGCCCGGCCCAGCCCAGCCCAGCCCAGCCCGGCTCACCTTAGACCTTGACCTAGCTGGAAGAATAGCCAGTACTCCCGCCAAAAATTACTGCATGTCCCACCAAGAACGAACAACAGGGGCAAAAACGCTGATCTGTCATTAGTGTATCCTAAATATTGTTACTCGTTAGCAACAACAAATTAGGATATAATTTTTCCTTCTACTTGAGATTTTATTCCAAATTTCGGATAACTTAAGAAATATCAGTGATTGACATGTATCCTAAGGATCTTATGTTTATGCCACCAATATACAAACTATCAACGTGTCGATTGGACTTGGTGGTCCGGAATCTGACCTGACCTGACTCAACCTGGTTTGGGCCGATTAATTCGAATTGGATCGACCTGCACTCGGTCAACAGGTGGACCCGATCTAGTTCACTGCAAACTCGGTTCTTGGTTGGATTCACTGTCCAGACCCACATGCCAATTCCAACCGATCTGGCTCAAAAATCGGTTGGAGCCGGATCCTTCCTCCAAAATCGGTTGACTCGGTCCGACCTGGTCGGTTACCCGGTCATGTCTGGTCCAAGTTCGACCCGATTAATACCCGTCGGCCCACCATTTTTATATTTTTAAATTATTTAGGAGGTTGTTTTATCAAAATATTTTCTATTAATCATTAGATAAACGTTGAGACGGATATCTTGGTATAAAATGTCATCCAAACAGCCATAATAGTGTTTTGATGGTAGTTTTAGCAAGAAATATTTTGATCATTTTGCTAAAAATAACCAAAATACTCTTCTAACAGCTATAATCTAAGGATATTGATGGTCATTTGCCACACAAATTTTTTTATAAACAGAAATTAAGTTATCAAAATTTACCACAAAAAAATCTTCCTTCTCTTCTAATACTTACAAACAATCTAGTGTTATATTTGGTAAAGTAGCTTCTATTTTGCTACCATGAAAATGAATCACCACAAAATAACTGCAATATCAGCGACCTCAATCCGCATCGCAATCTCAGGGGTGGTACAAGAACTTTAATCTGCGGAATCTCAGTGGATACTATGCTAGAAAGAAGAATTGAATCATAATTAGACAAGAACAGAAGTCTGGCACCACTTTAATCGGACTGGCCTGTCTCGACTCTAACTGGACTCCTAGCCGGACTGGCCCTGCTCCACCTACGCCAAGACCCGATCAAGCCAAATCAAAAATCGGTCCTTGGTCGGTCCGATCTGGCGCCCCAATACACACCCTGAACAAACTATGAAAACCATCCGTTTGTAGTATAAATTCCTAAACAATTAATTCACAACACTTTTTATATCCATCCCTATTCCATTTGAAACATGGAGACACTAATTTAATCAAAAAATGCTTACGGATAGAAATGCTACCAAGATTAGCGTGTGTTTCTCGGCTACATTTCTAAGTGAGAAACTTTTGTGATATTTCTACGGAACTACTTTATGCTATGTAGCGGAACTCATTATCATGTGAGAGGGCTTGGATTCTAAACATAAACCCAAGTTCATCCTCGTGGACGAATTCGACTTAAGTATATTAAAATCATAACCAGTACGATTCAGAGTCACATGGTATCTAAACCTACCCAATCTGCATGTTTACCCACTAAATCTTGAGAGTTGACGGTTTTGATTAATTTATCATACTAAATCTTGAGAGTTGACGGTTTTGATTAATTTATCATACATAGCTCACAGTCACAATTGAAGTCTAATTAATTTAGTACAATGCATGCACATCATATATATATAACGACATCTAGACAGGTTAGGGTTGGGTCACTAAACTACTGCTACTAATATTTAACAGCATAGATGTTGGAGCCAAAGCATATTTTTAATAGCATGTTCAGTTAATTAGAACCCAATGACTTTTAAGCATAATCTATTGAGCCAACTATGAAGCGACGAACTGTTTGCATCCAAAGGAGGTAGGACATCATCAACAGAATCCAAAGTCCGTGAACAAAGCAATGTGAAAGTTATGCATCTCAAAATGATGTTTACATCACCCAAGTACTTGATGTGAATATAAATCCAAGGAGAAAAGGCCACTGGCAATTTCCTAAAGCACTAGGCTCGACTCGAGTTTACTTCATTATTCTACTGTTGTTTTTTCAACATTTAATTAATTCGTGATCTGAACAACATAGATTAATTTGTATAATTTTTGGTTAGTACTAGTTGATGTTTTGTTCTGATCGACCAAGTCATTGTGGTTAGGAGCCTTTGTCAAGGTGTTAATCGGCCGGGCGGCCCAGAATCCGGTCCGGTACTGGCCCGTTAAACTCTGGTATGTGTCGGCCCAGATCAGGTCAATGGGACACCGGTCCGGCCCATATAATATGTAGGTTCCAGCAGGGTCTAAGATTTCGGTCCGATAGTCCTGTCCGGCTCGTACTTCTATTGGGTCCGGATTGGGTTTTGCTCAAGGCCAAACCTGAGCTCATGGGAACCCATGATGAACTTTCAAACTAAGGCCGCCATATATAATGTATATAAAAAGATGTTAAAAAAAAAAGTTACAACTAAGGATTGAACTTAAAATCTTTAATATACAAGTCTTAAATACTAACTATTATACCACAATAATTTTATGTCTAAAAAAGCCCATGGTACATAATAGTTATATTTGAGATATAAAATTATTAACATATTTATTTTTAAACTAATTTTTTTGGACTTTCATAATCCGTGGGCCCGGACGGTAACCCTGGACCAGGGCCGGCCCATGTTTTGCTCCCATGGTCCCTAGGCCAGGTCCGATAATAAACCCATCTAACCACAGCCTAAACATTAGGATATATCCATCTAACCACCAAATCCATCTCATTTTGTGTTATAAATTCATATAAATATAGTATACATAGTATATTTTAATATACATATTATTTATTTTAAATTGGATGTCCGTGGCCATGTCCGGGTTCAATCCGTTTTCTTTTTCGGGCTAGTCCGGCCCGAAATCGGTCAAATCCGGTTAACTCTAGGCCGGGTCCCATAGACATCTATACTTATTTGTTGAATGAGTCAGTTTGAATATAAAGATGACCATCTCCATATTCAAACAATGAATATTTAAGGGTGAGCATATAACTGTTAGAAATCAAAAATCAAACAGAATCGAAATATGACAAACGGTTCGATCTTGATTTAGAAATTTAAAATTTTGAGATATTGTATTGATTTTCGATTCTTGGTTCGAGTGATCGAACTGAACTGAAAATCGATTTAGATTTAGTAATTTATCAAAACTGCCATCAATCTATATATAATATTTTTTCTAACCCTAACTATGCGCACTATCCTCCCATTCTCTGTCGACGCTTTTCTCAACGCGCTCTCTGCCCTCAATCTATATAGACTAATATTTCACTTTCTATAATTGTAATTATTCATAAGTGCAACAATGCTAGATTTTTTTTTAAAATTTTGTTATTTAAATGTCCATTTGCTAAAATATAAAGGTCCAACCATTGGCCCATGAAACCAAATCAATCGAAAACCATATCGAATTAATTTGCTTCAATTTTGTGCTGTTTGTATGAAAACGGTTTGATTTTCAATTTAGAGAAATACGATTTTCGGTTGTTTTGATTTTTATACCCCCCCTATGAATACGAAGGTTTTTAATATGAAGCTGATCAGTTTGAGAGGCGTCATATTTCTTTTCTAGAATACAAATAATTGAGTATGTAATAAATATTTCGGAATATGCAAAATAAAATATTCAAAAATATAAATATAATATTTAGGTTAAATTTTAACTTGATATTCTCAACTATTCTACTATTTTAATTTGATACCCTAAATCTTGATATGCGTCAACTTGATAGTATAAAAATAAAAACTGACGAAACTAGCCCCTTTTTCACCGGTCCACCCCCACCTGGTTGCACCACCCATGCAACGCCCCTAACCACGATGTCGCACCCAACTCCCGCAGCCCATTCCCACCACCGCCCCGCCCCCGCTGTTGCCCCATCACACATCTGCGCCCTCTTGGCAGTCACGTCCCACCCCGGCCCTGCCCCTGCCCCCTCCCCTCCCCTCTCTCTCCGCCAATACTACCGCTATTGCTGCCGCTACCGCTATCGTCACTACTGCCTAAAATTTATTATTCTACTAAACTGCAACAATTAACCATAGTGAGGTCTTCTTAATTAGCCTAGGACTCAGAACTTGATTTGTTGGAATCAAAACTCTTATGTTCTTAATTATTTCAAAGATGTTCCAGTCCGTGTCCGATTCGATGTAAAGACTTAGGTTAATAAATAATATTTAGCTAAAAGAATGATAAATAAATTGCTAATAAACAATAATTTTGGCTAACATATAGCTCGAAGACTAGATCTCAAGTTTATTCTCACACCAATAGCGTGTTTGGGAATGTTTTTGAGGAGGGAAGGAAAATGTGGAAAAAAAAAAGATGAGAGTAAAAAATAAAGGTAAAATTATTTTTTTCTTCACTTGTTTGGATGACCAAAAAGTAGAAAAAGTAAGAAAGTTTAAAAATAATATTTTATTTGTTTATGGAGAAAGTTTTAATTACCATTTATTATTAATTATTTTATTATTATTCACTATTATTCATTATTATTATTATTATCATTTTGTTAGTTCAGTTATATATATGTGTGTGTGTGTGTGTGTTTAATATAATTTTATAAATAGAAATAAATAAACACTAAATATGTATACATGTTGTGTATATATACGTTGAAAAATTGTAAAATGTATATATAATAAGAATTTATTATAAACTATTTTTATTTTTGATTTTTATATCTCAGGATTTATTGTAACTAGTCACCTTCACGTGCGTTGCACGTATCAAAAAAAATCAATGATAGTATTAATGAAGTATATAAAAATTTAAATTATATTAGAATATTTTAAATATAATTTCAGTATATTTTAATATGATTTGTTATGATTAATTGCTTAAATTATGGATGTGTTTAATTAGATAATATTATGTAGTTAGTTTAAACATAATTTTAATTTTGAATATATTCTAATATTGGGTGGTTTTTAATTTTTTACGTGAGGAGAGAGGGTTCGGTTATCCACACGAAAGATAAATAATGTAGTTAATTTTAATATTTTATTTTATTTTTTTAAAAAAAAATGGTTGATGATATACACGACTTAGACGGCTCAAGATTGAGCCATTTTGAAGACCCTTTATAAAAGTAGAGATATTTGGAAGAAAGAATTAGTTATAAAGAGTTTTATTTAAAAAATAATATTGAATATCTTGCAAGATATTCAATATCTCGCGAGATATTCAACCCGCAGGGGTGTTAGCCGATAGAGAAAAGTTTATTTTCTTGTTTTCTCCTGATTGAATCTATATCATATTCTTTTCAAATAGGTTCAAATCTTAAATGAAATAGAATCAAATTAAATAAGATCTAGGTATATTATATATTAGGGTAACGGGAAGTTTTTTTTTACGAAGAAAAAACTATGAAAGCAAGGAAACCAACTCGTAAACACCCCGAGCCGACCTCGACGACCCTCCCCGCACCACTGCGTTGCCTATAACCACCGCAACCGCCACACCAACCGCCAGTCGCACCTGCACGACAGAGAGCAGCAGCAGCAGCAACTGCGAAGCCACTTTCGCGTGGTGATTTCTCCACGACCACTCTGTCATTTTTTGAGGTGATTGCTCAGGTTAGATCACGACCTAACCCTCTTCAACTCCTGCCAATTAGATTATTACAGTACTTATTAGTTCGACAGTGAATCAAGTTTCAAAACTCTGAAAAACCAGTTGTCGTAAGTATTAAAACAAAACTCAAACTATTTCAAACCCTCATTTTGGAAGGTGAAGTTTAGACAGGAAGTTGAGTATTTTCAAATTCTAATTAAATAGTTTTGTAGACAACATATACGACATTAAAACGTTGCTTTTAGTTGTAATTTTTTATATAGGAAATTTCGAGATAAATAAGTTGCCAATTCCTTGAAAAAAAAGTTTTCGAGAATCCAAAAATTTCGATACGGAGTGCGTCCCGACAAACGAGCGACTTGGTCATGAACCCTTTGCATTGAAAGGTGTGTATGGACTTCGCTGACGTGTGGGATTTGACATAACTCTAGTTGGTTGCATGTGCACGTCAAATTCAATACGTATCCGTCAAAAACTACTATATCTGTAATTTTAAAAATTATGCAATTAATTTGTGCACACTCGTTACATCACGACGAAACTTATTCCATTGGACTCGTATCATTTTTATGGTCCTTTGAGCCAAGTTTCGTCTGATTCTGAAAAGGTTGACCAGATCGCCGATTTGGCGGACCCACAATCCGATTCAACAGGCAATTTTGTGCACAACTCACCGGAATCTAAAATTGGACATACCATTGAGTTTGTATCATCAAATCGGACCCATAGACATAAGGTTTGATGACTGTAGAGACCACAACATTTTTCGGTACAAAGCGGATCCAACGACAGACATTGTTTTGATCCAAAATTACCATTTTGCACATGTGTCTAGAATTATACTTATGGGTAGTCAATTTTAGTTATTTCTTTTATTCCAAAAACTTTAGTAATATTTGTTCGATAGGGATTCGAACCCTCGGTACAAATAATTCGTACAACGGATTAGCAATCTGCCGCTTTAGTCCACTCATCCATCTCTTTCAATTGAAAATGTAAAATTTTCAGCATTCGAGAACGTTTGTGAAAGTTTTACCCTTGTAGCTTCTCTTCATTTGTTGATTTTATCTACTGGACGTCGTTAAAATATCCAACAACCACCAAGCAAGTATACCTTGGTATATTTATTGCTCATATTTATTTTCAGCATTTATTTATTTTGTTTCATATTTGTTTAGTTCATATATATTATAAATGCGCGTCCAAGTCATACTTGGGTGCAAGTGACTGTATTAGTCATTTTTGTTACTTTTATTTATTTTATACATGTTGACTTAGTTTTAGCGGACTACCTTATGATTGTGGGATATCCTTATCTCCTTTGGCCATGACACTCATATTGCACGATTTGAGACATTTTGCTAGGGCACGACCAGCGTATCTGACTGGCCATTGTTACGTAAGAGTCATGTGACATATAAATATTATAGTTGCTATGATTAGGATATAGAGACACAAGAAGTTATCAAACTAGTCAAGGTATGGACATGACTTGATCAATATTAGAATCTTGGGAAGGACAGTTAGTAGTGCGTATGGAAAGCCAAACATATAAACCATAGTCTTCGGATAGAACTATGATGTGATATAAATTACAGATACCCTCTGACATTTTTGAAACATTGAGGTCGGATATAGACGACTGGATGATAGTATATGTACACTACTAGCCTAAATCACACCCATATGTATGAAGGTTATCCTCTAAATTGTACGATAGACGGTTAGGTCACCCGCTGCATATTTATTCTCTAGGATAGTCATTTGCATACTTATTTATCTAATATGGTAGTTCATATAGTATGATATTATGTATATTGTTACGTCCCTCTGAGGAACTGGTGATCTCTCTAGGTATAGATGACTGATAGTATCTCGAGGAGTACGGTTGTAATGCCCCAGTCCCATAATACATATGACTAAGTACGTCAGCATGCCAGCTGCACACATACGAAGAATACAAGAATATGTGGTATTCTCGTATTTGTACATAAGCTGTAAGTAATAATACATGATATGCCACAATATAATAACTATATCTCATCCACAGCTCAACACAGAATGAATAAATAAGTCTTAATGATAATAAAAGAAGTCAAGAGATAGCTGGGTGGACATTTTCACTCCTAACAGCTATGAAAAATAGTCTCAACTAAATGGAGTCCAATCTCCTCAAAATAGAACAATAAAGATGAAAGATGTCCACTACATAGTCTCAGATAATAAAGAAAAAAAACTAAGTATCAATGGGAGATGCCTCGTCATTGACGTAAGAAGGATCCGAAGCTGCTCCGTACTCCTGGGGGTAGTCCTGCTCGTCTAATCCTGGAGAGATCACCAGGTCCTCAGAGTGACGTAACAAGATACATAAAACATGCCGAAATAACTGAATGTGTAAACGTGCAACTATGACTCTACAGGATCTCCTAACCATCTATGTGAGATGCACTTTGAGGACAATGTTCTTCGTAGGGGCTATTGGATCAGCAAAGTAAATAAAGAATGGCAGTAAGTAGCGCTCATTGGAGTCGCTATCGGCCAAAGGCAGAAAGTAGCGCTCATACGAGTCACTATCGGCCCACAAATGTGTGTAAAAAGTAAATATAGCCCCTACGCTAGTAGTTGTCCCCTCCCCCCCAATGCTCATGTCCAAGATGTATCCACAACCTATCCAGTTTGCAACTGCTACGACTTCTAACTGAATACACTAGTAGCAATTACCTTCTATCCGTCGCACGACCCATACGTATCGATGGCCAGTCGAGTATGCAGGTCCGTGTCTTATATGAACTCACTAATCACTTGATACACATGTGTCAAGACCATAGGAGATATAAAAATATTCCACACTCATAAGGTGGTCGTCTAACTCTAGGTCGACATGCATAATAGAATATAAAAATAACAAAAACGACTAAATCTAGTCGTTCGCATCCAAGTGTGACTTGGATGCACAATATAAACAAAATGACAAATAAGAGAAAGAATTATGCAATAATAAAATATACTGAAAATAAATGAGCACAATCAGAATCTATGGTACGGTATACTTGCCTGCGGTGTGAGGAGAGCAAATCCAAATGTCGCAAGCGTCAACACAAAACTCATAATTCACAGATGACTTAGGATGCTGAAACAAACATCAAAAATATTCTTGGTGAAAAAGATATACCTAGGAAACGCATGTCCGAAAGTCAAATTTCGGAACAGGGCCGAAATCATAATTTCGGGTCAAAACGATATCCGTCGTTGGACCCATTTTGCACCGAAATATGCACCAGTATCTACGGTGTCTAAAGTCATCAAACTACATGTCTACGGATCCGATTTGAGGAGACGAACCCAACGGTATGTCCAATTTTGGATTCCGATGAGCCGTGCACAAAATCGCCCGTTGGATCGGGTTGCGGGGCCGCCAATTTTGGCGTTCCGATCAACCTTCTCAGAATCGGACCAAACTTGGCATACAGGACCATAATTTTGATTCGGACACATTGGTGCAAGTTTCGTCTTGATTTGACGAATGTACACAAAATAATTAGAAAATTTGCAAAAAGGCCAACACGGTGAATTTCGACGGATACGCATCAAATTCGTCGTGCACACACGACCAATTTGAATTCCGTCAAAGCCCATACATCCGCGAAGTCGATATGCACCTTTCGATGTCTTCGGCTTGCGACCAAGTCGCCCGGTTTGGTGGGACGCATGTCGTATCGAGGAAAATTTCTAAATTTTATTGTTTTGAAAACTGGTTTTTCGTCGATTTGGGAAGCCGATTTCTCGGCGCTCGATTGATGACAACAACTTGTGTAAAAAGGGTTTCCATGCCCTTGTCACGCCCCAGAACCAGAATACTGGAGAGCGGGGGCAGACATAGCCAGCTACGTATATTAAAATGGATTCCATTTCGCTATACGGTCACGACTGTCTAGATACATGAGGGTTTAACTACAAGCCAACAGTCTCCTATGGTCATGAACAAGCCTAGTGTCTAAATCACAAGCAAGTAAGTAAATGTTACAAGATGTATGATCATTAAATATACAATAATAAGGCGTCCCAAATATTATATATTCAGCTGATCATGAAGCTAGTCGTTACAAAATGTGAGGACTAGCAAGAGTTTAGTCATACATGATCAACCCTAGGATCTGTCAATCATGTTACAGCCCGTAGGCAGACAGTAAGTAAATACAATCGAGCTAAACAGGTGCTCGTCGGCTAAACGCCTCAAAAGAATATTTTTATAATAAAGTGGGAGATAAAAAATAAACCCACTCGTTGCCAGGGTTCTGTCTAGTGGTCACCATCTGGCTGGAAGGTCGGTAGATCCTCTGGAGCTGCTCCGAAATCTGGCCATACAAAACCAGCTGGGTCAGATCCCAGAAAGGGCAAGTGCCACAAAGGAAGCTTCACTTAGGAACTAAAACCAGCAATCAGCACAAGATATAAATAAAAGTAAGAACTGGAAAATAAAGGAAACACATCAGGATGATATACGACGAGATAACCATGGAACTATTCAGATAACCAGGTTACAACCCGTAAATCAAACAAGGACCGGGGTTGTAACCCTTCGTCTGAACGGAGCTTGGTTTCTCACCATTTATCGGTAAAATAAATACAAGCATTCTGGTCATTCAATAATCTGGAACAGGATCAGGACAAGACTGGACTAGGGTTATCACAGGCCTAGTTACTAATCATTTCACGGCCAAGCAATAACTACGGCTTGATACTTTAACTAACTAGGGTTATCACAGGCCTAGTTACTAACAAGATGCAGTGAGATTATTCCACAGCCATAAGCCCTGCAGACCATCCAGGTTACCCAGGACGAAAGATTAGGGTCGAATTCAGGTGGGTACACCGTCCAGAAAACGCATGTACCCTTAGGTAGCTTGAAAGGTGCAACACATGACAGTGTGCTGGAAATGTGTCCTACTCGACGGCAGGCTACAGATCCCAGGCGCGCCCAGGTAACGGGATTGCCTGTAGCTGGGAAAATCTCTTCATGACTAATGTATTAATCTAGTTATTAGCCTTAGTCCATTTCAATGGGTACTCCTGACCGTGGTACTCAGGGAAGTGTGGTTTCATGCGGCTCGAGAAGAAGCAACCCATGCGGCTGCGGGGAAGGGAAACCATATGCGGCTCAGAAGGGAAGAGTACTCATGCGGCTGCGGGGAGCAATGCCTATGCGGCTGGGAGCAAGTGTGCATATGCGGCTCGCGAGTGTTGAGTTCATGCGGCTCAGGGTGAAGTCCTCATGCGGCTGGGTCAAGCAAGTCTCATGCGGCCAGCAGGAAGTGGCGCATGCGGCTGCAGAGTTCAGAACTTATGCGGCTGGAAATTGTGCGAGTTATGCGGCTAAATGAGTCCGACTCTCATGCGGCTCAAGAACTTCCAGTCGTGCGGCTGGATAGAACACTTGCCGCATGATATTCATGCGGTCAAGTCAAGCACTGTTCATCTTCTCCAAAATTTCAGAGAAGAAGAACACCATGAGAGCCAAGTCCTCAAGCTCCATAACTCCATCATCCGGAGCCTAAACCCGAACTTTCATAGGTCAAAATGGGGTAGAACGAGATTCTCTACAACATGGAACCATCAAAACTCGAAAATAACAAGATTTAGTAGATCAAAACCCAAAAAATCCGAAAATAATGCAAACTTAGATCTACAAGAATCTAGCCATGGAAATTAGAAAAGCCAAGTACTAAAGTGTTTTATAATGTAGTAAAGAAGAGAATGGAGCAATAAAATCAGAGTTCCTCCATGAAGCAAGTTGCACTTGCCTAGACCTTTCTCTTCTCTCTCTGGTAGGTAAGAAGTAATGAGGAAGAAGAAGATGAGATTAATGAAGAAAGAGAAAAGAAGAGGGCTAATAAATACCAAGGTGGTGGTAGGTAGGGGGTTCATATTGGTTCATCATGAACCCAAGCAAAACCAAGCCAGGCCGAACCAACCAACCCGAACCAGGAATAGACCAAGCCAAGAAGGAAATGCCAAGCCAGGAAATCATACAATAAAATACGTACACGTATTCCAAGAATACGTGATACTAACCACAGGCATTACAACTCTACCCACCTTAAAAGAATTCCGTCCTCGGAATTTAATCAAGAGGCTAGAGGAGCAATGACAAGCTACATTAATCACATGCAAGCTATAACTAGGCAGACAATCAATCATGCAAGCAAGGAATCGAAGGTATGAGGCATAAGAAAGAAATTATACCTCACGAGTCAAACAAGTCGGGATATCGCGATCGGATATCATCCTCACGCTCCCACGTTGACTCCCCCAAAGAGTGATGACCCCAAGCAACTCGGACTAACTTGATAGTCTTGTTCTTGAGGATCTTCTCTCTCCGATCCAATATAGACACGGGCCTCTCCTCATACGAAAGGTTGGTACCAACAACCAATTCCGAATGATCCAGGATGTGGCTCGGGTCCGGGATATACCGTCGTAATTGGGATACATGGAACACGTCATGCACCTCGCTTAGCGACGGCGGAAGAGCGAGACGATAGGATACATCTCCTACTCGCTCCAGAATGTCGAACGGTCCTATATACCTAGGACTAAGCTTTCCTCGCACGCCGAAACGAATGACGCCACGGTTAGGCGAAATCCTCAGGAATACATGGTCACCGACCGAAAACTCGAGAGGGCGCCGATGAGAATCGGCCCAATGGCGCTGGCGATCTTGGGCAACTCTAAGATGATCTCGGACTCTCCTGACCACCTCAACTGTCTGGGCAATCATTTCTGGACCGAGCATCTGTCTCTCTCCAACATCATCCCAGGCTAGCGGGGATCTGCACTTCCTACCATACAGTGCCTCGAACGGTGCCATCTGGATACTGGCCTGGAAACTGTTATTGTACGAGAATTCTACCAGGTGCAAGTAATCTTCCCATGAACCACCGAAGTCAAGTGTGCAAGACCGTAACATATCTTCAAGAGTCTGGATCGTACGTTCCGACTGACCATCTGTCTGCGGGTGATAAGCTGAACTGAACTGGAGGCGAGTTCCCAAACTCTCCTACAGGCTACGCCAAAAGTACGACGTAAATCTTGAATCTCTATCCGAGGTGATACTGACTGGCACTCCGTGCAATCTGACAATCTGCCTGAGGTACATCTCCGCTAGCTGAGCCGTCGACTGACCAACTCTGACTGGAAGGAAGTGAGCTACCTTCGTGAGCCGATCAACTATAACCCAAATGGCATCTCGACCAGCTGGGGATCTAGGTAATCCAGTCACGAAATCCATGGTTACATGCTCCCACTTCCATTCTGGAATCGGTAAGGGCTGAAGAAGTCCAGCCGGTCTCTGATGTTCAGCTTTAACTTGTTGACAAACCAAACACCGAGAGACAAACCGAGCTATCTCCCGCTTCATGCCATTCCACCAGAAGTGCTGACGGATATCTCGGTACATCTTCGTACTGCCAGGATGGATGGAATACTGAGAACTGTGCGCCTCTGACATGATCTCCTGCCTGATATCTCTACTGGGTACACAAAGACGCTTACCATATCGAAGTGTATCGTCCTCATGAATGCATAACTCTGGTCTTCGTCCTGCCTCACACTCTGCTCTGAGTCGCTGTAGCTTGGAATCTGCCGACTGCGCCATCCGGATCCTCTCGACTATAGTAGACTGAACTTGCATGCTGGCCATTAATGCCACACTGGAAGGAAGAACAACTTCTATACCCATCTTCTGAAGATCTGCTAACAGCTCTGGTTGCGCTGTTAGGAAATAAACTCTGGCTCTCCTGCTCAAAGCATCTGCTATGACGTTGGCCTTCCCAGGATGATACTGCAGGTTGATATCATAATCCACAAGAAGCTCCAGCCATCTTCTCTGACGCATATTTAGATCCTTCTGGGTGAAAACATACTTCAGGCTCTTGTGGTCGGTGAAAATCTCCACCCTATCTCCATATAAATAGTGCCTCCACAACTTAAGTGCAAACACTACTGCTGCCAACTCCAAGTCATGGGTTGGGTAATTCCTCTCATGATCACGAAGTTGTCGTGACGCATAAGCTATTACCTTACCATGCTGCATCAGAACACATCCTAAACCTCTGCCTGAAACATCACAATATACTGAGAATCCTCCGGTCCCATCTGGAAGCGTGAGAATAGGAGCTGTTATCAGGCCTCGCTTCAACTGCTCAAAAGAACTCTGACACTCTGCCGTCCAAGCAAACTGCGCATCCTTGCGGGTCAACTGCGTCAATGGCGCTGATATCCGAGCAAAATCCGAAACAAACCGCCGGTAGTAGTCGGCCAATCCAAGAAAACTACAAACCTCTGCAACTGTGCTGGGCACTGGCCATGACTCAATGGCCACAATCTTCTGGGGATCCACTTCTACTCCTTCTCTAGTGATGATATGACCAAAGTACGAAATGCGATCAAGCCAGAACTCGTATTTACTAAACTTGGCATACAACTGGTGCTCCCTGAGAGTCTGAAAAACCACACGGAGATGCTGCTCATGTTCCGCCTCACTCTTGCTGTAGACCAGGATGTCATCCAAGAACACAATCACAAACTGATCCAAGTAAGGCATGAAGATGCGATTCATGAGGTCCATGAATACTGTCGGCGCATTGGTCGCTCCAAAAGGCATAACAAGGAACTCCCAATGCCCATATCTCGATCTAAAAGCTGTCTTCGGGATGTCCTGCTCTCTGACTCTGATCTGATGATAACCTGAGCGCAAATCAATCTTCGAGAATACTGAAGCCCCCTTGAGTTGATCAAACAAGTCATCTATCCTCGGGAGAGGATATCTGTTCTTGATTGTCACTGAGTTCAAGGTATGATAATCAACACATAACCTGGATGTACCATCCTTCTTTTTCACAAGAAGCATCAGGGCTCCCCAAGGCGATCCACTAGCACGAATGAATCCCTTGGTTCTAAGTTCTTCAATCATCCTGTACAAGATCTCCAATTCTGACGGCGCCATCCTGTAGACTCTTTCTGATACTGGGGCTGTCCCGGGAATCAAGTCTATAGTGAACTCGATCTCCCGTTCTGGCGGCATACCTGGAAGCTCTTCTGGGAAAACATCTGGGAATTCATCCACTATCCTGGGCAACTGCACTGCTGCTACTGCCATCCGCAATACTGGAGGAGAAGGCTCAACTTCACCTCGGGAAAAGGAAAACTCTGGCTCGCCTGGAATGCTAAAAACAACCCTGCCAATGTGGCAGTCTATTCTAGCATACTGGTTCCTCAACCAATCCATCCCTAAGACCACATCATAATCGGCCATCGGGAATTCTATCAATCTAGCGGGGAATTCCCTACCGCTAACTACGATCCGACACGAGGAAAACACTCTATCTACTCCTACAAGTCCGTTACCAGTAAGTATATTGAGCCTTACTGATAATGACTCGGGCTCCAATCCTACCCGTGTCGCGAATCGTGCAGACATAAAAGAATGTGATGCACCAGAATCAAATAAAGCTGAAGCTGGAAAGGAATTGACGAGAATAGTACCTGCCACTACCTCTCCTGGTGCCAATCCTTCCTCTGCGGTCATCACCATAGCCTGACCGTGCCCTCGGGGTGCTGGTCCCCTCTGCTGGAATCCTCGCTGCCTGCTCTGACTCAAGGCTTGGGCTTGTGCATGCTGCTGGGGGTTCTGCTGCTGGAACATCTGGGACTGAGGCGGCAAGGGCCTCGACAATGGGTACTGCTGCTGCTGCTGCTGCTGGACCGGAGCTGGTCCTCTCACCGAAGAGCTAGAAAGGTTGGATGATGATGAACCACCCCTATTCGGGCAGGATCCAACCCTATGGTCTGGTGCTCCACAAACCAGACACAATCCCTGTGCCCTACGACACTCTGCCACTACATGGCCTGGCTTCCCATAATGAGAACATTCCACTGCGGAAGACTGCTTCTGCTTCTGCTGCTGCTGAGGGTACGTCGGGGTTGAATGCTGAACCCACGTCACAGAGGCCGCTCGCCTCGGAGCTCCAATAGTCAAAGCCCTGGCTGCCGGGACTGGTGCTGAAGACTGATTCATCTGGCCGTGAGATCTCTTTCGACCTCCGACCCTATCCACAATCCTCTGGGAGGTTTACTCATGCCTCCGGGCTGCTCTCAAGACTGCATCAAAAGTCTGATGCTCAAACTGCTCAACTGCCAATAGAATCTCCAGGTGAAGCCCTTGCTGGAATTGCTGGGCTCTATCATACTCGGTTGCCACCAAGGTAGGAGCAAATCGACTGAGTCTCGAAAACTCGGCCGCATATCCATCGACCGTCCTGCCTCCTTGCTTCAGATTGGTGAACCTCGTCTGCAGATCATACCGAGCCACGGCATCAAAATACTTGGTCTGGAATCTCTCTCTGAACACCGCCCAAGCAATAGGTGCTGCTAATCCAACGGCCTGAGCTGCCCACCAGCTGCGGGCAAGATCTAACAACTGCAGGCGCACAACTGCCACCTTCTCGTTCTCTGGAGTCCCGGCTGCTTCTAGAACCACCTCTGTGTTCTGAAGCCAAGCATCTGCTGCGATAAAATCTTCACTACCGTCAAAGAATGGAGGGTTCAAGCGCTTGAAGCTGTTGGCCGTGCTGTTACCCTGTTGACCTCCTCTGGTCAAAGCATCCGTCACTGCCTGTTGCAAGGCATCTCCACGACGATCTTGAGAAGCTATCAAGGTCCTGACAAGTCCTACTAATGTGCCATCATCAGGTTCGGCAGGCTGAACTGGCTGAACTGGAGGCTCTTCTCCAACAGGCTCGACTCTGGAGGCTACTCCGGAGTGCTGGACTTGATCTCCAGGTTGCTGCTGGTCCGCGGGAGGTGCTCCACCTTGCTGGTCGGTAGGACCACGAACAATGCCGCTGAAGAAGACGACATAGGGAACAATAAGGAAGGACCAGGACAGATCAACGATACAAGCATATGATCAGGACAAGAATCCAGGGATTCAGAAGATACGAGCAGAGATCAAGGACGAATACTGATTGAGACATCTATTCGGTAAACCCTCACATATCTTGATTTACAAGACCTGCATGGGCCACCACTTAAACCATGTCACGCCCCAGAACCAGAATACTGGAGAGCGGGGGCAGACATAGCCAGCTACGTATATTAAAATGGATTCCATCTCGCTATACGGTCACGGCTGTCTAGATACATGAGGGTTTAACTACAAGCCAACAGTCTCCTATGGTCATGAACAAGCCTAGTGTCTCAATCACAAGCAAGTAAGTAAATGTTACAAGATGTATGATCATTAAATATACAATAATAAGGCGTCCCAAATATTACATATTCAGCTGATCATGAAGCTAGTCGTTACAAAATGTGAGGACTAGCAAGAGTTTAGTCATACCTGATCAACCCTAGGATCTGTCAATCATGTTACAGCCCGTAGGCAGACAGTAAGTAAATACAATCGAGCTAAACAGGTGCTCGTCGGCTAAACGCCTCAAAAGAATATTTTTATAATAAAGTGGGAGATCAAAAATAAATCCACTCGTTGCCAGGGTTCCGTCTTGTGGTCACCATCTGGCTGGAAGGTCGGTAGATCCTCTGGAGCTGCTCCGAAATCTGGCCATACAAAACTAGCTGGGTCAGATCCCAGAAAGAGCAAGTGCCACAAAGGAAGCTTCACTTAGGAACTAAAACCAGCAATCAGCACAAGATATAAATAAAAGTAAGAACTGGAAAATAAAGAAAATACATCAGGATGATATACGACGAGATAACCATGGAACTATTCAGATAACCAGGTTACAACCCGTAAACCAAACAAGGACCGGGGTTGTAACCCTTCGTCTGAACGGAGCTTGGTTTCTCACCATTTATCGGTAAAATAAATACAAGCATTCTGGTCATTCAATAATCTGGAACAGGATCAGGACAAGACTAGACTGGTTAGACTCCATCCAATCATTTTACGGCCAAGCAAGAACTACGGCTTGATACTTTAACTAACTAGGGTTATCACAGGCCTAGTTACTAACAAGATGCAGTGAGATTATTCCACAGCCACAAGCCCTACAGACCATCCAGGTTACCCAGGACGAAAGATTAGGGTCGAATTCAGGTGGGTACACCGTCCAGAAAATGCATGTACCCTTAGGTAGCTTGAAAGGTGCAACACATGACAGTGTGCTGGAAATGTGCCCTACTCGACGGCAGGCTACAGATCCCAGGCGCGCCCAGGTAACGGGATTGCCTGTAGCTGGGGAAATCTCTTCATGACTAATGTATTAATCTAGTTATTAGCCTTAGTCCATTTCAATGGGTACTCCTGACCGTGGTACTCAGGAGTCCCCTCCTAGACATGATGCAAGACAGGACTGGATTATTTGTACAAGCACAATCGCCCACGGTGTCCAGGATGTTCATTCTTGTCAGGTCATGTCATGTCAGGTAGCCGTCGCAACAGCTGTTCGAGATAATCATGCCAAGTTTATCATGTCAAGTGTTCTTGTCAGGAGTGCACCACGACTGGCCACTATCAGGTCATGTCAGATTTTCTTGTCAAAAGTGCACCACTACGGGCCACTATCATGTCATGCTCAGGTACCATTTCCAAACATATTAAACAAATCCATGATTATCAAGTTCATGACAAAAGGCGTAAGGATATAAAATGGACGTAAAATATCTAATAAAGTATCAATATTCAGGGCTATAGAAGAGTCATGCGGCTAAGTCATATGCGGTCAGGAAAGGGTAGACTCATGCGGCCCAATTAGGAGAGCGCATGCGGCTCAGAAAGATAGGAAACTCATGCGGCTGGGGGAAATAGGTCTCATGCGGCTAGCTGGCCAATCAGGTACATGCGGCGGGAGGGAAGTGTGGTTTCATGCGGCCCGAGAAGAAGCAACCCATGCGGCTGCGGGGAAGGGAAACCATATGCGGCTCAGAAGGAAAGAGTACTCATGCGGCTGCGGGGAGCAATGCCTATGCGGCTGGGAGCAAGTGTGCATATGCGGCTCGCGAGTGTTGAGTTCATGCGGCTCAGGGTGAAGTCCTCATGCGGCTGGGTCAAGCAAGTCTCATGCGGCCAGCAGGAAGTGGCGTATGCGGCTGCAGAGTTCAGAACTTATGCGGCTGGAAATTGTGCGAGTTATGCGGCTAAATGAGTCCGACTCTCATGCGGCTGAAGAACTTCCAGTCATGCGGCTGGATAGAACACTTGCCGTATGATATTCATGCGGTCAAGTCAAGCACTGTTCATCTTCTCCAAAATTTCAGAGAAGAAGAACACCATGAGAGCCAAGTCCTCAAGCTCCATAACTCCATCATCCGGAGCCTAAACCCGAACTTCCATAGGTCAAAATGGGGTAGAACGAGATTTTCTACAACATGGAACCATCAAAACTCGAAAATAACAAGATTTAGTAGATCAAAACCCAAGAAATCCGAAAATAATGCAAACTTAGATCTACAAGAATCTAGCCATGGAAATTAGAAAAGCCAAGTACTAAAGTGTTTTATAATGTAGTAAAGAAGAGAATGGAGCAATAAAATCAGAGTTCCTCCATGAAGCAAGTTGCACTTGCCTAGACCTCTCTCTTCTCTCTCTGGTAGGTAAGAAGTAATGAGGAAGAAGAAGATGAGATTAATGAAGAAAGAGAAAAGAAGAGGGCTAATAAATACCAAGGTGGTGGTAGGTAGGGGGTTCACATTGGTTCATCATGAACCCAAGCAAAACCAAGCCAGGCCGAACCAACCAACCCGAACCAGGAATAGACCAAGCCAAGAAGGAAATGCCAAGCCAGGAAATCATGCAATAAAATACGTACACGTATTCCAAGAATACGTGATACTAACCACAGGCATTACAGCCCTATAGGTTGTTTTGGATTGTGTTCTGTTGGTTTTCAAAAAATCCTAATGTTTGGTTCTAAATCCGACTTCCAATCGAGGGTTTTATGGATTGTTTTAGGTTCTATGCTGGCAAGTTTTTCGTCGACTTGGTGTCAACTTCCTGAATCGATGGTTCGTCCCCATCGACTTCTAACTGTGAGACCTTCTAGAGGGTTATGTGGTCTGCTAACAGGAACATACAGAAGTGTAATCGATCGAGTATAACGAAAGAAAATCTGGAGGGAAGTAGGTACCTTGAATCGGCTGAACTGTTAGCACTAGCGCTCTGTTTTACCGAGTTTGGGGTACGGTAGGCCCTGCGGTGACTCTCCGACGGTTGCAGGTGGTCGTCGACGATCGCAAATAGTCGCAGGTTATCGAGGGGGTAGAGCGGTCGAGAGATTCGAAGGAATTTGAGTCTTTTGATAGGTTTCTTCGATTCGTACACTCATATATATCAATGATTTAAATCCTATTAAGATTGGATTTAGGTCGATCTATAGGAGAATTTGATAAGGATTCCCTTGGAAAAGATTTGGTGTGATTTAGTGCAAGATTTCGTTGGTTTGGATTACTCGATTTCAAAGGTTGGATCCTCTACTGCTCGGCTCGGTTAGGTTGGAGAGATGAACAGTAGCGCTTGCTACTGTTCACGTAGATTTTTTTTCAAACACTAGTGTAAATATATATATATATATATATATATATATATATATATATATATATATATATATATATATATATGAACCATCGAGAACCAAAATAAAATAATGTATTTTTATATTTAATACCATTAGCCTTGCCATTATTTCTATGGATTAATTCAATATGTTATTGATACCATATATATAGGAAAATAGTATTACTGAAATATAGGAAGTTGTAATTATATAAGAGGGATAGGGGCTTTGTGTAAAATTGTAAATTCAAATCAACTATTAAGACAACTGCTTAAATTTTATTGCTGATCGAATTTCAAACCCTCTCAATCCTAAGAGGATATACTCAAATCAATTTTAAAGAGATAGATCCTCCTATCTACAAACCCATAGCCTAACCCGATCAGAGGCATATATAAATACGAATAAGTAGTCAATCCTCATCATCCACAAACCCTAGCAGAAGCTAATCATCCGCCTGAAGCAATACAACAGAGGAGGCATGTGGGATCATCAAATCCTTGCAACCGTAGCATCAGGTACTCCCCATACCCCCATTTGCCCATCTGTTATACCTAGTGTTCAAAACTATGCCTAAGAGATGTTAATGGTATTGGTATCTAGTAGAGGACGAAAAGGGGGGGAGGCTGGAAATCCAATAGTTTAAGAAGTAGAGTTGGATTCGTATGGAAGACTGGAACAGAGGACAGGAGGGTACCTGTTCATATGTTTTGTGAGTTTTCATATATGTATAAACATCATGTCAGGCCTTTTTGCCACTTATGTTTTGATATGAGGTCGACAACCTATAATAGTACATCACCACAGTATGGTAACCAGTGAGAATTCCCATTACACTCATATAATGGTAAAGATCTATGAAAACCTAAAGGGGAGAGGGAACCATACATGACCATAGAGGGTAGGCTGAAACAGATGCCATATACCAAATCTCCTACACAAGATCCTCAGACCTGGACTTTACCTACTGGTCTGTCATGTATCAATTCACCTTGTTAACTCTGAAAATCACATCCTAACACCTGCCATCAGACAACCTTGTTGATATAGGGCATGGCCTAGGAGCTATGTGCCTGTGTAGAAAACATATAAATATGTGCTCTATTGGTAGGACCAGGGGATCCTGAGACATGGATTTTCCCTGGCACCTAGCAAATTTCTAACAGGGAGATGGTATGTTTAGGGTCTAGGTTAGATAAGATGGGGACATGGTTGGGACATGGTTGACTAGGCAACACTCCCAATCCTAAGAGACCTATAGGGATTAGGTACAAACAGGTCCTTAATATCTGGGTAGCAAACTGTAGGCATTGGAGTGCTTAGAGGGTTCCTGGTATAAGGCCTAGACTCGGGTACATGGCTCCACTTGTAAAGTGCCATGCTCACATGTCAATATAGGACAGGTAGAGAGGATGAAGGACTGATGGTCAGTATGAAGATTAACCCAAAGGATATGGTCACATAGAGACCTGTGTACCTAGGTTTGAGAAGGCAACCATGTAGTATATCCAAGATTTCAGGAGGTGGTGTATCATATGACAACTAAGACCTGGGTTACCTATGGCTCAGGATTACCTGAGTTTGACAATGACCTATTGGCCATAGCTAGCCACCTGCCTTGCCAAAGGCTAGTCACCATTGGGAATTTTCTAGGAATAGGATATGGCCCTGTGAGACCTCCCTGTTTGCTCAGAAGGAGAGGATTGAGAATAGTCCCCTCAATTCAACACAGTTACTCCTTACATTAGGTTAGTCCCCTTGAGTTGTTCGAACAAAAGACTGAAAGATGGATTAAGGCTACAACTTTTGGCCATGATCAAGAGGTGCAAAACCTCAGTGAAGGAATAGGGAATTTCTGATATCGAGTATCAGATATATCTCTTTAAGAGGGGGGAGGCTAATGACTGATGTGGGACTAAGTGCTGGTATCAGAAAATACTAGCCAAGAGAACATGAGCTAACCATTAGACTATTACCTGGCTGTAGATAAGACCTAGGAACTAGTCCTATGTGTAGGAAATATGAAGTATTGCATATGCCCTATTAATAGGACCAATGTACCCAGGGTACTGGAGTTGGAGTCAACTGCTACCAAATATATTTTATACAAATTAGCCTTCCTATACATATGGAACCCATCTACAGCACTGTACCAGACACAACCAAGGTATCGCATTGAAAGGGGTATATATGTATGTACTGTACTGTAGCAAACCCATGTTCATTCCCTGTGCTCAGAGCACATGGGGTACTAGTGGGCAAATAGCAACATAGAGAGTCCTTAGGACAACAATTAGTGGAGGGCCAAATAAGAATGGGGGTATTTAAGGGTCATAAATCAAACTTGGGGTTAAGTTTTCAATTTTAGGCATGTACTCTCAAGGGTAGTCTCAAGTAGGATTTGTATAGCTATAAGTGAAAGTATTAAATAGGTAATAGTTGTCTTAACATCACCCTCCAATAAGAGACTCAGGAGTGTTGAGGATGAATCAAGCCTAATGGATAGGTAAAGAACCAAAATAGACAAGTGTTACAAGATAACATAGAACTTCTAATAAAGATAGTTAAGTTGTTTAATTATAAATCATATGTTGACTTTGTAATTCATAAATAATAGGTCATCTGGATTCGAGCTTGACACCAGACCCGTATCGTCAGTACAGGACCCCAGGCGAGTACAGTTTATTGTCTGTTTTCAATATTGATTTTCACTATATTTCATTGATTGGTCATTGGTTATGTGATTTTATATTCTATTATAAATTGTTGAGTCGGGATATAAGAAGTACCAAGGATGTGTGATCCGACCATAGACATTGTTTATTTTCATGCAAGAAGACCTCGTAGACATTGTTTAATTTTTGCAAGTAGACCTCGTAGACATTGTTTAATTTCTACAAGTAGACCTCGTAGACATTGTTTAATTCCTGCAAGTAGACCTCGTAGACATTGTTTAATTTCTGCAAGTAGACCTCGTAGACATTGTTTAATTCCTGCAAGTAGACCTCGTAGACATTGTTTATTTCGTGCAAGTAGACCTCGTAGACCTCGCGGTGTAGTGTCCCAGACTGATCACATGTCAAATGTACTTTTAACAGTTGGGATGGTAATTTGTTATTTATTGTTATTGATTTTCAGTCTTTTCTCACATCTTTACTATTTATTTTCAAAATATTAATTGATGGCTAACCTCTGTTTTATAGTCATTTTTATACATTGGAACTGCATTCAGTAAATTGTACTCGTTCCATCCTGACTGGATAACTAAACAAATTTTAGGTGATTGCGAAGTGATCGAGTGCCCTGACCAGTATGGCCCATACATGGGGGATATAGTAGAGATAGATTTTTCTTATCAGGAGGAGTACGCAGCGTCTGATTCTGCTGCATTTTCTTAGTTTCCTTCTAGTTAGTGCTGAGACATTGTACTGGATATTGAGCTGAGTTTGAGACATGTAGTTGAGATTTCACTTGACTTTAGTCATTATATATTTCTATTAGAGTTGGTTTATTTATTTCACTTTCTAGATGTTGAGTGGTGCTATTGAGTTGTGGATTGTCCCATATGGATAATATTTTTACTGCGTGGTTGTTCATCATACTGTTACAGCATTCTACCGCCGACTCTGCGACGTAGGCTGGGCGTGTACACGGTTCATGCCCCAAATTATTGGGTGCGGGTCGTGACACATTTTTATGGTAGCCCATGCAGGTCGGATTTCGCAAGGACAGCGAAACCGTGGTAGTACTTAAGTTAGCCGTACTACTGCGGGCCTGCGACTAGGACTAGGACTAGGAATAGGGACCTAAGGTCCGACTCGGTGGGTTGAAATTTCGTCATTGACTTCTATACTCGACTTCAAATACCCTTATGCAACTTGTTTGAATCTTTCTATCGTCTAATAATTTTCTTTGGTTGCTACCAATGGATTCGCAAGACAGGAATAACGCTGCACTGAACACACCACCGACTGTTGGCAGATTTCTTACCTACGAGACTCCTCCGACTCAGGGAGGCCAGCTTACTCACCAGGGCGGTCCGGCCCAGCCGCAGTACTTGAGGTTCCGCAGGGATGACATTCCACCTTCACCACAGTTCCCTCCGCAGACTCCAACACCAGCACCCATTCCTCTACCGACACCAGCGGTCTATCTACCACCTACGATGCATCTAGCACCAGCCATGTATCCCGCACCGATGATGCAGCAGGCACCCTTTATGTACCCAACACCTACTATGCACCCAGCGCCAGTGATGTTCCCGGCACCTGCGCTGCCCCCGCCACCGGCACTGGACAATATTACCCTCCTGCGGATTTTAGGCCAACATCTTCCGTGATACTTTGCGAGAGGCTCTTCAGCAGAGGGAGGCTCCCCAACAGCGCCCTGAGACGTCCAAGAAATTCATGGACCTTAGGCCCATAGAGTTCCATGGGACAGAGGGAATTATTTACGCTGATAAATGGTTGGAGAATGTAGAACGATACCTAAAGATGGCCCGCATCTCAGAAGATCTGAAGGTGGAGTCAGCTAGTGGACAACTTTTCGATATCGCACGGACAAGGTACCAAGACGAGCCCCAATTTTCTGCTCCAGACGTAACTTGGGAGGAATTCAAGTGTCTGTTCAAGAAGAAATTCTATCCATACGTGGCACGAGAGGCGTTGGTGAGCCAGTTCGAGCACCTGAAGCAAGGCAACCACACCATCGACGAGTACACCTCCGAGTTTTCTTTCCTCAGTCGCTTTGCGGAGAACTTGGTCAGCACCCCTGAAGACAATACGCGACGGTTCAGGAAGGGACTATCTCAAGAGATTTGCTTTGCCATCGCCACCAGCTGAGCTACTACCAATGAGGAGATTCTGGAGGTCGCCCAAGCAGTAAAGGAAGAGCTGAATTATAGACCAAAGATGAGTCAAGATACTTTTGGAGGAAGCAACAATCAAACAGCCCCGACGAAGCGTCTCCAATTCCAGCCGAAGGTCTTTCAGCACCAACATCAGCAGCAGATCCAGCCTGCTGGTAAAACCCCAGCTTATCAGCAGAACCGGGTTCCAGCCCTAGCCCAGACTCAGCCCACATTTTATTAGGCCGTTTGGCATTCTCGAAAAGATCGGAGCAGTAGCGTACCGATTGGCTTTACCACCTACACTGGAGGGAGTGCACAACGTGTTCCACGTGTCTCAGCTGAGACGATACGTGGCAGACCCCAGCCATGTGTTGGACCATTCGGAGATCGAGGTGGGACCAAGTCTCATTTACCAGGAGCAGCCCGTAGAGATTTTGGACCGTAGAGAGAAAGTTCTGAGGAATCAGACGATCGCCTTGGTTCGTGTCGCGTGGAGGCACCACTCCCCAGGCGAGTCCACTTGGGAGAGGGAGGACGAGATGCACGAACGCTATCCTTACCTATTCGAGCCATGAGGTATATTTCCACCTCTTGTCTATCTTAAATTTCGAGGACAAAATTTTTCAAAGGAGGGTAGACTTGTGAACCCTCGAGAACCAAAATAAAATAATATATTTTTATATTTATTTATTTATTATTTAATACCATTAGCCTTGCTATTATTTCTATGGATTAATTTAATATGTTATTGATACCATATATGTAGGAAAATAGTATTACTGAAATATAGGAAGTTGTAATTATATAAGAGGGATAGGGGCTTTGTGTAAAATTGCAAATTCAAATCAACTATTAAGCCAACTACTTAAATTCGATTGCTGGTCGAATTTCAAACCCTCTCAATCCTAGGAGGATATACTCAAATCAATTTTAAAGAGATAGATCCTCCTATCTACATACCCATGGCCTAACCCGATTAGAGGCATATATAAATACGAATAAGTAGTCAATCCTTATCATCCACAAACCCTAGCAGAAGTTAATCATCCGCCTGAAGCAATACAACAGAGGAGGCCTGTGGGATCATCAAATCCTTGCAACCGTAGCATCAGGTATTCCCCATACCCCCATTTGCCCATCTGTTATACCTAGTGCTCAAAACTATGCCTAAGAGATGTTAATGGGTATTGGTATCTAGTAGAGGACTAAAAGGGGGGGAAGGCTGGAAATCCAATAGTTTAAGAAGTAGAGTTGGATTCGTATGGAAGACTGGAACAGAGGATAGGAGGGTACCTGTTCATATCGCTACAACAGAAATACCTTTTAATGACGGCTAAAAAGTGTCATTAATTACAAATCATGACGCTTTTTTTTCTCTCAATCCAAGCGTTATGAAAATGAGTGTTATAAATATTTTTAAAAGCGTTATAAATAATTCATCCAAAACCGTCATTAATAGGTTGAATTTCTGCTACGGTTTATTTTCAAAGCGTTGTAGATATTTATGTAAAACCATGATGAATAGTAAATATAGTTCAGAATTCAGGACATTTTAAAAGCGTTATGAATATTGCAGAATTCAGAAAATATTGAAAGCGTTATGAATAGATGATCTGTATATAGTCATTGTGTCACAATTATAATGTTCTATACTGCATGTTATATATTACATTCCAAACACTGCTCAATTCAATTCGAAAACAACCACTTTGAACCATATTCACAACAAAACATTGAAATGTAATATAAAGTACCATTCTCTATTTCATAGTCTCAAAATAGGGTACATCAACATCTCACAGATATATAGTACTTTAGCTAGCTACATTTCATTGTCTCAAAATAGAGTACTTTAGCTACCATTCTACATTTCTCCATTTCATTATATACATCTTCTCAAAATATATAGAGTATCCAATATAGAGTATACTTTAGCTACATCAAAACTATCCACATCAAAACATCTCACAGATACTGTAGCGAAGAAGCAAACTTATAGCGAAGACTGTCCACAGTACATGTACGTATAGCAAAACCCTGATAAAACAAGGTTTAATATACTTTTAGATAAATAAAACAAAGCAAAACCCTCATTTTAGAGTCTATCAATTTTAGAGTCTTTAATGGCCAGCTCAGGGTCTACGAACATACACAGACCAGAGCTTGAAGAGTATGATGACTGATGAGGACATAATACAAAGCCATCATCTCATGACATAAATTATTTCACTTCTCAGAGATACAGAGAAACAATCATGTGAAATATTATTCCTGCAAAGCAATTATCCAAGGCATTGACAAACCCAGGACCCTTATAGTCACAGATTAAGTACTAGATTTGAGATGAAACAAGCTCCAGTAATATATGTATATGTGTGTATATATATAATTAAGCAATGTGAAACTAACTTCAACTACAATTTTCCTTAGTATTAATGATGCCTCATGCAAGAAGGACACTGTTAGTGCACCTGAGAAAATTGAGCAATCTAGTGGGCTTAATATAACAATAGTCTGGGAATAGACATTAGAATGATAATTTCTATTTAGTACAACCGCACCTTGCTATTTTAATTTTTCAATTAATTGCAAATTGAGTCTACATAAAAGTATATTCCAGTCTAAGTTGCATGTATAACTTCCTAAGGACCATCTATGTTGTATCTGTAAGACTGTAATGTATCTGACATATGATACTTCCTGATACTCATGTCAAATCCCTCACATGTTTAGGTTCCAAAGAGCCCAAAACACAGTTGTAAGTGGTTGTGCCTGTGTGAACATGATTAAGATATTAGAAAATTACATTCTTTGAAGCAGTCTATCTAGAACATCTTGCTATGTTAACAATTTTGGACATGGATACAGATAGGACACTATACACCGTCTGAAAGAAAGTTAATATGAAATATTACTTGTAGAAAATATATACAGTCAACTAGGAACATTGTTACAAAGAAAATATATGCAAATATAAATATTTAAGCACTAAAATTTATATGAACCACAAAACACGCAGGCCCCAATGTCGCATTCAGGGCATGGGAACTTAAAAAGTTAAAACAGAGCATAATACCAAAAATAAATGTTAGTGCATGCACATGCTTAGTTTTATGTCTAAAACGAAGAAAGGGAGAAGCTGAGACCAACCTGGTTTATATCATCTGATATAACCTTTTCAAAAACACCAAATGGTAGCGCAACTGATGTTCGAATTCCAACCCAAGATGGTACTTTTCCTTTTAGATACGAGATATTACGTGATTTGGCTCCAACCTAAGGAAGAAAACCTCTTTACAGGTCAGAAAATTATGACACATGCTGATCTATGAATTACAAATTGAATTAGGTCATCATCTATGTCTGATAACTATATCTTCATATTTGATAATTCTTCTATGTCTATAAACAAAGTAAAGGTCTTAAAAATATGTGAACACCCCAGATAATAAAAACATTCATTGTCAGCAAAGAAGAGGTGATATAGATGTGATGATTAAGCAACACTACTAACCATTTCTGTTGTGAACTCCTCAGATGATATGGCATATCTACCACTAAACTGCTTCTTGACCAGAGTCAAGGTTGGTGGAGACATACTATCTCCTATATTTGCTGAACTTGCATCAGACAGTTCACTCTCCTTTATCTCACTGGGGAAATTAACAATGTGAAAGGAATGTCATGAAAAGCAGATGATAGAAATCTAACAACACAATATATACCAAAATTGACACAAAAAAATATAGAGAGAAAATATTATGAGTTTAAAGGTAGAAAATCCACTAAGGGTTATTTAAAATGTAGTTAGCTAAAAGCATAAACCAAAACATAGAAAGATCTCAACTAAAACTTCAAGGAATGGAAAGTAATACTTCTCATTGGAAAGAATGATCAGTTACCTATAAAAAATATCTGCAGAAGTGGGTTTTAAGCGAAACAATTTCCCTTTATTTTCTTGGAGTTCAGTCAGAATACTAGGGTCAAAGCACGTAGCAAAACAGACCTGCGAGGGGTTATGGATAAAAGATCACCACTCACAATCATATGATCTCTAAAAGATGAGTGCACATGAACACATTTAATTTAATATTGAACCTTATCTTGTAATGGTTGTCGAATGGTAACTTAGATCTTCTTTACCTTGCTATTTCTTGCTCTAACAGTCACATGAGCAAGAACATCTGGCATATCAGGTGTTAGCACCGCAACTGTGCCATCTGGTATTCCTCCTCTCCTTTGACACTTTTTGCCACTAAAATAGTTGGTTGTGCATAAGATTCGTTCTGGACCGTAAGCAACTCATTTACGACAATAACATATCCTGTAACTTCAACAGGACTTATAACCTGCCAACTGTTTCAGTCAGAAGAGACCATGTTAAGATGCAATATATAATTTATCAGGCAGATAATTTAAAATGTCATTAGAATTTATATTTAGTGAAACTAGAAAATAAGGTGTCTTGGATAACCACTCTGAACTAAAGCTTAAACTGTTAGTTGGTGGTTCAAGAATGTATATCAACTCTTACTTTTCTCTCTTTTCATGTGAATGACACAGGAAACCAGAAGTTTCCTTGCAGCAAGGTTTTGAACCGAGCACAGAGAGCCTAATGCTCTCATAGATTACTACCATGCAAAACCTAGTATAGCCAATAGCCTAATGCTCTAATAATATTTCCAATAACTATCCTGAGCCAAAGTCTTAACGTGTTATGTTGTGTGCTAACATGAAATCATTATCAAGATTTTATATTTAAACTGTGTACAAGTAGATTTTTATTTCTAAGACTACTATGTGTTTGTTTTGGTCAAAGTATAAATTGGCATGACAAACAAGGAAACAAAATTTGCTACCTTGCCTCACTGTTTACTCTCGCTATGTGTCCTGGCTATTAATCAACATCAGCCCCTTGATTTTATGAAAAAAAAGTTTATAAAAATAACAAAGGACAGACAGAAAATTGTTAGTGCATGGAGTATTTGACCACCTTCCAAGATTTGCAACCTTTCGCAACACTGGGTCAAGACGCTTAAGAAGCGATGATAAAGAAGCAGCTGATACGGCACGAATAATTTCTTCAGTAAATATGTAACCTGTAGGAACATTCTTGTAAATGCAGAATTCAGGTCGATCTATAACTGTAAGGTAGTATTTATTCATAAGATACACACTGCCCATTTATCAACTCCAAGTAAAGATCCTAAGTATTCCGCAGAAGTGTCACGACCCGATCCCAAATTGTTGGGTCGAATCGGATCATGTCCAGCCTGCACCGTTGTGAGACGACGGCAGTAAGCTGTTTCTATATGCAGGTATTCACAAGAATATTTATTTGCATTTGTCACAACACGAATTTATGAATATTCAATTATTCAACAATTGAAAAGTACAAACTGAAACTGAAAGTACTGAAATAAAATACTGAAATCAAAATCTACAAACTCCAACACAATAAAACTAGATAACTGAAAAACAACTAGCTAAACGGTCGGCTCATCGGCCTCTGGTTCTGCGTCCTCCAAGGGGGACTCTGGCAACACCACAGGATACGTACAATAGCTCAGCATCATCAACGTCACCTATTGGGGGGATCCAGTCAGGAAAGGAGCAAGTACGAGTACATATCCGACATTCTATATAATAATGGAAAGATACAATTTTAAATAGTTGAAATACTTTGAACAATATTTTCTAGCAATTTTCAGCAATTTAGTATTTGAAACAATGTGATTTGAATAGGTAATGTCTATGACCGGCTTGGGTTGTACAATAGCATCCTTGCGATGCGATACGGCTTATCTCCGTGTGTAAGAGGGGTAAGCTCGCACAATCATGCAATATGAGGGCATTGGTCATAAACGATACTCTACTCCCCCAATATCCCCACAATCAATAATCGAACTCAAGGAGAGAGTTCCGTGTAGCAATGTGGTTTAAGCATGCAACATGACAATTACTAATTAAATTGTAAGAAAACATAACCGTAACTTGCCTTTGTTTAATGACTGGAACATGATGTCGGTACCGGAGAGGAAGTCAAATACGTCCTCAAAACCTACAGCTAAGAACCCTGACTTAGAACCATAGAGAAAACTATTTCTAGGTGTGCTAGTTGTAATTTCTAGAAGTAGGCCCTAGTCAAGTTTTAAGTTATTAATTAATCTACCGGAACGTCTAACGTCGCGAGCTACATTTGTTGTCATTTAACTGGATAAGCCTGTTACTGGTTTAATTGGGGAAGATAGCAATTACCGGTTAATTGGCAAAACTTTGTATTTTTAATAATATATATATAAAACTAAATTTCTTTAAGTGATAAAGCATGGACTTGTTAACTTACTAGTAATTATCCATTTTACTTAAATATGAGAAATCCTTATTAATTTTATACAAAATACTTAATACCCAACTATAATTTATACGTCTAGCTACGCAAAAAACCAACTCAGAAAAGAAATAGAAAATCTAAGCTACAGAATACAGGGCCACAGAAGAATAAAGGAAAGCTGAGCTTATGCCCTTACAACATATTAATTAAAATAATCTAATTAGCTAAGACGAGCTTTGAGAGCTGTGAAGCGGTCCAATCAGAAGGTCGAGGCCCTGTACCCAAGATACTAAAAGCCAGTAACAAGTTCTAAAAATAAAATATAATTTAAATATAAATTATAGAAAATGGGGGACGTCTCAGGCTTGGTCATGGAATCTCATGTTGCTGGCTAACGCCTCAACGTACAGGGAGGTCCTGTAGCGTTTGCGTTTCACCGAGGCTCATCCGACCGATACAGTCATCGCCTAAGGGAATACAAAAACTCACAAAATCCAACACTTAAACCAATCTGAAAACCAATGAAATAATTTCAATAAACCGTTTCAAGGACCAGAGTTTTGAAATAGGTTTAAATTACCAAATTACTAAACTTAATAAATGCTATTATTTTGAAATATTTTACCGAAAATTTGGGCATCACCTCCTTTGTAACTAGGACAACCTAGCTGTGAGGCTGTACCGGTTCAACACAAACCCAATATCCAAAAATATAGATGTATAACCTCCAGCTCTTCTAAAAACCAACCACTAACCAATACACAACCACAAATCCAAAATATACACCACAAGTCCAACCAAAAAGCCACAGGACTTTGAAAGTCCAAGCATCAACCACAAAATAGAAAAGAATTATAGCCTATAAGCTCACACAGCAACATGCATACGCACACCACCACAGAGGGATAAAAATATGTATACTAAAACCAACCCAAGAATCACAACCCAAAAATCAAGTCCGAGTCGAACTCGAAAAGCCGTATCCACTAACGCAACGAGATGAAATCCGAATCCTATAGTGGGACCCGGGACCGCGTCATCATCGACACGTAAACGCGACAATCAATGGAAGGGACACAGGGACACGAATTATACCTCAGTGCTCGGCTAGAGCTCTCAGATGCAAAGAATAGGAGCTGAATCCGTGTGTCTCGGACGGCTCGGGACAGTGGACAGTAAAAATCTGCAAGGGTGAAGCACGGACGGCGGCCCAGGAAAGTGCGGACAGCGCTGTCACTGCCGCGGGGCACGACTCAGGTCTGGGACAGCGCCGGGATCGGATCTATGGAACTGCGGGTCACCGGGAAGCAAGACGGGGCACGCGAAGACGCGGGCACGGGGTAGCACGCACACTGAGGGGGCAAGGCCGTACGAAAAGTGCTGGGCAGATCGGGCTTGGAGCTCGACTAGGGCACGTCCGAGCTCGGGGAAACCGGAGAGGAGACGGGGCGGCTACGTCGGAGACGGCGAGGGACGGCTTCCATGGGGCGCTCGACCTAGGGCCGGGAGGCGGCCACTAGGCAGGGGCAGAGACGCCGGCCTCTGAACTGGCGTAAAGTGACAGTCGGACGGAACTCACGCCGGAGGGCGGGCCGTGGGGGAGCGGTGGCTCAGGTCGGGGCCGACGGTCGGAGGCGACCGCGGGGAGGTCGCTGGGAGACGCAGCCGGAGGCCGGGCTCGGGCGGAGTCGACCGAAGCTAGGGCTTGGAGAGGATCCTGAGAGTGAGAGGTGGGTGCTGGTAGTGAGAAAAAGTGATGGTGGTGGTGGGTTATTATTTTTTAGAGGTGGTGTGGAGTGATTGAAGGAGAGGGATATAAGGGAAATGTGGGAACATGGGGGAAAAGGGAGTACTTGGTCAGGAGGAAATTTGGGGGGTTTAGTTGAGAGAGTGGTGGGTGAGTGAAATGACGGAAATGAGTGAACGTGAGGGAGAGTGGGTCTTACAACCTTCCCTCCTTAGAAAATTTCGTCCTCAAAATTTCAAAGATAAGGGTCGGGGTACAATCAAAATCACTTAGCCTTGATCAAAAACAGAATTTTAAATCATCAGGCATGATCGGATTCTGGGCATGATCACTAGGTACAATGATGAAATATAGGCACGATTAGAATTATCTAGATATAATCTGAGATAGAGTAGGAATATTGTTGTTATCAAAATCATTTTAGGCATGAGTAGAATCCAGGTACAATTAAAATATAATAAAATGATCATAAAATAGGGAAATAAAATGAGGTCTCGTGAAACAGAAAAGGCAAGAAAGAAACGAATGTCGACAGTTTATTGAAAAGGCATAAAATAATGTAATCTTCTGAGACGATGGACTAAAAATTTTAGATCAAATTGAAATGGGGCATAAGGATTTGTTATTCAGAAAAAAAATCAAGAAGTTGTATTGTAGAAGCATGAAAAAGAATAAAGAAAGATCCATACGGCCAAGGATCCCCATGCAGCTCAGAGAGTTCATGCGGCTCAGGGACCCATGCGGCTCAAGCGTCTATGCGGCTCGAATAGTTCCATGCGGCCCAGAGAGGAGTCACGTGGCCCCCAACAGCTCTTCCCTTTGTCTTCTACTGCATTTAATGCCTTGACGGCTGACAGCTCTGACCAATGACAGAAAGATGCAATAATGACTCTGTCATAATGGCAGACTCCTAGGAAAACGAAGGATATCTCTGACACAATCCGTCAAACCCCCAAAAGACCTTTATGCGGCCTTGACACATGGACAGTCGCATACGGCTCAGACAGAGGCCACCCATGCGGCTCAGGCAGAAGCTATCCTATACGGCTCACGAAAACTACCCCATGCCGCTCAAGCAGAGGCTATCTCCATGCGGCTCACGAGGACTATCTCCATGCGGCTCACGAAGAAAGCACCCATCATGCGGTCACCTACGCTCATGCGGCTCAGATCACCACCATGCGGTTCAAATGTTCAGAGGCCACTCCCAAGCAGCCTTGACACGTGGCCAGCCTTATGCGGCTCAATAGGGAGCAGTCCTCATGCGGCTCAAATTTTCTAAGTGGCTCGCGGTTAAGGCACGTGGCATAATAATGGGACACGTGGCATCAAATCGACCGAAATCTATCAACAAATTCCAATAAAATATTGGGATCAAATCAGATCATTTGTAATCAATCAAATTGAACACGTGGCAGAAGATCCGAGCTTGGCATAATAAATCAGGAGGATTTATGGCAATCATCATTAATTGTCCACAGAAATTTGATGCAATCACATTAATTGCTCAAATCTATTATGAACGGCCCAGATTCATTGATCCTTAACCGTCGACTTTTGAGAATGGGTAATCATTGCAAACCCTAATGATGTCCCCCCACTCTTATAAATAGCAAGGTGCCATTTCCTTGCAACAGGGACACAGAAGAGAGAAGACAAAGAGACGGAGAGAGAATAGAAGAGCAGAGAGCAGAGAGAGAGAGAGAGCACACCCCCCTCGGATCCAGAGAGAATAAAGAGAGCATTTCTTCATCAACGCCAAACAGTTCTTCTACAGAGCCAAGGCTGCACACGATCGTCCAAGGAGTAAGGCAGAGCTGCCGTCGCTTTCTCGAGCCTCTATCGTCACCCCCAAGAATCTAAAATAAATAATTGTACTTAGATTGCTGTACCTAGGTTTTTGTCCCGAGGCTTTCTGTCACGACCCGCTACCCAAATTGTTGGGCCAGGCCGAGTCATGCCCAGCCTACGTTGAGATAAAACGTAGTAAGCCGTTCTAAAGACAACAGATAAGACTAAATGTGCTAACAGTTCTATAAGTGAAGAAGAATCATAAACGCTCCAAACACAAAAGTCGTCGTATATAGTAAAATGTCCAAGTACAAGTGAACTGAAATATAAAACTGGATACATGTCCAGTTACAAAATATATAGTCTAATACATGACTACTCTCAAAAGACTAAAAATACAAAAGACAACTAGGCGAGGTTTCCCGCAGGAACATCCTCGTAAAGCAAAGCCGGGTCCTCGGCAGTAACTCCATAATAGGTGTCGCAGAGTAACTCCTCCTCAGTAAGGATACCTACAACGTTATCCTGTCAGGACGAAAGCAAGTACTGAATCTAGCAAACTAGCATATGAAACATGTAAATGAACATAAGAGGAAATAACTGGAAACATGGCATCACACAATCTATAATGGCAAGGATACATATGTCATAGAGACAGATGTACATGTAGTGTTTAAAACTGTAGCAAGTACGTGATCGGTCAATAGATGTACAATATACTGTGGTACATATAAATAAAATGTACATATGTACAAGTAAACAGGCATAGGTGTACATCCGTACAGAAATGCAGGATAATGGCCTACGGCAAGGTATGCATATAAAATGCGACCTCGCTCGCTACTATAGGGGGATCATGATCACGTACTCTACCATCAGTTTCCCCATAACCCATATCCTAATCATGTGAGAGATACATAAAGACTGTTCTAAGCATGGTAGAAATAAAAAGTACAACATGTGATATTTTAACTTGCTACCCCAAGGATCAGCATTTAACATGGTTGGTAGATCGCAGTTCATTATGTAACAGTATGTAAAGTTTGTAGAAAGTACTTGCCTCTAGCAAAGCAAAGCAAAACAAGCTGCGATAAAAGTGCTATAGATGTCCGGTAACTCGTCACTGTAGAAATTAATGCAATAACTTAGTTTTTACACTACGCTAAAATGCTAAGACACTAATTGGTGAAACACGACTTGTGACTGGGCACCTAGCCAAAATGATGACTTTGGCATAGGAGACCAATGTGGGGTGACACGCTACTTTAACTAACTTTCTAGGGTCTTTACACTAGTGAGGGGTGAGGTTCAACACGGCTAAAGCTCAAAGTAACACAAAAAGTTACAAGTCGTAATTAATCAATAAATAAATTAAATGATCATTGTGTTCAAACAATTTTTGAGATAGACAAAAAGCCTAGTTTTACTTAAAGTAAAGTACCAAAAAGATCCTTGCTAATTATAGAAATTTATTATAATTTTTCTGGAATTTATTAACCAGTACAAGTATTTTATAAAAATCAGCTTTCCTAAGTATACAGAAAATGAGTTTTGGTTTCATATGCCAAACTAGTGGCAAAACAGTAAATTAAATACTACAAAAATTATACTAAATTAGCTAAAGTAACATAGTATTTAAGTACTATTTTTCCAGAATTTTAGCAGTACTTTAAGTATTTTTAGAAATCCAAAAACAGCATTGCACACAATTGAAATTAAATAATTAATTATCTGCGTATTTTGTCCATGTATATATTTTGAACCAAAGTTCAAATACAGGACCCAAGGCCATGAATCAAGTCCAATATGACTTGTACAAGTCTTGAATGTGTGAAAACACATTTGGGCCCAAAAACCCATGCTAGACTTGGACACCAAATGGGTGCAGTAATTTAAATACACAAAAATACAATTTGGTAAAAAGTGCAAAAATTAATATTTTAAAAAGGTAAAATTACACATAATAGTTATAAAAATATGATAAGTATATTTACATAAAAAAATGACTTACACTAAGTATAGTGAAATATATATAAAATGGTATACATATATAATAATATATATATATACACATAAACATATGGATATTTACATAATGGATGTTTTAAAAATTACATATACATATGTATAAGAAAATACCTAACTATAAAATATATATATATATATATATATATATATATATATATATATATATATACAGATATTGTATACATATACATATAATAGCATTTATATACAATAATATATATACAAGAAAATATATACATATATACATATGTACATAAAACATATATATATATATATATATATTTTTTTTTTTTTTTTTTTTTTTTAAACATATGTACATAAAACATATATATATATATATATATATATATATATATATATATATATATATATATATATATGTATTATTATTATATATACTATATTACGTGTATATATATGCTATTTATATATATATATATATATAAAAAAAAAAAAAAAAAATATATATATATATATATATATATATATATATATATATATATATACAAATACATGTATACATATATGTATAAATATATATATATAAAAAGAAAAGAAAAGAAAAGAAAAAAAAAAGAAACAAAAAAAGAAGAGGGGGGGGGGGGGGGGGGGGGGCTCGAACTCGGCCCACTTGGGTCGGGTTTTAACTCGGGTCGGGCTGGCCAGGGGGTCAGCCCGTGGCTTGTGTTAGGGGTTAGGTTTTTGTTTATTTTATTTCTGTTTCAGTTAAAAATAATAATAGCCCGAGAAATAAACTCTGTGTCTGGACTGTTTGGGACACAGAGTCTACGTGTCCGTGCTATGCACGATACGTACAAGTCATGAAACGCGTGTCCAAGCACAGCGTTAGGTTCGTCGTGTCCTGGCGAGTCTCGTGTGTGAAAACGAGACACGCACGACACGATTCAAGTCATGTTACCTACGTGTCCGTCTTCGGGGGGGGATTCGATCGTGCTGGACGGCGGCTGAGGCGACGTCGCGGTGGCGCTCAGGTGGCGCTGGGCTCGGCTTGGTGCGGCGCATCGAATGGTGGTGGTGGATGAGGGTGTTTGTCGCTGTGGGGGTGGCGTAGGGGATCGCCGGAGTTAGGGTTAGGGTTTGGCTCGTCGGAGAAGAAAGGGGGGTTGGGGTGGTCGTGGGGAGAATTTAGGGTTAGGGTTTGGTCCGTGGAGAGAAGGGGAGTTTTTATAGAAGACTTAGGTCGGTCGGGGGGCTGTGCGCTGGCCGGAAAATGCGGGTTGCCGTCGGCGTGGCAGTCGTCGGGGGTGGGTGAGCCCGATCGTTGGGGGGGGTAGGGTTTACACTTAGGTCCCTGGTAGTTTAGGATTTACAGTTAGGTCCAAAAACTTAAGTAATGCAAATAATAATTTGCACAAACAAATCATAATTTGCAAACTGCTTATATTAACAATTTAATAAATTACATAATGATATTAAAACAATTCTAATAATTACAAGATATTAAAATATTTAAATAAATTGCAAAATGATATATTAGTATTAAAAACTCATTTAAAAATTATTTAAAAATTCTAAAAAAATTCCTAAAAATCTAATTAATTATTTTAAGGTTAAAAATGACATTAAAAATTAATAAACACTAATTAAATAAAATTTTGAAAAACAGGGGCTTACAAGTCTTCCCTCCTTGAAAAATTTTGTCCTCGAAATTCACAAGGATTGAAGATCGGACAATATTCTAACATAGCAAGTAATACAACAAAATGACTAAGGCTATGATCGAAACTAACCTCTAAGGTATCAAGCGGGAACGGGTGGTTCCCTCGTAGCGGTTGGATCGAATAAGTAAGGGTATCTCTCCCTCATGTCCGACTCCCTCTCCCAAGTAGATTCACCTGGGGAGTGACGGCTCCAAGCTACTCGCACTAGGGGTATAACCTTGTTCCTTAGCCTTTTCTCTCTCCTGTCTAATATCCCCACTGGCTGCTCAGAAACTGTAAGGCTCGGTCCGACCTCCAACTATGAATGATCTAGCACATGACTGGGGTCTGGAACATATCTCCTCAGCTGAGATACGTGAAAGACATCGTGAACTCCTGCTAGATTGGGTGGAAGTGTAACCCTGTAAGCTACCTCTCCAATCCTGCCAAGTACCTCGAACGGCCCGATGTATCTGGGGCTCAGCTTCCCTCCTCGTCCGAATCGGATCGTCCCTCTAGTAGGTGATATCTTCACTAGCACCATATCACCGTCTGCGAACTCCATCGGCCTGCGACTAGCATCAGCCCAGTGTTTCTGCCTGTCCTGAGCTACTCTGAGCCTGTCTCTGATCATCCCGACTTTCTCTGCTGCATTCATGATCATCTCAGGCCCAAGCATAACTTTGTCTCCAACATCATCCCAAAAGAGCGGTGTGCGGCATCGTCGTCCATAAAGCGCCTCGAAAGGAGACATACCGATACTGGCCTGGTAGCTGTTGTTGTATGAAAACTCTACCAAGTGCAGATGGCTCTCCCAAGATCCTCCGAAGTCCAGCACGCTGGTCCTCAGCATATCCTCCAGTATTTGTATCGTCCTCTCGGACTGCCCATCTGTCTGTGGGTGGTACGCCGTACTGAACTTGAGCCTACTGCCCAACTCCTCCTACAAGCTCCTCCAGTAGTGGGACGTGAATCTGCTGTCTCTGTCCGACACGATGCTTACTGGCACTCCGTGTAGGCGAACTATCTGCTGCATGTATAGCTCCGCCAACTTCTCGGTGGAAAGCCCCACCTTGAAGGGTATGAAGTGCGCACACTTCGTCAGCCTGTCCACGATGACCCAAATGGCATCCTTCCCTCCTTGGGAACGAGGAAGCCCTGAGACGAAGTCTATCATAATATGTTCCCACTTCCACTCGGGAATGGGTAACGGCTGCAACAAACCAGCTGGCCTCTGGCGCTCCGCCTTGACCTGTTGGCAAACTAGGCATCTCGAGATGAAACGCGATACATCCCTCTTCATCCCGTGCCACCAAAGATGTTCCCGCAACTCACGGTACATCTTGTTAGCACCAGGGTGAATAGAATATCTCGATCGGTGCACCTCCTGCAAGACTGCCTCTACCAGCTCTCCCTTCGGCACGCACAATCGGCTGCCATGACTCAAGGATCCATCCTCTGCTATAGTGAAGTCATCCAGGAATCCCGCTAAAGCCTGGGGTCGAAGTCTGCGAAGGCTCTCATCTGTAGACTGTGCCTCCCGGATCTGCTCCATCAAATCTGACTGAATGTCAAGCGCCATCATCTGTATCACTGATTCTGGCCGAACTAGCTCGATACCGAGCTTCTCCAGATCCTCCCATAAATGTCGATCAATCATCAGGTACCATGCAATCGGATGCCTGCTCAGCCCATCTGCCACCACATTTGCCTTCCCGGGGTGATACTGTAAATCGATGTTGAAGTCTTTCATCAACTCCAACCATCGTCTTTGCCTCATGTTCAGCTCTTTCTGCGTGAAAACATACTTCAAGCTTTTGTGGTCAGTAAAGATCTCCACACGCTCTCCGTATAAGTAATGTTTCCATAACTTGAGTGCAAAGATCACCGCAGCTAACTCTAGGTCATGGGTAGGATAATTCCTCTCATGAGTCCGTAATTGCCTAGATGCATAAGCAATCACTTTCCCATGCTGCTGTAGGACACATCCTAGCCCTTTCCCAGAAGCATCACTGTAAATGGTGAAACCTCCAGAACCTGAAGGTAAAGTCAGAACTGGAGCGGTCGTCAGCCTCCTCTTCAGCTCCTCAAACGCTGTCTGGCAGTCCTCTAACCAGATGTACTCTGTGTCCTTCCGCGTCAGCTTCGTCATGGGTTCAGCTATCCTAGCAAAGTCCTGGACGAACTTTCTATAATAGCCTGCTAAACCCAGAAAGCTCCTGATCTCTGAAACTGACGTCGAAGCCTTCCACGTCTCAACTGCAGCAATCATCCTGGGATCTACCGAGATTCCATCTCCAGTGACTACATGGCCGAAAAACTCTACTCGGTCTAAAAAGAACTCGTACTTCGGCAATTTAGCAAACAATCTCTCCTGCCTCAGAATCCCCAAAACTATCCGTAAGTGCTCTGCATGCTCCTCTGGCGTTTTCGAGTATATCAGGATGTCGTCGATAAACACTACGACGAACTTATCCAGATACTGGTGAAATGTCTTATTCATCAAGTTCATTAAGACAGCTGGCGCATTTGTGAGACCAAATGGCATCACCAGAAACTCATACTGCCCGTACTTCGTGTTGAACGCCATCTTCTGGATGTCCGCACCTAACCTTCACCTTGTGGTACCCAGATCTCAAGTCTATCCTGGAAAACACCTTCGCCCCACTCAACTGGTCGAACAAATCATCTATCCTGGGCAGAGGATATTTGTTCTTAATGGTGATGGCATTCAAGGCCCGGTAGTCAATACACAACCGGACTGTAGCATCCTTCTTAGGCACAAAGAGCACTGGTGCTCCCCATGGAGAAGTACTGGATCGAATAAAACCCTTTTTCAATAGGTCATCAATCTGCTCTTTCATTTCTATGGCCTCCTTGGGATTCACTCTATAGCAAGCCCGGGATACTGGTGATGAACCCGGCACTAAATCTATAGTGAACTCCATATCTCTGTCAGGCAGAAGTCCTGGAAGATCCTCTGGAAATACATCCATAAACTCCCTAATGATAGGATGTAGCGGTGCTGCGTCCCCAACTGTCGCACAACAGTTCGGCTCTAGGCTGATCTCCGGCCCTGTCCTCCTGACACTGAATGGTGCTGTGCCTGGGAGACTGAACAAAATACTACCCTCATGACAGTCTATAGATGCATGGGCATAGCTAAGCCAGTCCATCCCCAATATGATATCATAACCGGGGAGTGGCATCACAAAGAATCGTCCCCTGAACTCTCTTCCGGCTATAAAAATAGAACATCTATAGATAGATCTAATAGGCACTGGTCCTCCTCCCGTCATCACTCTACTAATCTCCGCAGTAGGTTTAGCTACTAGATGATGTTTATGCATAAACTCTAATGATAGAAAGCTATGAGATGCACCAGAATCAAACAAACATACAGCTAGAAAAGTATGCAAATAAACATGACCTGTGATAACGTCAACTAAGTAATCCGGCTCCAAAACCTGCTCCGGCTCCGGCTCGAGGGCTAGGCTATAAACCTTCCCCTGAGGTCCCTTCTGCTGCTGCAGATGCTGCCCAATCCTCTGCTGCTGAGTAGGAAGCGGTCCTCTAGGTCCCTTGGCTGCTGGACAGTTCCGAAGCTGATAGGTGGCAGACCCACAAACTAAACACTGCCCTAATCTCTTCCTGCAAATGGACCTGTCGTGCCCTGGTCTTCCGCAGAAAGAACATATAGCTCCCCGCTGCTGCTGCTGCTGGTGTCGGGGTCCCGGGGCTTTAACTGGCGGGGTCGGGTGATGTGATGTAGGGGGATGGTAAGTCTGCTGGGGCGGCGTCGGTGCTCTCTGCTGGAAAGCCTGACGCTTGGACGGTCCCTCATGATGTACAGAAGTCGGCCTCTTGCTAGACAGAAGACGCTCCTCGATGCTCCGGGCCAACTCTAGGCTCTGGTAGTAGTCAGTCGTACCGTTCGCCACTATAAGAATGCCGATGTCTGGAACTAGACTATGGCAAAATCTACGAGTCATCTCCTCTGGATCTACAACCAGACTAGGAGCGAAACGGCTCAGGCGACTAAACTCTGCCGCATACTCATCAACAGAACGGTTCCCCTACTGGATGTTCTGGAATCGTAGTCCCATAGCTACTCTAGCAGTGGTCGAGAAGAATTTTTTCTTGAACTGGGTCTTGAACTGGTCCCAAGTGGCTCACCCTCTCGCAAATAATGGCTCATTTCGGAACCAGACTCCTGCCAAGTCTATCAGCAGAAATCCGGCTGCCTCGACCTGGAGGTCACCCGACATCCTGACTCCTAGGAGCTTCCTCTCTACTGAATCTAGCCAGTCATCTGCTACTACTATGCCCTCAGTCCCTGAGAACTCCTTGGGATTCAGACCCATGAAGTCCTTGATCGTCCCCGCTCGCTGCCGTGGCTCTACATGTGGTGGGACCACGGGACGTCCCTCAGAACGCTCCATGCTCTGGCGGAGTAGGGTAGTCTGCTCCTGATGGATTGTTAGGAACCCTTGAATCAGAGTGAGCAGCTGGTTCCCGTCGAGTGTGACGGAAGCCTGGGTGGGTATAGTGATAGGGGGTGGTGGAAGCATCGGGTCCTGCTGGGCCTGTGATGTGGAAGGTGGTTGTGGTATCTGGGTTTGTGGATTTGTGGAGTGGGCGAATGTGGTAGGTGGAGGTGTATCAGTCGACTTGTCAGCTGACTGGATAAGGAGGGCCCCATTCTCGGGGGTAACATACTGGGATGAACGAGTAAGCACCATCTAAATTACAAAATAAAAGGACTTATAAGGACCTATTTAAATTAAGTAATCATATGCAAGGAAATCTAATTATAATAGCCAACATGTGATGTATTTCCTATGTTGCAATCGTAGCATTCCTCTAGGTGTTCTAAGCGTCATTCCTAATGTTGTCTAATTACCTTAAGTTCCTAATTGCAGGCATGCTTGGTACAATAACGTAACCAAACAGTTTAGTCACGACCTGCATGGGCCACCACTAAAAATATGTCACGACCCGCTACCCAAATTGTTGGGCCAGGCCGAGTCATGCCCAGCCTCGTTGAGATAAAACGTAGTAAGCTGTTCTAAAGACAATAGGATAAGACTAAATGTGCTAACAGTTCTATAAGTGAAGAAGAATCATAAATGCTCCAAACATAAAAGTCGTCGTATATAGTAAAATGTCCAAGTACAAGTGAACTGAAATATAAAACTGGATACATGTCCAGTTACAAAATATATAGTCTAATACATGACTACTCTCAAAAGACTAAAAATACAAAAGACAACTAGGCGAGGTTCCCCGCAGGTACATCCTCGTAAAGTAAAGCCGGGTCCTCGGCAGTAACTCCATAATAGGTGTCGCAGAGTAACTCCTCCTCAGTAAGGATACCTACAACGTTATCCTGTCAGGACGGGAGCAAGTACTGAATCTAGCAAACGAGCATATGAAACATGTAAATGAATATAAGAGGAAATAACTGGAAACATGACATCACACAATCTATTATGGCAAGGATACATATGTCATAGAGACAGATGTACATATAGTATTTAAAACTGTAGCAAGTACGTGATCGGTCAATAGATGTACAATATACTGTGGTACATGTAAATAAAATGTATATACGTACAAATCAACAGGCATAGGTGTACATCCGTACAGAAATACAGGATAATGGCCTACGACAAGGTATGCATATAAAATACGACCTCGCTCGCTACTATAGGAGGGTCATGATCACGTACTCTACCATCAGTTTCCCCATAACCCATATCCTAATCATGTGAGAGATACATAAAGACTGTTCTAAGCATGGTAGAAATGGAAAGTACAACATGTGATATTTTAACTTGCTACCCCAAGGATCAGCATTTAACATGGTTGGTAGATCGCAGTTCATTATGTAATAGTATGTAAAGTTTGTAGAAAGTACTTGCCTCTAGCAAAGCAAAGCAAAACAAGCTGCGATAAAAGTGCTATGGATGGCCGGTAACTCGTCACTGTAGAAATTAATGCAATAACTTAGTTTTTACACTAAGCTAAAATGCTAAGACACTAATTGGTGAAACACGACTTGTGACTGGGCACCTAGCCAAAATGATGACTTTGGCATAGGAGACCAATGTGGGGTGACACGCTACTTTAACTAACTTTCTAGGGTCTTTACACTAGTGAGGGGTGAGGTTCAACACGGCTAAAGCTCAAAGTAACACAAAAAGTTACAAGTCGTAATTAATCAATAAATAAATCAAATGATCATTGTGTTCCAACAATTTTTGAGATAGACAAAAAGTCTAGTTTTACTTAAAGTAAAGTACCAAAAAGATCCTTGCTAATTATAGAAATTTATTATAATTTTTCTGTAATTTATTAACCAGTACAAGTATTTTATAAAAATCAGCTTTCCTAAGTATACAGAAAATGAGTTTTGGTTTCATATGCCAAACTAGTGGCAAAACAGTAAATTAAATACTACAAAAATTACACTAAATTAGCTAAAGTAACATAGTATCTAAATACTATTTTTCCAGAATTTTAGCAGTACTTTAAGTATTTTTAGAAATCCAAAAACAACATTGCACACAATTGAAATTAAATAATTAATTATCTGCATATTTTGTCTATGTATATAATTTGAACCAAAGTTCAAATACAGGACCCAAGGCCATGAATCAAGTCCAATATGACTTGTACAGGTCTTGAATGTGTGAAAACACATTTGGCCCAAAAATTCATGCTAGGCTTGGACACCAAATGGTTGCAGAAATTTAAATACACAAAAATACAATTTGGTAAAAAGTGCAAAAATTAATATTTTAATAAGGTAAAATTACACATACTAGTTATAAAAATATGATAAGTATATTTACATAGAAAAATGACTTACACTAAGTATAGTGAAATATATATAAAATGGTATACATATATAATATTATATATATGTATATACACATAAATATATGGATATTTACATAATGGATGTTTTAAAAATTACATATACATATGTATAAGAAAATACCTAACTATAGAATATATATATATATATATATATATATATATATATATATATATATATATATATATATATATATATACAGATATTGTATACATATACATATAATAGCATTTATATACAATAATATATACAAGAAAATATATACATATATACATATGTACATAATACATATATATATATATATATATATATATATATATATATATATATATATATATATATATATATATATATATATATATATATATATTTTTAATATATATATATATATATATATATATATATATATATATATATATATATATATATATATATATCTATATATATATATATATATATATATATATACATACATACATAATAATAAAGTACAAAAAATGAAGTATATATATATATATATATATATATATATATATATATATATATATATATATATATAAGCAACATATATATATATATATACACACGTAATATAGTATATATAATATACATATATATATATATACAAATACATGTATACATATATGTATAAATATATATATATAAAAAGAAAAGAAAAGAAAAAGAAACAGAAAAAGAAACAGAAAAAGAAGAGAGGGGGGGGGGGGGGGGGGGCTCGAACTCGGCCCACTTGGGTCGGGTTTTAACTCGGGTCGGGCTGGCCAGGGGGTCAGCCCGTGGCTTGTGTTAGGGGTTAGGTTTTTGTTTATTTTATTTCTGTTTCAGTTAAAAATAATAATAACCCGAGAAATAAACTCTGTCCGGACTGTTTGGGACACAGAGTCTACGTGTCTGTGCTATGCACGACACGTACAAGTCATGAAACGCGTGTCCAAGCACAACGTTAGGTTCGTCGTGTCCTGGCGAGTCTCGTGCGTGAAAATGAGACACACACGACACGATTCAAGTCATGTTACCTACGTGTCCGTCTTCGGAAGGGGGATTCGATCGTGCTGGACGGCGGCTGAGGCGACGTCGCGGTGGCGCTCGGGTGGCACTGGGCTCGGCTTGGTACGGCGCGTCGAATGGTGGTGGTAGATGAGGGTGTTTGTCGCTGTGGGGGTGGCGTAGGGGATCGCCGGAGTTAGGGTTAGGGTTTGGCTCGTCGGGGAAGAAAGGGGGGTTGGGGTGGTCGTGGGGAGAATTTAGGGTTAGGGTTTGGTCCGTGGAGAGAAGAGGAGTTTTTATAGAAGACTTAGGTCGGTCGGGCGGCTGTGCGCTGGCCGGAAAACCCGGGTCGCCGTCGGCGTGGCAGTCGACGGGGGTGGGTGAGCTCGATCGTGGGGGGGGGGGGGGTAGGGTTTACACTTAGGTCCCTGGTAGTTTAAGATTACAGTTAGGTCCAAAAACTTAAGTAATGCAAATACTAATTTGCATAAACAAATCATAATTTGCAAACTGCTTATATTAACAATTTAACAAATTACATAATGATATTAAAATAATTCTAATAATTGCAAAATGATATTAAAACATTTAAATAAATTGCAAAATGATATATTAGTATTAAAAACTCATTTAAAAATTATTTAAAAATTCTAGAAAAATTTCTAAAAATCTAATTAATTATTTTAAGGTTAAAAATGACATTAAAAATTAATAAACACTAATTAAATAAAATTTTGAAAAACAAGGGCTTACACTTTCTTTGTACGAGCGAGTTTGTATTGTGAGTCTAAAGTTCAGTCCTCCGATAATTGTTCTGTACTTTTACATTCAATAGCAAACACGATGGCGACTCTGCTGGGGACAAACTTCTCCATGGCTGAGGAGTTGGTGACGCAATCGGATGCAGCCAAACTTGGCTCCACGCACCAGAAGATGGTCGTCCGCTTCGACCAACAGGCGTTTGAAGAAATGCTCTCTGAGGAAAGCGCTGGCCCGGTCCAAAAGCGAACCCGCACAAAGAAAGCTCGCAGCGAGTGGAGGCCAAAGTCATTTGCTCCTCCCCAAGCTCTGGACGGAGTACTCTCTGCTGCCCAAGATGGCGAAGGCGACTCTCGTGCGGCCCCACTTCAAGCCATAGAGGACTCTGCTGTCCCCAAGTTCGGTAGAGGAAAGAACTACGATGCTAGACTTGCAGGGGCAAAGAGCGATTCTATGTGCTCCAGGAAGAAACCAAACAAGGGCACTAGCCGTAAAACGAAGACTCATGCAGCTAAGGTTGCCGGCCGCATGAATGATGACCATGCGGCTGAGACTGCTAGCCAAATGCATAATACTCATGCGGCCAGAATTTCCAGCCGCATGGAGAACACTCATACGGCCAAGATTTCTAGCCGTATGGACAAAACCTATGCGGCTACGACTGCCAGCCGCATGAAGGTTATTGATTCCAGCCGTATGACGCCCACTCCACGCGGCTCTGTCTTCGACCGCCTCTCCTATGGTCCTGATCTCTTGTGCTCCCAAGAAGACATGTCTGACTCTTTCCAGCACCACTTAGACTCTTCCTAATATATGCCCTCACACACTAGAGTAAAGAAGTCTAGGACAGCACGAGCTTGGCAAACTCGGTCCGCTGATCCGACCTTTGACCATCCGAGCGTCCCACAGACTATTATGCAGGCCTCTGATGGAAAGTTGTACAGAACCACTCGAGTCCAGCCCCCGAAGGCAAACGGACAGAGAGGTTCCCAAAAGTATCCCAAAATCTAGGGAGCAAACATGGTAGATCCGGACCCATCTGACTTGCGTGAGGCCATCCTCCACAAATGCAAAGAAAGAGAAGGTGCCTCAGGGTGCAAAGAATCCTTCTACGGATGTCACTGCACCCAAGTCATCGTCAACTGCTGTTGCAATAACGTAACGATACGAGAAGACCGGCAGTCCATCTTCCAAAGACTGCAACAAACATGTTCAGAAGATGAGGTATTTCCCGTCGTCTCCTGCAACTCTGCTCAGAAAATCCCCGCCGATGGGAAAGAGAAGAAGACCAATGCTCCTAGTCCGAAGATTTCAACCACTATGACTAAGAGACTATCGTCTAAACGGGTGTCCACCACCGGAGTTTTCCAAGGTGTCACTCCCCGTTCCCAGAATAAGTATTTTATACGTGTACTTCTTGAATGTATTTATTCAATATTTATCATGTATTTGTTCTGTATTTAAATTCTTCAATTTTGCGCTTATTAATTTTTCCTGTATTTTATTTTTCTGCTTTATCTTGGCTCTTGGTTCATTTCGGTTCATGGTAAACCAACTGGTGTGGTTTGGTTCAACATGGAAGGGAATGGATGGCTTAGATTTGGTGGAGAGAATGAATGGTGGAGATCCACTTGACCTTGATATAAAACTTCTTCTTTCATTCTCTTTCTTCATTCATTCACATTTACTCCTCCACCAAAACCCTAACCCACTTGTGAGAGACAAGTACATCTTGCACACCATGAGGGATTTCATGCATCCCCATTTATTTTTAGTCCATGTTGTTCATCTTCTCTTCCTCTACAAGTTTAGGTCTTGAAGTTCTTGATTTCCATGGATGGTTGGATGTAGATCTAAGTTTTAAGTTTTGGTTTTCATATAAATTTTAGGGTTTTGATCTATCAAACATTGTTGTTTTCGAAAATAAGTGGTTCCATGTTGTAGAGAATTTAATTCTACTAAAGTTTGATTTTTGAAAAGTTAGATTTTGATTTATTTTGTGGAAGTTATGGCCAAAAGTATTTTTGTTCGTTTCTATATTCATCTGCCGCATGAGGAGCAGTTGAGCCGCATGAGGCGCATATCGCAGTAGGCGCATATGATGTCGCGAATGAGCCGCATGAGGCGCATGTCGCAGTAGGCGCATATGGTGTCGCAGTTGAGCCGCATGAGGAGCATGTCGCAGTAGGCGTATATGGTGTCGCAGTTGAGCCGCATGAGGAGCATGTCGCAGTAGGCGCATATGATGTCGCGAATGAGCCGCATGAGGCACATGTCGTAGTAGGCGCATATGATGTCGCAAATGAGTCGCATGAGGCGCATGTCACAGTAGGCGCATATGGTGTCGCAGTTGAGCCGCATGAGGTGCATGTCGTAGTAGGCGCATATGATGTTGCGAATGAGCCGCATGTCGCAGTAGACGCATATGGTGTCGCAGTTGAGCCGCATGAGGCGCATGTCGCAGTAGTCGCATATGGTGTCGCGAATGAGCCGCATGAGGCTCATGTCGCAGTTGAGCCGCATATGGTATCGCAGTTGGGCCGCATATGCCGCATGAGCCGCATGTCGCAGTTAGTCCGCATGCATGTCGCAGAATAGGCCGCATAATGCCTATTTTGGTTGTTTCTGACTGTTATATGTCCTATTTGACGAAATTGTGGCTAGAATTTCTTCCAACTCCCAACATAAAATTTGTAGATCTTTTCCTTGGCTTCAAGAATATGTTACCAACTATTTTATACTAGTTATGGACTCGACCTTGCTTAATACTAATTTGACTTTTATGCCTCGTCACGAATTGACCCCGACTGTTACTTGACTAACAATTGATCATGCGTTTCTAGTTGGAACAAAGAGGCTGGCTAGTCGTCTTATTAAATTGAATGAATAAGACACGTTCATATTAACTATGAACTATTATAATCGATTGGCCAATCCCGAATATTGACATATAGGCACACATGCAGGCTTCAATCTATTTATTTATTTTTCTACCAAAGCAGCATGTGTACTTGACGGTCAAGGCATGATTATTCCGTGGTTAGTTTTGATTGTTGTATTACGCTATGTAAGACCTACAACCTAACCGCACGGGTATCGTTGTAGAGTTGGGCATATCGTACTTGTACGAAAGTATTCATTTGAATGACCATGATCCACGGCATAGAATTTTACTCAACGTAGAGACTATTAAGTTAAATAAAATAATGATTGCATGGAGAGAATGGATTCCCGAGTTCTTACATGGCAGCCCTCTTGGGACTAGTAGTGCCCGACAGGCCGGTTGGTCCCCACGGATACTGCAAATCTGCCACACAGGCAGGGAGTGGTATCTGGTTATATTATCTATTGTATATTGTATATTGATGACGGGCGTCCCGCTGGGACTCGTCTAATTCATGATTGGCGCAATTGATTGACAGGGTAAACTAGCCTTGCTTGTACATAGTAAGAACTGAGGAATCCTTTATTGCATAATTCCAGGATAACTTGGAACTCACAGTAGCAAGCCGTAGTAGTTGCATGGCCATTTAAATTGATTTGTTTGTGTACTGTACCTACTCTGTTACCTAACTGAGATGATTAGAATGTCAGGGCATGACGGGCCAACTTCTGTCCTTGTTTGGTTGGAAGGTTGGTTCGAAGTGTCGTGATGTTATGTGAATTCCCGTGGCAAGTAGAGATCTACTTATCATATTCTCTTATTACTGGTTTTAATTCTTCATATCGTGCTTCCTTATGGTACTTGCTATTGGAGGTCTAACCTCTCTGGTTTTGCATGACCAGATTTAGAGCCGGTCCCCGAGGACTCAGTTTACTTCCACCTCCAAGATGGTCAATACTAGAGGGATGATCGCAGGAGGACTCGAGTGGGTTCCTTACTTCCCCGCTCGTTTTGTTATTTACTTAATACCTTGCCGTTTGGCACCGACATGTTAGTCGGACTGTCTTATATTTGCTACATCATCTGGCTATGTTTTGTAAAGCCAGATATCAAGAACATTTTAACTGAGCGTTTGGGACGCCTTACTGCTTTATCTTACATGTTCTCTATTTCTGTTTCTTATTTGAATGATTGAGACAATAGATGTGAAATGACCATAGTGAGACTTTCATGTAGTATGCACCCCCTCGTCTTTTAGACAGCATTGATCATATTATACGGTATTCATCTACCCGTAATACGTAGCTGGCTGAGTCATTCTCCCGCTCTCCAGTATATTGGTTCTGGGGAGTGACAAGGTTTTAGTGGTGGTCCATGCAGGTCTGATTTCAGACTTGTGGGATGTTTTAATTTATAGGATGTCTCAATCACACATGTTCCCCCTTGATCTCATGATTCGTTACTCTCGACTCTAGCTTGACATTTCGGTATCCTTTGGCTTTATTGATCTTTCCTGTCCGATCGTTTGATTGTTTTTTTGTCCCTTTTCTTAGGGGCACTTCGTCCGTATCTGCCAGGACTGGACAACAACAACAAGAGCAACACGGACAACCTGACCATATTGGTCAGCAACAAGGGCCGGTACTAACTCAAGAGACTATCCAAGAAGAAGTAATAGTGGAAGCAGCAGCTGGATCACAGTATCCGTAGGTTCCACCACCACCAACAGTTCTACCTACCCCTGCGGAAATGGATACACCGGATCTTCTGGAGATCATGAGAGGGATGATGGCTACTCAGCAACATCAGATGTTAGTCCAGCAGCGCATGCACGTTCAGTTGCAAGAGCAGAACATATTACTCAACCAAGGATTACAGACGGCTTTAGAAAGAGGGGCGAGGACAGATTCAAGAGCATCAGCCAGGTTTTGCAAGTTCAACCCCCACCGTTTCGAAGGAACGGAGGATGCCATCTCAGCAGATGCATGGCTTAAGGATATTGAGACTATTCTGACAGCAAAAAAGGTGCCGGCAGAAGAACGTGTGAATCAAGTGAAGTTGTTACTTCAGGATCTCGTACGTGATTTGTGGGAATCAGAGGAAGTGGGCATCAGACATCCTGTTGCTTGGGACGATTTTACTGCAAGATTCAAGACGAAGTACTATGGGGTTGTGGCGCAGTTTGAGCTACAACAGAAGTTTATCAACCTCAAGCAGGCCGGCAAGACGGTAGATGCCTATGCAGCGGAGTTCTGCAGATTGAGCAAGTTTGCCCCAGAGATGGTAGCAACAGAGAGCCAGAGGGCTATGAGGTTCCAGCAAGGGTTTCACCTTGAGCTCTTGCAATTGATAGAGGGACACAATTACCAGACCTTTGATGAAGTATTGACGACAACCCGAAGGCTTGAGATCACCATTCAGAGGATCACGGCGAGGACTGGAGGTCAGAAGAGATCTCACAGTCAGATTGAAGGAGGAGGGGGAGCAGCACCCCGAACAACAGCACCATCCTTTGGCATTCGTATTCACGATGTGGCAATGCGATGGCCAGCACCACCACCCAGGCAGCAGCAGCAACAGAAGAAGAATCAGCAACCCCCAGCGGGCTGCACTTATTGTAGGAAGATGGGGCACACTAGAGATGTATGTCAGGCATTGAACGGACTGTGTTTGATATGTGAAAATCCAGATCATCGGGTTACCACATGTCCCATGAATTCGAGGTCAGGAGGACCAGTGCAGCAGTTTCCTACTCTGCCAGCACCAGGGGCAGGACAGTATCGAGGACCCGCAGTGGCAGTGAGACCATTGGCCCAGCGTCCGTTAATGCCACAGGCTCAGATGTTTCGGCAGCAGGGACCGCCGATGCTGCAACACTAGCATAGACCACCCCAGCATCATCAAGGTAGGGGCCAGCAGCAGCCCCAGGCTAGGACGCAACATGGGAACCAACAAGGAGGTCGAGGGCAGGCATTCACTCTGTCCTTAGAGGAGGCATTAGCATCGGAAGATGTTGTGGCAGGTAACATTCTCATCGCCTCATATCCTGCAGTAGTATTGTTTGATTCAGGAGCATCACACTCATTTATATCTGCACAATTTGCGACACGGCTAGGAATGGAGTTCGAGGCATTACCAGGAATGTTGAATATACTCTCTGGCAATGGGCTCATAGGAGTTAGTAGAGTTATTCTAGCGTGTAGCGTTGTAGTTTACGGGCATTCCTTACCCGCCCGGTTGATAGAATTTCCTGTTGGAAATTTCGAAGTTATCTTAGGCATGGACTGGCTGAAAGACAGTCATGCGACGATAGATTGTCGTAGAAGGAATGTATCTTTTGATATTCCAGGCATGAAGAGATTCACCTTAGTCAGATCAGAGGCAACTCAACAAGAGCAGGGAGTAATAACGGCAATGGAAGAAGTTCAAGTTTCGAAGGTAGTTGAAGAATTTTTAGACGTATTTCCCGAAGAACTTCCAGGGCTACCGCTAGTAAGAGATATTGAGTTCAGTATAGAATTGGCACCTGAAACTAAACCGATATCAGATCGAGTTTACAGAATGGCGGATTCAGAGCAGGCCAAGGTATATCAGCACATAGAGGAACTGAAGGAGAAGAAGTTCATCCAAGCTAGCATATCACCTTGGGCAGCACCAGTGGTACTTGTGGAAAAGAAGGATGGGTCCTTCAGATTGTGCATTGATTACAGGAAGCTTAACGCGGCGACAGTAAAAAACAAGTACCCACTATCCAGGATCGACGACTTGTTTGATCAGTTGAGCAAAGCTAGAGTTTTCTCCAAGATAGATCTTCGTTCAGGGTATCATCAAGTGAGGGTTCGGAAGGAGGATATTCCCACGACAGCATTCAGGTCGAAGTATAGGCATTATGAATTCTTAGTAATGCCGTTTGGTTTGACCAATGCTCCAGCAATATTTATGGATTTGATGAACCGCATCTTTATGCCATACTTAGATCTGTTTGTCGTTGTATTTCTTGACGACATTCTCGTATATTCTGCCAGTGAAGAGGAGCATGAAGACCACCTCAGGAAAGTATTACAGGTTCTGAGAGATAACCAGTTGTATGCCAAGCTCAGCAAGTGTGAGTTTTGGTCGCATCATATTTCATTTTTGGGTCATATCATATCAGGAGCTGGAGTAGCAGTGGATCCCAAGAAGGTAGAAGCAGTAGAGAGTTGGCCAGTACCCAAGACCGTAGCTGATGTGCGAAGTTTCTTGGGATTGGCAGGATATTACAGAAGGTTCGTATCAGACTTTGCAAGGCTTTCAGCACCTATGACCCGCTTGACACGGAAGGATGTACCATTCGTCTGGTCGGCAGAATGTCAGGCATCATTTGAGAATCTGAAGCAGAAGTTGATATCAGCGTCTATTCTTACATTGCCAGTTGGACCCGGAGGTTTTATAGTATATTGTGATGCGTCAGGAAAAGGACTTGGGTGCGTCCTAATGCAACATGGGAAGGTGATAGCATACGCATCTAGGCAACTTCGAGACCACGAGAAGAATTACCCAACTCATGACTTGGAGTTGGCGGCAGTAGTATTTGCTTTAAAGCTATTGAGGCATTACTTATATGGTGATCGAGTAGACATGTACACAGATCATAAAAGTCTGAGGTACATCTTTACTCAGAAGGAGCTGAACATGAGACAGAGAATATGGTTGGAGTTGATCAAGGATTATGACGTGGAGCTTCAGTATCATCCAGGCAGGGCTAATGTGGTAGCAGACGCTCTTAGCAGGAGAGACGGCACATTTATGTTGACAACGCAGAAGCACATCTTAGAAGACCTTCAGGAGATGGGCATCGAAGTTATACTTCCTAGTGATGTAGTAGTTCTAACAAGTTACAAGTTCATTCCGACTTGGTAGACAGAATCAAGGTAGCTCAGGCACAAGACCCAAAGATTCAGAAGCTTAGAGCAGAATGTGAGTCAGGACTCAGAAAGGAGATGCAAATTCATGAAGATGGTACGCTTAGGTTTGGATCACGCCTATGTGTGTCTAGTGGAGATATCAGACAAGAGGTTATGACAGAAGCTCACAGTTCTCAATATTCTATACACCCTGGAGGGACCAAGATGTACCAAAATATCAAGCAGCACTTCTGGTGGAACGGGATGAAGAGGAAGATAGCTAGATTTGTTTCCCGTTGCTTGGTATGTCAGCAAGTGAAGGCAGAACAGCAGAGGCCAGCTGGGTTATTGCAACCACTTCCTATCCCGGAATGGAAGTGGGAACACATCACAATAGACTTTGTGACCGGTTTACCGAGATCACCAAGTGGTAAAGATGCTATTTGGGTGATAGTAGATCGGCTTACAAAGGTGGCACACTTTCTTCCTTTCAGAGTAGGGCAATCTACAGAAAAGTTGGCAGAGTCGTATATGAAGCAGATAGTCAGGCAGCATGGAGTCCCCGTCAGCATTGTATCAAACCGAGATACCCGCTTTACATCATATTTCTGGAAGAGCTTACATCATAGTCTGGGTACCAAGTTAAGATTTAGCACGGCTTACCATCCCAAGACAGACGGGCAATCAGAAAGAACAATTCAGACCCTAGAAGATATGTTGCGAGCTTGCACCCTAGATTTTGGTGGATCTTGGGAGAGCCACCTGCGCTTAGTTGAGTTTTCTTATAACAACATTTATCAAGCCAGTATCCAGATGGCGCCATTTGAAGCACTATATGGTAAGAAGTGTAGGTCGCCACTAGCTTGGGATGATATCGGGGAGAGAAAGATGTTAGGCCCGAAAATAATTGTTCAGACAGTTGAATTGGTTAAGGGAATTAGAGAGCGACTTCGAGTTACGCAGGATCGGCATCGTCATTGGGCGGACCAGTATCGTAGGCCGCTAGAGTTTTCTGTTGGGGACCACGTGTTCTTGCGGATCTCACCTACCCGTGGGGTCATTAGATTTGGCATTCGCGGGAACTTGAGTCTGAGATACGTAGGACCATTTGTTATCCTTGATAGGGTAGGCGATGTTGCTTATCGTCTGTCCCTTCTACCTTCGTTACGAGAGGTGCATGACGTGTTTCATATATCTCAGCTACGAAGGTATGTATCGTACCCCAGCCATATCCTTGATCATTCTGAGTTGGTTGTTGGTACCAACTTATCTTACGAGGAGCAGCCGGTGTCCATTTTGGACCGAAGAGAGAAGATACTCAAGAACCGAACAATTAGCCTAGTCCGGGTTGCTTGGGGTCATCACTCATTAGGAGAGTCAACGTGGAAACGTGAGGATGATATCCGATCACGGTATCCGCACCTGTTTGACTCACAAGGTATATCTCTCTCTATATACCTTGATTGTCTTAACTCCTCATGCTTGTCACCTTATAAGTAGAATTGCTTGGTGTCGTCGATAGTTAAACATAGATATATTACTTGCTATTTGACATTGTAGAATAGCTACTTACTCAAATTACTTGTACATAGATTAGTCTAGCTCTGACATTTCTGTCCTGCTTGGATCTGAAATTCCGAGGACGGAATTTTTCTAAGGAGGGTAGAGATCATCAATCTTCTTTGATACGCCATATCTTCCAATAACTGACAAAATCTTCTCGAGCGTCGTGACTGCAGATATGATGGCTGACAGACTGTCAAAACTGACAGTAATGATGGCTTTTACATTTATGAGAGATGCTGAGCTGTCCTCGTAAAAGACAAAATTGACTCTTCGAAAACCTATATGACGGCTAGTCTTCATTGGACAGCTGTCTTTTGCACGAAAGACGAAGTGTCAGATTCATCCTTTATTAAATACATGCTGTGCTGTCATCTCAGAAAATAATAAAATATTCACTGAGCGTATGGCCTTTGGATGAGCGTATGGCTATGGCTGAGCGTATAGCCTTGAGCGTATGGCTTTGAATGAGTCTTATGTCAGCGTGTCATAATTTTCACACTCTACAAGACCCCCTTCAAAGTTTTCGAACTTTATGAATTTCAAAAGTTCGAAATTACTTTGAACTTAAAGTGAGAATAAGTCCTGACACGCTGGCATGAGTTTGTTATCTTCCACAATATCAGTACAAATCTTTAGGGATTTTGTTTAAAGAATATCCGCCGTTTGAACTTCTTCCTTTCTTCTATAAATAGGTCTTCCAAAACCTATTTTATTTCTTTACCACAGCTTTTGCTTTCGAGAGAGAAAAAGTGCTTTCAGAAACTCAAAATCCTTCTTCCCCTTCTTCGTCTTTGACTCAACCTCTATTAATGGCTCCCAAAGCTGATGCTTCTGCGAAAGGAAAGGGGAAAGCCCCTGAGGAGTCATCTCATCCTACCGTCGACGCTGCTACCACCAAGAAGACGGCCAGTCAGCGTATTTCACGCAGTGAACGGCCATTGAAACCTCTTTATGGTGAGGACGAAGATGATGAACAATAACTATTCCCTTTTTAGGGCTCTAGTTAGAACAAAACTCAGAAAACGTATCCCTTTTTAGGGTTAATACGTCAGCAAATACGCTTCCCTCTTTAGGGTTTAGCCGTATTCCATGTTTTTCATTTTTACAAAAAATATGTTTGGAGCGTATATCTGTAAGATATGCGTATTTTTGATAGAGATATCAAAATACGCTATCTTAAAAGGATATGCTATGGCAATTTGTCTCATTGAGATACGCTAACTCCTGTGTTAGCGTAATTTTCTGATGATCATCTTGTCAATCCATACGCTGATACGCTCAAGCTAAAAATAAACTGAACTTTTAAAATCATTCACTTAAGATAGACTGAGCGTAAAAAATGATCTCGAAATCTGTTATACGCTTAAGGAAAACTGAGCGTATGTTGAACTTTGAGTCTGCCATACGCTTAAGGAAAACTGAGCGTATGCTGAACCTTGAGTCTGCCATACGCTTAAGGAAAACTGAGCGTATGCTGAACCTTGAGTCTGCCATACGCTTAGTAAAAACTGAGCGTAAGTTGAACCTTGAGTCTGCCATACGCTTAGTAAAAACTGAGCGTAAGTTGAGCTGTACGCTGAGCGTATGTTGAGCTGTACGCTTAGTAAAAACTGAGCGTATGTTAAACTTTATCATCTCTTGATGTTGAAGATTTCTAATACTTTATTCTTCATTTGTAGTGGATATTCTAGCTCAGGAGGCAGAATTTGAAGGAAGTGTAGGAAATAATTATAGAAGTGACCTATCACATATTCGTTTTCCCCAATTCGACGAACCTTCTACAAGGATAGCTCTCTTGACAAATCAGGAAGATGACACTTTGCTGAACTTGATGAGTGGACTGCCCATACAGAGTGTGGATGGTGTTACCCACTTGAAGCCAACATTCCTTTTTGGAGATGCTATTGACATGGACTCCCAGCCTACTCTCGATAAAGTAGCATACTCTTATCATAGGGATGGTGATGCGAATCAGCCTATGTATTTGACTGGTTTGACAAAAAGTATCAATATAGCTCGTTTATTCCACTCGGGTCAACAAAGACAGATGAAGTGGGATATCACTCCCTCCCGTCAAGCAAAAGCTGGATGGATCGGATACCGTCAGGGAAGATTCCGCAGTGGTACTGAGCCACATGTTTCAGTTTTGAGAGGACTGCTACCTGCCACTATCCCTCCTGAAGACTCGGCACATCTGAAGCCAGTCAGAGTCCCAATCTTTACAAACGAATTTGCTCAACTGAAAAATGCCATATACCCAAAACAGTCTATGAGACTTACCGGCCTGGTGAACCCGGAAAATACTAGATGGACTGCTCTAGTGAGATGGATTCTGCAGAACTTTGGTACACAGTTAAAGGCGATAGGCCTATATGAGGCCATTAAGTGTACTGCTTATGGTTTTAAGCCAAACCCGGATCTGTTCTTGGCGTTAGCGGAGAGATATAACTATCGTACCGGCACCTTAATGACCCCAAGGGGCGAGATGGGATTCGTCCTTCATGAAATGGCATATATTTCTCAGCTACCCACAGCAGATTTACCATATGAAGAATATATCCCTTTTGTTGATGAAATGAATAAGATTTCTGAAGCCAACCCACTGATTCTTTATGTATTTGAAGAATTAATGTGCCATTACAGCATATGTAAGGCTTTTTATAAGGGACAAGGTGGAGAGGGGGACTCCAACTGTTATTCTTCGAAGTGGATGGCTTATTTGTTTCAAGGCCGCACTGACGAAGTTCAAAAGAAGAAAAAGACTGATCAGTATGTCGGTAAATTCAAACCCTTGAGTCAAGCCGAGATTAACAGATTAATCCGGGAGACAAATCATGACGACATTATCGTCGAAGAAGACATAGACACCTACAAAGCCGATGATAGGTTAGAGACCTATATTAAGCAGGGTGGCCGAGAATTATCCGCTGAAGGTCATCTAGCTGGTTTTATATCTCTCTGGCTAAGAAAGTTTGTAGTTCCTGGCACCTGTTCAGCAGACAGGATGCACAGTGGAGTTGTCTTCGCAGCAGTCCGTCTGGTTTTTAGATATAAGATGGATTTACTGACGGCAATGACATGCCGTCTGAATGCTGGATTAAGGGCCTACACACACAGAATGTTCGAATTGGCAAGGAAGAGCCTTACATTCTTTCCTCGGGTAGAAATGCCCTTTACATATTTATTTGGATGGCTGCTTCTGCATTTCGAATCTCTTATGAGTGCTGGGATGGCTAGACCAGATGATACCTTTCTGGAAAGGTACAAGCACATACCGAAATGGAGATATGACACTTTGACCGATTGCAGAACTATATTAAACAGGGGAGAACTATGGAGCTTCACTTGTGTTCCTCCACCTGTTGGTTATGAGACCATGCCTGGGAGATTGATTGACGGCGTTGGTGCTAATGAGTTGGATGATATCCAACATGAATGGCTAAAGAGAATCAGGCCATCTCATTTAATCTGCCGCCGTGACAACATCACTTATCTAGAGCCATATCTCCCGAGCAGGTTTGCTTGGCAATTTGGTTACGATCAGTTACATGTAGGCAATGCAACGACGTGTTTCGATTATCAAGGAGGGTTGATTGATGGTGCCAGAGCTTGGCTATATTACATTGCCAAAGGTACAGGGGCTACCTTTTCTATGCCAGATCCGGTCAGCTATCGGAGAGGAGCTAGAATATTGGCATCCTATACCAGATTCTATGTATCAGCTAATACCTTTGATAAAAAATTTAGCATCTTAGGCAGAAGCTTTATTCATGTTGAAAAGAAATCAACTAAATCAGCCTTGCCCAGAGACTGTCATGACAAAGAAGATCCTCTGGCCACTGATGAAGTTGATGAGGATGTTTTGGAGACTTTCTTCTCTGATGACCTTCATCAACCATTACATGTGCCCATCGAAAGTGCTGAAGAAAGTATATCTACTGACAATACATCGGAGAGGAAGCGGGGGAAAGGTGCTGCTGGTCCTGCTGCAAAAAGAGCTACTCGAGCAGAGACTCGAAGTCGCGGAGGAATTACTATTCCAGGGAATTCTCCTGTTTCTAAACGAGTCAGAGATGTTGATGAAGCAGGTAGTGATCCAATAGACAATTATCCTACTGTTCTATTAACAAAAAGAATAGGAAGGAAAGTAATAGTTTCAAAAACTAAATTCGTGATTTGTCTGGATGCAGAGAGTCCTACCGATCGTGCTATGCAATTGGCTTCAGAAAAACAAGCTGCATTTAATTTTTCTGTAAAGACAGAACCTGTTGAAGAAGAGATTCCTGAACCTGCTGGATCTTCTATGCCTTCTGAGATAGGCTCAGTTCCACCAATGGCCGATGATGCGCAAGAAATTAGTCAACCTGCGGTAGAGGCCGAGCATCAGACTGAAACAGCTAATGACTTACTGATTTTGGGAGAATCAGTGAAGGAAGCCACTTCTCTCAATCCAATTGCTGAAGCTTCAAAGAGCGAACAAGTTGACTATGAACCGTCGTCTCATTATTCTGGAGAAGAAGACATGGAGATAGACGAAGAATCACCGTCTAAGGCTCCAATTGATATACTGAAGACCATTGGTCAACACTCAGGGTTGACACCAGAGCCAGAGAGGCATCTAGAAATAGAAGTTCAAGTTCCGAGTACTTCTGGGGCGGGAAGCAGTGAAATAAATTCCGTGTCAGAAAGTACCCTGAACAGACTAAGAGCCGGGCTGAATGATCCGAAGGAAACTGAATATGAACCAGCTCCAGGTAATATTTTATTCATCAAAGTTTTGTCTTGTCTCGACTTTATTGTCTTTTAATTTTGATCATGCTTCTTTGATTCCAATAGCTGCTGTAGGAACTGCACCGGCTATGAGTTCTACTCAAGCCCCACTTGTTCAAACTGATGTAGGTGAGGGGAGTTCACATCTGCCGAGTTCTCCAAAAGCACTAACTTCAGCCCCAAAAATAGAGGCTGCTCCTGCTCCTTCCCCTACTATTGCAGCGACTCCCGGTTTTGACACAGGGATAGCAAAGATCATGGGGATGTATTCAGACATTATTTATTCATATTTGGATACATACTCAAGACGGCTTATGAAAGATGAGACTATGCCCTTTTCGAGTCTTCGAGAAGCGACTAGTTTTCCACGTTCAGCATTGAGACAAGCTGGTTATGAGGCTCAATGTGTCTTCTTTGAACATCTCCTGAGTGAATTAGAAGCAAACATCCATAAATATTGGGAGATTAAAAAGGAGGATATTGAGTCTCTGACTGCAGCTGAAATTTCTCAATTGGAGAATGAAGCTCAAGCTCAATATATTGCTCTGACAGAATTCCTCGCTCAATCTTCTAAAGAGTTAATGGCAAAAGACGAAGAAATAATAAGTACTCGTCAGAATATGGAGCGCTTAGAGAAAGATGAAGCGTCAAGAGCTGAAGAGCTTAGAAAGTTGAGGGAAGAGCTAGCTCGTATTCAGGAGCAAATTGCCTCTGTGGAAAAAGAACAATCAAAGATTGCTGTTGATCGTCAATCTGAAGCTGAACGCTGTCAAGTTTTACAGCAGGAGCAAGAATTGATGCAAATCAATCAGATTGAAGAGACCAATCGCCGTAGCTCTATTATTGTGGAATATGACCAACGGAGGATTGGAGTTGAAACAGCAGAGTGAGTCAAGAAAGCTCATGATGAGAAGATGAATAATATAATCATTCGTATTCAGGAGATAATTACTCCTCCTAAATAGATCTTTTACATTTATCATGTATTGAAATTTTGAAATCCAATTGTAATCAATATTTGGATTCTGATTAAAGAAATGAACATCTTGGCTTGATTTCAATTCTGTGGATGATATTTTTGTAGGAAACATGTTCAGAGGTAAATAATACATGACATATTTCAATAGAATAGAATATACAAATAAACTTTACAACTCTATCATGATATTAAACCAAAGATTTTTAGTTTAATACTGATTAGAGAAAACAGAATTCAGATATAAAGATATCTTTAGATTCTATTTTCCATGATCTTTGGATTCAAAAATCAAAAGACAAGATATCATTTTCATAGAATAAAAAATATGATACATACTGAGATAGAAAATTCAGAGGTAATATGGACATGATTTTCTATACAAGATCTTTATTAAAACCACTGGGGATCTAATAAAACAAAATATCAAATTCTCTGGGAAGATGATACATGGTGGAATATCAGTTTCCTCTGGGGATAACGATATCGAGATAACTTTTGTAAAGAAGAATTAACTTTGATTTCATATTTGCTGGGGAATGATGAAAATATTATACATAATATTTCTTTAGGAATTTGCCATTGATAGGCATCATCATGACTTTCCCGTCCATAGAGGCAAGCTGGTATGCTCCGTTAGAGAAGACTTTGTTCACTACGAATGGGCCTTCCCATTTCGCGTCAAATTTGCCTTTGCTCATATGTGTCATGGTCATAGGACGTCTGACAGTAAGGACTAATTCTCCCTTCTGATATGCTCTGACTTTGACTTTCCGATTAAAAGCTTTTGAGATTCGGGCCTGATACAGCTCAATATTTTGTTGAGCATACAATCGCTTTTCATCTAGAGCTTCTAATTCTTGAAGTCGAAGACGATCATTGTTTTCTGTTGTAAGTTGATCATGGGAGATTGCAATCCTCAAAGAAGGAATCTGAATCTCGAGGGGAAGAACAGCTTCACACCTATATACTAAAAAGAAAGGCGTACATCCGGTTGCATTGCGAACTGTAGTGCGGTAGGCCCATAAACATTCACCAAGCTTCTCGCTCCAGTTACGTTTATTGGAAGAAACAAATTTTTTCAAGAGTTTGATGATCGTTTTATTGAAAGCTTCTGCCAATCCATTAGCTGCTGGATTATATGCTGTAGAAGCTAAATTATTGATCCGATGATCGTCGTAGAATCGAGTAAATTTCTGACTGACGAACTGCGGCCCGTTATCATGGATAATACGCCGAGGAACACCAAATCGATAGATGACATGATGTTTGACGAAGTTGATAACACTAGAAGTTTTGACTTCAGATAACGGGATTGCTTCAGCCCATTTGGAAAAGTAATCAGTTATTGCTAGAATAAACCGATATCCTCTTGATGATGGTGGGTTGATAGGACCAATGACGTCCATGCCCCAAGCTTCAAAGGGCCATGATGCCGCTATTGGGTGTAAGAATTCTGACGGTTGATGGATAAAGTCTACATGAATTTGACAGGCTTTACATTTCCGAGCATATTGAATAGCGTCAGCCACCATCGTGGGCCAATAATAACCCATACGTCGGATACGATCTTGAAGTTTAGGACCTGGTTGATGAGCTCCGTAAACACCATCATGTGCTTCACGGATTATCTGTTGTGCTTCTTTACCAGTGATGCATCGGAGGAGAAGACCGTCGTAAGCTCGACGATATAGTGTCTTCGTTGTATGATTATAATAAAATCTGAGAGATCTACGCCGAATAGACGCTGCTTCACTCGGATTATCGGGAAGTATGTCATATAATACAAAGTCTAGAAACGGGCGTCTCCAGTCTTCAGTTATGGCTTCTGTTTTATTAGAAAAGACATATTCTATAGTAGAATCAGAAGAAGACGAGGACACTTTGTCAAACTTTAATCCAGCATCAGGGTTGAGAGAATCTTCTTGGGGATTATGGGGAAAAGCCAAAGCCAAATTATTCTCAACACAGAATAGTTCTCGGTTATAAACCACTATTACTTGCTGACGTCTGATTGGTATGGCTAATACAGCAGCAAGGTTAGCCAAAGCATCAGCTTCTGCATTATAGGCTTGTCGAACGTGTTCAATAAAGAATCCTTCAAAGGATGAGGCCATAGAGAGTGCTGTTCGATGATAAGGTATCAAATCTTGATGACGAACTTCATACGTTCCTCTGATCTGATTGATGATAAGCTTGGAGTCTCCATAAACTTCTAAATATTGAATATCTAGATGTTTAGCAAGTTGAAGACCGATGAACAATACGTTGTATTCGGCTACATTGTTTGAACACGATTGATCCAAAGAATAAGCCCTCTGAATAGTTAATCCTTCTGGGGATACAAGAACAATCCCAATTCCGGCGACAATATTGTCGTTAGGACCTATTCTAGATGCTCCATCAAAGAATAGACGCCAGGTAGGAATTTCTTCAGAAACCAGATTTGAATCCAGAACTTCATCAGGAATCTCATCATATAATTTAGAATCTTCTGGAATCGCATGAGCTGCCAGAAAATTAGCAAGAGCCTGTCCTTTAACTGATTTCTGAGGAATATAATGCATATCATATTGAGCTAACAAGATTCCCCAATTAGCTAATCTGGAGTTGAGAATACCGGGTTTTTTTATCATAATCCTGATGGGATTCACTCTAGAAATGACGTGAATCGTTTAACCGATAATATAATATCGCGTTTTCTGAACAGCTAACATTAATGCTAGGCATTCTTTTTCGATTAGAGAATAACGCGGTTCAGCACCCGTCATTGTGCGACTGAGATAATAAATAGCCTGTTCATGGCCATCTTTATTTTTCTGGGCAAGTAATGCACCAAGAGAATGATCCATGGCTCGAACATATAGAAGGAATGGTATTCCCAAGACGGGAGGTACCAAAACTGGAGGGTTCATGAGATACTGTTTGATATCTTCAAATGCTTTTTGACATTCTTCGTTCCAGACGAAAGATACACCTTTCTTCAGAAGTTTGTTGAATGGTCTGCAGCGTCCTGATAAGTTGGAAATGAATCTCCTGATATAAGCGATTCTTCCTTGAAATTCTCGTAGCTCTTTTAAGGTGCGTGGAGGACGCATCTCTTGAATGGCTTTGATCTTCTCGGGATCCACGTGTATACCTTTAGCGGTAATGACGAAGCCGAGAAATTTACCACTAGAGATGCCCAGGAAGGACTTAGTAGGGTTCATTTTAAGTTGATGCTGACGCATTAAATCAAAGATAGTCTTCAAATCTTGGATATGATCCTCCTTTCGTCGACTTTTGACTGCAATATCATCAACATAACATTCGACTATTTTTTGGAGATGTTCGCAGAATATAGTGCTCATTGCTCGCTGATATGTTGCTCCTGCATTCTTGAGACCAAACGGCATCACTGTATAACAGTATGTACCGATCGGCGTTCTGAAGGAAGTGTGTTTTTCATCATCTAGAAATATTTTGATTTGGTTGTATCCCGAATACCCATCCATGAACGACATTCGTTCGAAACCACATGTGTTATCGATCATGACATCTGTAATTGGAAGAGGAAACTCGTCTTTAGGACAAGCTGCATTGAGATCGCGAAAGTCTATACAGACTCGGATTTTGTCGGTCTTTTTAAGGACAGGAACGATGTTAGCCACCCATTCAGGATGTTGTTCCTCTCGAATAAATCCAGAAGCCATAAGCTTGTTGACTTCAGCTTCAATTGCATCCATGATGTCTGGACGAAATTGTCGCTGTTGTTGTTTGACGGGTTTAGCATTTGGCATGATATTAAGTTTATGCATTGCAATTTTCGGATCTAATCCTGGCATATCTTCATAACTCCAGGCAAAGACATCGATATAATCACGAATAAGTTTGATCATGTCTTGTTTATCCATTTCTGAAAGACTTTCGCTGATGAATATTGGTCTGGGGGATCCTTCTTCACCAACATCAATTTGAATCAGTTTATCTTCAGTAGGAGGTTCTCTCTGCTCGAACCTGAATTCCTATTGATTATCTAATCTTTGAGCCCATTGTTCCGATTCGGGTGATATTTCAAAATCATCCTTATCTTCATCATTTTCTTGCGGGCCACCAACGGAGACCATATTGATGGATAAAATAGAGCGATGGAGATCGCCAATACTCGTGTTAGAATCCCAAGAAAGGGAATCGGAAGATTCAGATCGTTCATCTTCATCGGATTTTGAATCTTCATGGCCTATGTTGATGAAAGGGGTGGGAGCAGTATAACCTAAACCACATTTTGTCCTTCCGTATTTTAATGGAGGAATTCGAACAGGCATTCTTCTTCCTTTTTCATTATTGAGACTCGTTCTGAAGTCATAACCCATATTCTTGATGATATTTTTGGACTGTTGACTGTAGCAACGTAGTTGTAACCTTCCAGTATCGTCGTTTGTGTCATCTTCTTCCAGGTTAGGAGGATTTTGGGGTCCTTTATAAAAGAATATTGGATTTTCTCCCTTCTTTCTAGTAGGGACCACGAAATATGATTTTTGTATGGACTCCAATGATACATCTGTATGAAGAGTTTGAATAACTCCTATAGTTAGTGGCTCTAAGCTATCTAGCAATTGTAAATAACTTTGTACATGATTACAGACATCAATATACTGCAAAGGAGATGCTTCATTAATATCAGATACTGTATTTACAACAGAAGGCTGAGCCTTATCAGACTTAGTCAAATTAATGACAAAAGGGGAAGGGGAAGAGCGATCAGAAGTTTTGTTTCGATTAAGATCGATAACAAAAGGCTCAGAAGAGGTGAGCTCCCTTGAAGAAGATCGTGGATAAGTAGTACGTCCACTGACTGGAATGACTAGAGTATCTGGTCTAGCCTGAGAAGGTAGAGGGGGAGTAGCACGTCCACTGACAGGAATTATCAGCAAACTTTGGGGAGCTTGGGAAGACAACACAGTAGTACGTCCGCTGACAGGAATTATCAGTGAGCCTTGTGGAGCTTGGGCAGGTGATGAAGTAGTACGTCCACTGACAGGAATTATCAGTGAGCCTTCTTCAGATAATTTAACAGACTGCAGAGGAGTAATACGCCCTTTTACAGGAATAACACAGGTGTCGACTTTTGATATCTCATCATCATTATCCATAGCTTGCAAGACTTTTGAGTATTCGTCTTTGTACATGCGAGCGTCATTGAAGTAAGCTTCAACCCCTTTGAATGGATAGAGATCTGCAACCTCCTTTTGAACTTCTCCATTATTATCAACATATTTGAAGCACTGATGAAGAGTCGAAGGAACGATATTATGTTCATGCAAGAATGGTCTTCCCAATAGAGCATTGTATGAGCAACCATGATTGTCAATGATGTAAAAAGTAACTTTAGTGCGAAGATCGCCTATTTGAAATTTGAGGCGAATCTTGCCCAAAGGCTCACTTTTTCCTTGATTAAATCCTAAGATGGTAGTGATAGTGCTGGAAAGACTATGCACAGGTATCTTCAATGCATCTAACATAGCCTTTGGCATAATACTGAGAGCGGATCTTGGATCAATCAGGAGACGATCAACCTTCATAGAATCAATATATCCTGTATGATATAAAGGACGGTCATGTCGATTATCCTCTAGCAGCATATCGTCCTACGTAAAGGTAATGTTTGGAATAAATTCCAATACATTATGGCAATGAAAGACAGGTTCTGTTTCCAACTTTTTGAGGTGAGTCAGGCAGGTTTCTGCTTGCAACAGTGCTTCACTCAGAGTTTCTCGAGTCTCTTTAGAAAGGCGTAAGAGCTCGAAGATTGATAATTTAGCTGGTGTATTGGCTAGTTGAGCCAATATATCAAAATTATAAGGCTTTTCAAGTCCTGTAGAAGATGACTTCTTCAATGGTTTGTCGAAGCGGACTTATTGTTTACCTTTATCAGCTGCTGTTGGTTTAGAAGGAACTGTCTCAACAGGAACATTTGAAGGCTCTTCAGTAGAGACTGGTGTTGGAGCTGTAACCAGAGGGACATCAGAAGTTTCTTCAGGAATTTCAGCATAATCTTTCAGATATATTTTTCCTGACCGAGTTCCAGCATGAACTTCGACTTCAGATTCTGGTTCAGGGTTTATGGAAACCATGTTGCAATTCTTTATCTTGCTCTTGGTTCTTTTATGCTTGATGAGAGCTTCATTCCAGAAACCAAGGCCAACACGAGACTGATTATGCCTCATAGTGATGGCTAAAGGTGTTCGGAGTCCTTTACCTGAGTTCAAACCAGGAGCAGTGGCTAGATCATAACCCATCTTCGCCATTAATTCATGAGATTGTGAACTGTATAGATAAAATGCAGGCTTGTACCTATCTTCAAATTGAGGTACAGATTTTATCTCCGTAGGGAGTGAATTTCCTGCCGAGATGAAAGTAGAGGTTAGATAAAAATCGGGTGTGAAACTAGAAGTCACATTGCATGACTTAGCCTTCCCGAACTTCTTTTTAGATAAAGGAGTCTTCCGAGGAGAAGAGGAAGACGTCTCAAACTCCGTCATTAAATCCGGGTGGATCGACATGATCTCTCCCTTCTTAGTTGTGACAGGAACAAGCCTTCATTCTGTGCTGGTGGGATGTTTACAACTTCGAGAGTTGCTTTGGGGATAGGAACAATCCCACTTTCCACCATTAAAGGCGGAAAGTCACCAAACTTTATTGAAATTACATTTGCTGTAACTGTCTTGTCTTTGGGTGTCAGTATCACAGCTTCTGATTTAATCATCTCTTGGATCTTTCCTTTTAATACATAGCAAGACCGGATTGTATGACCCAGCATTCTATGATATGGACAGTATTTTGGATGATCTGTCTTATTGGCTTCATCAGGCTTTTTAATTTCTGGCAATTGAATCTTGTTACCTTTGAACAAGCATTCAAAGATACCCTGAACATCATCATCGTCGAAAGAATATTCTTCCTTCGGCCGAGGAGGTCTTTGTTGTTGATTTGTTGGAGCTGGAGTAGCTTGGGTAGTCTTTACCTCTTGACTACTGCTTTGAAGATTGACTTCAAGAGCTTCTTTTCCTTTGCGATTGTTGGGTCGAGTATTATTGCTAGCACTCTGATTTGATTCCTTGGGAGCCATTTGTACCCCCAGGCCTTTGAAGGTCTCAGCACTGACCTCGGCAGCTTTGGCACTGACGATGAATGAAGGCCAATCTTGGAATTGAGTGGAACCTGTCCACATGCTGATAATTGGTAAGAGATTCGACTTGCAAGTGTCGATAGTAACAGCATCGGGAGTTCCGAGAGGTATTTTGAGGGCTTCTCTTCTGAATCTTTCAATGAATTCCTCGGTGGTTTCATTATTTTTCTGTTTAATTCTTATGAGGGCTGACATAGTCATGTCATTGAGCCCTTCATAGAATCGTTCGAGAAACATTTGTTTAAAACCAGCAAATGAGGTAATGCACCCATCAGGGAGACTTCTATACCATTCATAGGCTGTTCCTTTAAGACATCCGACGAACACCTGAGTGAGGAGGGCATCGCTTGGTTGCAATTGATCAGTCATTACCTCAAAAGATTAATGAACTGACTTGGGGAGGTTGTTCCATCAAAGAAAGAGATAGTTGGAGGCTTGTATTTAGGAGGATATGATACTTGCTTCCATTCTATCGGGTAAGGTTGTTTGATGCCTAACCTTTGCAAACCATCCTTCTGTTTAAATGCTTCAAATTGAGTTCGGAGATTTCTTAACTCTTCAGTAACAATTCCAGAGGATTGTGGAGTTGTAACTTGTTGAGTGTAATTGGGAGGAGGGACTGCAGCATATGTACCACCCCCAGCTCCAGACTGACTTGGAGTGGGTTGTACAGGAACATTAGATTGTACCCCCGGAATAGTAGAGGGTTCCGGGTTTGGAACAACAGGAGTATTTAATACAACTGGAGGGGCTGTCTGTTGGACTTGCTGATTTTGATGCTGAGCTTGCATAAGAGTATGCATAGCATTCAATGTATCTGCCATAGCTCGCAACTGTTGTTCTAAGGAAGAAATCCTTTGTTCATGAGCTTCGGTGCTAGTTGAAGGTTCATGATTGCCCTCTGTCATGTAGGTAGTAATCATTCGAGGAATAGATGATGAAATCGTCTGTTCTGAATCATCACTGTGTGAGTCAGTGTCTTTCTTGGAACTATTTACGGGAGTCAATACTGAAAAGTTGGACTCTCCAAGGAAGTCCTCTGTGATCTCTGGATTACCACTTGAAGAAGAAGAGATCCTGGCCAAGGTTCCGGTCCTGGATCGGGTACCGAGATAAACACCATCTTCAGAGTCTGATATAGCATCAGACCATATGCTACCCCCAATATTTCTGGAGGTCATGTCTACAGAAGCATAAAGAGGTTCATCTTCATCCGATATTGGTTCATATTGAATCCGTTCGAAAACAGATCGTCTTTTTGGTGAACAACAATACTGAATTACAACCCGAGGTTGGAAGTTGCAACCATGCTTTTCATGACAGATATGAGCAATATCATGGCCTGATGGAGTGTCGATTCTCCGTTTATTTTGCAAATGCTCCCGGAGATCTGTAGGAACAGATTGGGAAGTACTTGAAGACGGTTTCTGTGTAGAAACTTGTCTTTTGTTCTTCTGTTTTCTCGGTTCTTGAGTGTATAAAGACTGATTAATTTGAGCCACATAGTTCTTGGCATATTCTGCATCAGAGTCTAATATATTTGTCTCAGTGGAACCGAGACAATTCTGGTTAAGCTTATTACGAAGATCCGTAGGAGATATGACTTTGGTATCAGTTTTGGATACTTGTAATTTGCCTTTCTCAGATCGAGAAATTTGGAGAGAAGGAAGATGGGTATTATTCCGACTGGGAGTCGGTAATAATCCATCTTTAGAGGAATTAGCCAAAAGGCGTTTTCCTTTGTTTGATCTAGTAAAAGTACTAGTCAAATTAACTCCAGAGGTAAAGACCTTAGGAGTAGAGGAGTTGACTAAAGAGTCTTTCTCCTTAGTTGGCACAAGATGTGCAATTTGAGGGGGAATCATTTGTATGTTCTGTGGAAGAGAACCCCCAGCTTGATTTTGAGAAACAGTCAAAGGGCTGTATCTGTTAGCATACGCTGACTTCAGTTTGGACTTCTGGTCATACGCTGCCTTTTTATTAGCATACGCTGACTTTGGCTTAGCGTACGCTGCCTGATGTTGGCTTTTGTACGCTGCCTTTGCCGTACGCTGCCCTTTGAATGCCATACGCACAGAGTCATCAATGGCTAAAGAGCCGACTGCTGTTGTAAGAGTAGAGGGGGAAGAGACTTTGACATGTCCAGAGATGGTTTTCCTTGGACACGCTGACTTGGTTAAAGAACCAACTTTGTCAGCGTGACTAGGAGAAGCCACTGTTGCCGTGTTCAGATAAGCTGAATTGTGCTTCGTTGAAGTTGAAGACGTGTTCTTGTCAACGTGAGAAGTGACAGAAGCGTCTCGGACTGTTGAAGAAGACTTAGGGACATAGACAGAGCGTCCCTTCTTCTTGGCAGCAGGAAGAGCGGAGGAAGCAGTTCGGCCCTCCTTCGCCTTGAGCATTTCTTCAAAAGCAGATTGGTCGAATTGTACGACCATCGTCTTCTTCGTCGAGTCGATCGACGAAGTATCGTATTGAGTTGTTGCTATCTCGTTGGAGGAGACAGCTTTCCCCAGCAGAGTCACCAATTTGTTTTCCATAAATAAATTCATTTTATTTATTTTTGAATCTGAGAAAATTACAACTGTAGGAATCTAATCTAGACGACGATTACTTTATCCCTTGGACGATGCGATGAAGAAAACTCGAACTTTGAAGAACTTGGACAGCAACTGGGCAATCTCTCTGTTCTCTCTGAAATTGACTGTAGTGTCTGATGAAGATGAGAAAACTCTCTTTTATAGAGTTCAGGATAACTGTCCTTAAGCATACGCTTAGGTAGTTACTTGACGTGTGCATAACTGCAGGGATGCGTGGCAAATTCTGATGGAGACACATTAGCGTGCGGTTGAAAGTAGTGGAGCATATTCAGGAGAGATTGATGGCATGAATGCCACGTTGCATAACTTCTGAAGAAGTGGATAATAGAGTGTAGGACACGTGAGAACGTGTGTTAACTGTACGTTGAAAATCATTCTGGACACAACTGCTGTGATACGCTGCCTTTGAAGAAGAGTCATACGCTAGCTTTCGAAGGCACATGTCTTGCACACACTGACTTGGACAGCGTAAAACCATATAAAGCCGATATGCTCATATTATTGACAAGGAGTCGTATGGAAACTATACGCTCACTTGATTGACAAGGAGCCGTATGGAATCCATACGCTCACTTGGTTGGCAAGGAGCCGTATGGAATCCATACGCTCACTTGGTTGGCAAGGAGCCGTATGTTTGAATAAGTAGACACGTGGCATGTTTGAATAAGTAGACACGTGGCCATCATCAATCTTCTTTGATACGCCATATCTTCTAATAAGTGACAAAATCTTCTCGAGCGTCGTTACTGCGGATATGATGGCTGACAGACTGTCAAAACTGACAGTAATGATGGCTTTTACATTTATGAGAGATGCTGAGCTGTCCTCGTAAAAGACAAAACCGACTCTTCGAAAACCTATACGACGGCTAGTCTTCATTGGACAGCTGTCTTTTGCACGAAAGACGAAGTGTCAGATTCATCCTTTATTAAATACATGCTGTGCTGTTATCTCAGAAAATAATAAAATATTCACTGAGCGTATGGCCTTTGGATGAGCGTATGGCTATGGCTGAGCGTATAGCCTTGAGCGTATGGCTTTGAATGAGTCTTATGTCAGCGTGTCATAATTTTCACACTCTACAATGGTGTCGCAGTTGAGCCGCATGAGGAGCATGTCGCAGTAGGCGCATATGATGTCGCGAATGAGCCACATGAGGCGCATGTCGCAGTAGGCGCATATGATGTCGCGAATGAGCCGCATGAGGCGCATGTCGCAGTAGGAGCATATGGTGTCGCAGTTGAGCCGCATGAGGAGCATGTCGCAGTAGGCGCATATGATGTCGCGAATAAGCCACATGAGGCGCATGTCACAGTAGGTGCATATGGTGTCGCAGTTGAGCCGCATGAGGCGCATGTCGCAGTAGCCGCATATGGTGTCGCGAATGAGCCGCATGAGGCGCATGTCGCAGTTGAGCCGCATATGGTATCGCAGTTGGGCCGCATATGCCGCACGAGTCGCATGTCGCAGTTAGTCCGCATGCATGTCGCAGAATAGGCCGCATAATGCCTATTTTGGTTGTTTCTGACTGTTATATGTCCTAATTGACAAAATTATGGCTATAATTTTTTCCAACTCCCAACATGAAATTTGTAGATCTTTTTTTTGGCTTCAAGAATATGTTACCACCTATTTTATACTAGTTATGGACTCGACCATGCTTAATACTAATTTGACTTTTATGCCTCGTCACGAATTGGCCCCGACTGTTACTTGACTAATAATTGATCATGCGTTCCTAGTTGGAACTAAGAGACTGGCTAGTCGTCTTATTAAATTGAATGAATGAGACACGTTCATATTAACTATGAACTATTATAATCGATTGGCCGATCCCGAATATTGACATACAGGCACACATGCAAGCTTCAATCTATTTATTTATTTTTCTACCAAAGCAGCATGTGTACTTGATGGTCAAGGCATAATTATTTCGTGGTTAGTTTTGATTGTTGCATTACGTTATGTAAGACCTACAACCTAACCGTACGGGTATCGTTGTAGAGTTGGGCATATCGTACTTGTACGGAAGTACTCATTTGAATGACCATGATCCACGGCATGGGATTTCACTCAACGTAGAGACTATTAAGTTAAATAAAATAATGATTGCATGAAGAGAATGGATTCCCGAGTTCTTACATGGCAGCCCTCTTGGGACTAGTAGTGCCCGACAGGCCGGTTGGTCCCCACGGATACTACAAATCTGCCACACCGGCAGGGAGCGGTATCTGGTTATATTATCTATTGTATATTGTATATTGATGACGGGCGTCCCGCTGGGACTCGTCTAATTCATGATTGGCGCAATTGATTGACTGGGTAAACTAGTCTTGCTTGTATATAGTAAGAACTGAAGAATCCTTTATTGCATAATTCCAGGATAACTTGGAACTCACAGTAGCAAGCCGTAGTAGTTGCATGGCCGTTTAAATTGATTTGTTTGTGTACTGTACCTACTTTGTTACCTAACTGAGATGATCAGAATGTCAGGGCATGACGGGCCAACTTCTGTCCTTGTTTGGTTGGGAGGTTGGTTCGAAGTGTCGTGATGTTATGTGAATCCCCGTGGCAAGCAGAGATCTACTTATCTATTCTCTTATTACTGGTTTTAATTCCTCATATCGTGCTTCCTTGTGGTACTTGCTATTGGAGGTCTAACCTCACTGGTTTTGCATGACCAGATTTAGAGCCGGTCCCCGAGGACTCAGCTTACTTCCACCTCCAAGATGGTCAATACTAGAGGGATGATCGCAGGAGGACTCGAGTGGGTTCCTTACTTCCCCGCTCGTTTTGTTATTTACTTAATACCTTGCCGTTTGGCACCGACATGTTAGTCGGACTGTCTTATACTTACTTTTACATAATTATAATTAAGTCAGACTGCAGCTGATAACAATTGTGTACACTTTGCTACATCATCTGGCTATGTTTTGTAAAGCCAGATATCAAGAACATTTTGACTGAGCGTTTGGGATGCCTTACTGCTTTATCTTTTATGTTCTCTATTTCTGTTTCTTATTTGAATGATTGAGACAATAGATGTGAAATGACCATAGTGAGACTTTCATGTAGTATGCACCCCCTCGTCTTTTAGACAGCATTGATCGTATTATACGGTATTCATCTACCCGTAATACGTAGCTGGCTGAGTCATTCCCCCGCTCTCCAGTATTCTGGTTCTGGGGTGTGACACAAGGTACCTGTTCAAAGACGAAATCTGCTACAGTGGGAGATTCATCGTCCATACCACTAGGGGTTGCTGGGACTGGAGGTAGCACTCCTCAGAACATCCACGATAATCCGATGTTCCAAGAAGATGAACCCGAGAAAACAACTCTCCCATCAGATACAGCAAGGGCCGACGTCCCCGAGGACGTCCACGACTCCCAAGATGAAGCGAACTCTGAAGCTGGGGGTACTATCCCTTCTGAGTCCGAACCAGAGGAGAACATTTCCACATACCCCGATGACTTCTCGCTACAGGAGTATGATTCGGAGGGCACATCCTCAACCGTTTCTTCCATCTCTCCTCATGTAAAGACGGTGTTCATGACGGACAGCAACCAAGGTGGTTTCAGCGATCGCCAACGCATCGACACTCTGGAGGCCATTCTGCATGCCTTGGTCAAATCTGTAGACGAGATCAAAGTGGCCCTTCCAACTCTCCAAGGAGGGACGCCTGGCCAAACAAGCACGGGTCCCGCGGTCAATGCGAACTCGAACTCAGCGGCACCGAACCCGGGCAACAATCCTCCTGAAATGACGACCCCACCGCTGTGGATGAGGCTAGGGAAGCAAGAAGAGAGGTCCAGGAGCTCCGAGCCTTATTTCACGCTCGAGAAACCTCTCAAGACCTCAGGATACGGCAACCATACCCTGCTGCATGGAGGGATGTCCCCTTTCCACCAAGATATAAGCCGTTCAATATCAATCCTTATGATGGCAAGACCTCCGCAAGTCGGTACATCACTTACTTCGAGGTCACCACCGACCATCTGCCCCATGACGATGCCATCCTCACACGATTATTCATCGGGGCATTGGAAGGAGTCGTCTTCGACTGGTATCGCAATCTGCCAGACAACTGCATCCACTCCTTCGCCAGCTTCAAGCGCATGTTCTTGGAAAGATTCTACGAAGTAGGACAGGACATCACAATGTCCACCCTCATGGACGTCGTTCAAGGGGAGAAAGAGCTGACAAGGAACTATATTGAGCGGTTTCGCCAAACCGTAATGAAGCTGCCGTCTGGTAACCCGGATTCCTCCTTAATTGAAATTTGCCAAAAGAGACTGCTTCCAACAATCAACCTCTGGATGGGCGAAAGTTAATTCAAGGACTGGAAGACGTTTATCATCAGTGCCACAAGCACCGAAGAACGATTGAAGAAGGCTCGCCAACTGGGATTGCACATCTCAGAGGGAGAAGACAAGGACAGGCGTCCCAACGCCAACACCAACAATGGGGGCAGCTCCGCCAACAATCGAGACAACAAGGGCAAGCAGGCTATGGTGGCCGACACAGCACAGAAACCTGAGTCAAAATCGTCAGACAAGCAATGGCCACAAATGACCTACTCCTTCGAAGACGGCCACGTCAAGCCCATCTTAGACATGCTCATACAAGAAGACAGAATTCAGCTCCCTCCACCAAGACGGGAACCTCGACCGGCAGAAATGGTGAACCCAAAGTACTGCCATTACCACCGCTACGTCCACCATGCTACACACGACTGCTACCAACTAAAATGGTACATCCAAAATCTTATCGATTCGAACGCTCTGGCCATCGATTTTGAAGAGGTAACTGTGGCAGCCAATATGGTGTCAGTGTAATTTGGCAGCTTCCCTCTAACAGAGACTCAAGACGGTGTGGTCCCCATCCCTCTTGCGACAATAGAGATTGCTAATCTTCTACCTCCCCGAGATCAGGCTGCTGGTTTAGTGCCCCTCATCACATCACGAGGGGAGGTCATGTGGGTCCATCCAGACTTAGTATCTGAAGTGACTCAGTCCACACCATCTTCCATTCGCAAGAGCAAGAGTGGAAAAGTCAGATCATGCCGCACAATCTCGGCAGATATCGAAAAAGCCGCAGCCATCGTCACTCAGTCTGGGGCACAATCCCAACCTGTGGCTGATAACTCGGCTGAAGATCATCAGCCCACTACAACTGACGCTCTGGGACCTTCTCAGCCTCCGACGACCGACAAGCCTAGGCTGAAGGAGACTCGCTTTGACAAATCCCTCCGGAAAGAGGCACCGCAGGGGCTGGAGAGGCCCTACAACTTCGACATCTTGGCGCAATTGGCCAACACACCGGTCAAATTGTCATTATACGAGCTTCTGAGACTCTCAAAGGATATTCGCGCGGCTTTGAGCGATGCACTCCAAAATGCCGACGCGTACCTGGCTCAGGTCAACCTCACGGGAGAGAACCCGCCTGCAGATCTCCAAGACAGCGCTTGCACGGGAGCGATGCCCAACATTGTCTTCACTCCGTATGTTATGCTCATCAAAACCAACCTGCACGATCGTCCGTTATATTACACTGGATACATCGGCGACGTAAAGGTGGATTGGATGCACATTGATCCTGGTTCTTCCATAAGCATCATCCCAAAGGGTCTGTTACATCATTTCCGCATCCCTATGCATCGCCTGACACCAACAAGCACCGCCATCAGCGGTTTCAATTCGGGCAGAAGCTACCCAATTGGGAAGATTCGTCTGAAGTGCCAAATTGGCGATCTCCAGTCGGAAGTCACCTGTTACGTCTTAGATGCAGACACTTCTTACAACATCCTCTTGGGGCGCCCTTGGATACACGATTATATGATCGTGCCTTCCACGCTGTACCAATGCTTCAAATATGTCGACAAACACGGCTTCGTAAGGACATAATTTGCCGACATCGATCCCTTCAAAGGGGTCGAATCCTACTACTCAGACTCCTGTCTATACGAAAAGTCGAAGAGGCACCTTGGTGAAGAAGATGTGCAAGCTCGTACCGAGACGACCACAGGATCAGAAGAACCTCTGACGATCCACCTCCAAGCTCACAAACCTGGCAAGTCCGTACCCCTTACAGCCACTCTGCATAAGGACGCAATCAGCCTATCGGCACAAGAAGAGCAAATGATAAATCGGCTGCCAAGGTCCGGCCAAGTGCCAAGGCCCACAACGGAGCCACTAACAATTAGACTGCCAAGAGCCGGCCAGCCACAAACGGAGAAGCTTAATCCCTTTGACAAGCCAATGACGATACGTCTTCCCAAGAAGAGTCGTCACCCCGATACAAAGTCGGGGGCTTCTAGCGAGCCAACAACTCCCCGTCCAGCATCAGGTACCAAACTGGGGGTCGCTAGTTTGCCAACAACTCCACGCTCGGCTCCACCAGCTGAACCCCTGACGATCAAGCTGCCCAGGTCGTCCTCTCAGTCTTCATTTATACAGGAGGTTGCCGAAGAAGAACCGGAACTGGCCAAGTATGTGGCTGCCCACACTGATGTTCCCTCCGCAGATGATGTAATCTCGCTAGAAAAGATACCTTACTTCATCAATAAAGGGCTATCTTTGAACTATCTCGAGCTTAATAAGCTTTGTACAAGGTATGCTATGGAACACGGTATAGGCACTCACCTACACACACAGGTGACGAATGTTTACACCGCAAACCAGCTTACCCCAGTGGAAGACGCTTACCGCATAATCGAGGGAGGGGACCATCCAATCATCTTCGGCCGGAAGGACGACCCGCAGCCCTTCACCATAGAAGAAGTCGACCTTGAATCAGATGCCGGAAGACTGCCTCTGTATCTTTATAGCCCCCAATCCAAATACCTCATGCAAAAACAGGGGTATGATCTGGAGACTACGCTAGGCTTGAACTACGGCACTGGGCGACGATTACCTTTAAAGCCACCAGTCCCGGCTGGCAAACCACGGGACTACTACAACAAAACCAGATGTGGGCTAGGTTATGTCACACCCGCGACAACCCCTGAAAGCTCATACGAGGAATGCGACTGGCATTCACATTCAACCGAGTCACCAACTTCTGATTCGGATACCAGCATCGGAGATGTATTCAGACAAGTCCTGTCATTCAATATGGCATTCGCCGACGCTTACGAACAAGATGAAGATATTCCTGAAATCCTCGAGTTAGAGCCGTGGGCCCAACAGATAGATGCACAATGGGAAAAGTGGTTCGAACAGAGAGAACCTCCTACTGAAGATGAGGTCATACAAGTGGATCTCGGTAGCGAATCTTCTCCGAAACCAATCTTCGTCAGTAAAAGCCTAACAAACGAAGAGCAAAAATCGTTGCTGGAACTTGTCAAAGAATATATTGATGTGTTCGCCTGGAGCTATGAAGACATGCCAGGACTAAACCTCGAGGTTGCCCTTCACAAGCTCAACATTCGGCCAGAGACAAAGCCGGTCAAACAACAACAACGACGCTTCCGCCCGGGCATCATGGATGCGATCGAAGCCGAAGTCAACAAACTCATAGCCAGCGACTTCATACGCGAAGAGCAACATCCAGACTGGGTGGCCAACATAGTACCGGTTCTAAAAAAGAATGGGAAAATTTGAATCTGCATCGACTTTCGCAATCTGAACGAGGCATGTCCCAAAGATGAATTCCCCATCCCTATCACAGACATCATGATCGACAACACATGCGGCTTCGAACGTATGTCATTCATGGATGGCTTCTCGGGGTACAACCAAATCAAGATGTCTCCTGACGACAAAAAACATACATCATTCCGAACACCGATTGGCACACACTGCTACACAGTCATGCCTTTCGGTTTAAAGAATGCTGGTGCCACATATCAAAGGGCCAAGAGTATCATCTTCAGAGACCACTTACGCAAGACGGTGGAGTGCTATGTTGATGACATTGCCATCAAGAGTCGCTGTAAGGGAGACCATCTCCAGGATTTGAGGACGGTATTCGACCTGATGCGAGCACACAACCTGAAGATGAATCCCACAAAATCCTTCTTGGGCGTATCCAGCGGAAAGTTCTTGGGTTTTATCATCACCGCCCAGGGTATCCACGTAGTCCCTGAGAAGACAAAGGCAATCATGGAGATGGGTCCCCCGAGAAATCTTCGAAAACTTCGAGGCCTCCAAGGGAGGCTAGCCTACATCAGGAGGTTCATTTCCAACCTCTCCGGGCGATGTCGGCCGTTCACCCATCTCATGAAGAAAGGCGTCTCGTTCGTATAGGATAAAGAATGCCAACGTGCCTTCGACAGCATCAAAGAATATTTGTCGAACCCTCCAGTTCTGGTAGCCCCGGTTGCTGGAAAACCATTCCTGCTCTATGTACGCACAATGGAGCATTCCCTCGGCGCTCTGCTAGCACAAAACAACGATGCAGGCCATGAACAAGCCATATACTACCTCAGTCGAATGATGATCGGGCCAGAGCACCGATACACCGCCGTGGAGAAGGAATGCCTCGCCTTGGTGTTCGCCATTCAGAAGATGCGGTACTATGTCACAGGACAAACTATACATGTGATCTCACGAGTCAACCCCCTCAGGGTCCTCATGACGAAACCAGGGGCACTCAGCTCTCGCCTCACTAGATGGGCAATATTGCTGTCCCCCTATCATATGATCTTCGTCCCGCAAAAGGCGGTTAAAGGTCAAGCTCTGGCAGACTTTTTGGGAGCTCACCAAGGCTTGGAGTCATCCATAACATATGAAGGAATCCCAGATGAGGTCGCTGACTCGCATACAACCTCTCACGATGATGTATGGCGGATGTTTTTCGACGGCGCCTCAAGGACCGGACCTAAGGGCAATATCGTCGTCGGAGTCGGGGTGGTGCTGGTTTTCCCTTCCGGATTGGTGATCAACCGTGCTTACTCTCTCACAGAGCCCTGCTCTAACAATGTGGCCGAGTATAACACTTTGGTTATTGGCCTCCAACTTGCAAGAGAACTGGGGGTAGAATATCTTGAAGCATACGGCGATTCACAGTTAATCGTCAATCAGATCCGGGGTTCATACGAAGTCCGCCATGAAGACATGATCCCCTATCACCAAATAGCAATCGACATCATCTCGTCGTTCGAGGGGTTCTTCATCGAACACGTTCCCAGACTCCGAAATATCGAAGCCGATGCCTTAGCAGGCCTGGCCGCTTCCCTAGCAGTGCCAAATCATACTCATCAATCGGTTGATGTGATAGGCCACGAACTGGTCTACCCCAAGAACAACGTTCAATTCATGGCTAGTTACTCCGCTCAGACGATCGACGAAGCGCCAGACTGGAGACAACCATTCATAGATTTCGTAGTCTACGATATCCTGCCCGAGAACCCAAAGGAAGCCACTTCCATCAGAAGGCGTTCTCTCAGATTCTTCTACGATACAGAGACTAAGATGCAGTATCGGCGATCCTACGATGGGCTATTGTTTTGGTGTCTATCAAACACAGAAGCCAAAGAAGCCGTACACGAAGCTCATGACAGTGTCTGCGGGGCCCATCAGCCTGGCCCAAAATTGCAAGACCGTCTTCGCCGAATGGGCTACTACTGGCCCACGATAGTAGCAGATACGATAGACTATGCAAGACAGTGCAAAGCCTGCCAAGTTCATGCGGACTTCATCCACCAGCCATCCGAATTTCTACATCCGACAGTAGCGTCCTGGCCATTCGAAGCATGGGGAATGGATATTATTGGTCTAATCACTCCACCTTCTTCCCGAGGACATCGCTTCATACTTGCCATCACGGATTACTTCTCTAAATGGGCGAAAGCTGTTCCGCTTGCAGAAGTCAAAACTTTAAACGTGATCAGCTTCCTCAAGCATCACGTCATCTACCGCTTTGGACTGCCCCGAAGGATCATACACGATAATGGTCCGCAGTTTGCAAGCTACGCCTTCTATCGGTTTTGTGACAAGCACCGCATCCAGAATATTGCTTCAACGCCATACAATCCAGCAGCGAATGGGTTAGCAGAAGCATTCAACAAAACAATCATCAAACTTCTCAAGAAGTTTGTATCGTCCAACAAACGCGACTGGAACGAGAAGCTTGGTGAATGCTTATGGGCGTACCGTACCACAGTTCGAACGCCCACAGGGAACACACCATTCTCCCTGGTGTATGGGAGTGAGGCAGTTCTCCCATTGGAGACTCAAATACCCTCGCTCCGCGTCGCTCTCACTTATCAATTGACGATGGACGATAACTACCGTCACCGGCTACAAGAGTTGGAGGCCTTAGATGAAAAGCGCCTCCTGGCTCAGCAACGGATCGAGCTATACCAAGCACGCATCTCCGGAGCCTTCAACAAGAAGGTTAAAATTAGAACATTCCAAGTGGGCGATCTCGTTCTGGCAGTCCGGAGGCCGATGGTCATGACTCACAAAACCGCCGACAAATTCCAGCCAAAATGGGAAGGTCCGTTTATCATTGAGGCCGTATTCTCCAACGGTACTTACCGCCTCGCAAAACAAAATGGAGACTTGCTCATGTTGCCCGTCAACGGCAAGTTCCTGAAGAAATATTATGTCTAAACGATATTTTCCAGATCGTCGAGTCATGTACCCGCCAGTACCGCTGAACTCATGTCACATTTTCCAGATTGTCGAGTCATGTACCCGCCAGTACCGCTGAACTCATATCACATTTTCCAGATTGCTGAGTTACGTACCCGCCGGTACAGCTGAACTCATATTCCAAATTCTAGATTATTGAGTCATGTACCCGCTGGTACCGCTGAACTCACATTCACAATCCCAGATTATTGAGTCATGTACCTGCTGGTGTCGCTGAACTCATATTCTAAACTCCAAATTATCGAGTCATGTACCCGCCGGTACCGCTGAACTCATATTCCAACTCTCCCAGATTATCGAGTTATGTACCCGCAGGTGCCTCTGAACTCACATTCCGGTCACTCTTTCAGATAGTAAGTCATGTATGACCATACCTCTGAACTTTCTTCCTGAAAGAGATCCTCCCTCATGATCCACTACCCACACTCCCAGTGCACAAAAAAGGGTAACAGATCCACAAATTTCCAAAACGGCCATGTCGATGTTAACTCTGAGTCGTTTCACTTCCGCCAAACAACAAATCACCCCTTTACATAGAGCTTCCATGTCCTCATTACCTCTGAGTCGTTCTATGTACCCTTCTTCATTGAAGCCACTCCTGCCATGTCCTCATTACCTCTGAGTGGGAAGGCTCCGTCGAAGAAACCTTCATGCTTGCCATGTCCTCATTACCTCTGAGAAAGTATGTTGATTCCCTTTCGACTTATTATCCGTACCCACAATCGGAGTACGACAAGGATAATAGGTCCACAAATATTCTCCGTCGAGTCCACTCTTGCCATGTCCTCATTACCTCTGAGTAGGAAGACTCCACGATAAAACCCTTATACTTGCCATGTCCTCATTACCTCTGAGTAAGTATGTTGGTTTCCTTTTCACCCTATTATCCATATCCTAAGCCAGGGTATGCCAAGGATAATAGGTCCACAAATATCCTCCGTTGAGTCCACTCCTGCCATGTCCTCATTACGTCTGAGTAGGAAGACTCTACGGTAAAATCCTTATACTTGCCATATCCTCATTACCTCTGAGTAAGTATGTTGGTTCCCCTTCATCCTGTTATCCGTATCCTAAGATAGGGTATGCCAAGGATAATATGTCCACAAATGTCCTTTGCTAAGTCTATTAGTACAGGCTCACCATTCCTCATCATGCCCCGGGAGCCCAGCTGCTCCATGGCATTCTCTCTTCCGATACCCGGAACGTCCATAATCACCTTGCCGTAGAATTTTTTTGGGTATCCCCATCAAACTTGTTATCCGTACCTAAAACCAAGGTATGCCAAGGGTAACAGGTCCACAAACAAGTCCCCCATTCGGGCAAACGCCACCATAACACCACAAGCACAACAGACAGTACAAATAAAGGGTGGAATAAAGCATGCTCTTTTATTTGGAAGTCAAAAAGCATTACATGTTTTGGGACCACGTCCCTTTCAAAAAAAAAGGTGAACAGAAATAAAAGGAGAAAAAGCCCGACTATAGTACGGCATTACACAATTCCAGGAGGCGGTCTCTCACCAAGGAGGTCCCCCGCTCAAGCCGCTGTCTAGCTCGGCATTCAGCCTCCTGGGACAACAGCTCCGCATCACCCAAGTGCATATATGCCCGCTAGTCATCCTCCATCTTCTTCAGGGCGAGTTCCAGATTGGCAGAAGCTCTACTAAGTCTGTCAGCCTCCTGGATAGCAAGCCCCTTCTCAGTACGGACGGCTTCGAGCTCGAACTCCAGGAAGGCCAGCTTTCTCTGGAGCTCGAGGATCTGCTCCCTGGTGTCAATTACCCCGTGGGAGGTAGCCGCCTCCCGAGCCGTGCAATCTTTACTTCTACGGCTCCATTGATCGTGTAACTGAGACAGATCACGACGGTCCTTCAGTATAGTCGGCTTGATCGACTCCCGAGCAAGCCTCATCTTCTCCATCGCGGTTATGAGGAAAGTGTGCTCTTGGTCTATCGTTGCGGACAGATCAGCTTGCTGCAACACATAAAACTGGGCCACAAGACGATCGACCTCTAACAGCTTAGGCTCCAGAAGTGTAGCTAACCCCGCCCCACCGGGGAGTGTTCTAAGGATGTCGATTTGGCCACCGGCGCACTGACGGGCCATAGCAAAGGGAGTTCCCTTCTCCACGGCTGCCTCGACCCCTCTCTTCAGATGGCGGCGAAAGCTATCAACGACGTCCTGGGACACTTCATCCAAAACTTCTGTAGAGGATGGCATCAGAGGGAGTGTGGCCGACAATGTCGAAGGAGTAGCATCGGAACTTGCCATCCCTGCCACCAGGGAAACAAATTCCGTACAAAAAGATGCACGAATAGCGGCTAGCTCCTCTTCCGCCGCCCGGAGAGCTTGGATACTTGGCAAGGCGGAAAGGTTAACCCCCGAGACCATATTCAAGGAGGAGGACGCAGGAAGCGTTGTTCCTTGCCCCGGCTGTGCCACCACTTGAGCCCTCGAACTTGAACCAGCTGGAGGCCCTTCAATATAGGTGGGAAGAGAAGGAGGCACACGTACTTCCATCATATCCCCTCCGGTAGAGTCCACCCCGACAATGTCCGTCACCGGCAATCAGGGGGCGGGACCTGTACGTCCAAAGCAACCATCAATCGACGTAACCTGAAGGATATGATGATAGAGCAGATAGGCCTCCTCACAAGTTATGATTCGGCTTATCTTACCAGGGGAGGAGAAGGAAGGCCGCAGCTCGCTCGCGGTTGACATAGTCTCCCCGCCCGCGACTTCCAAGTTGAATTCAACTGGTTTCTCTACCCCAGCCACTCCTGAAAAGGAGCCAGCCAATTCAGCATCATCTCGTTGAATTTCAGCTATCTCAGGGACAGGTGCAGCAGAACCCCTGTCCCCATGGGTGGAGGTCTCAGCAAGGTGGGACTCCTCGGCCGCTTCCGGAAGAACCCCAGCGGAAATGATAGCGGTGCACATATCATCAACCAAAGTGGTCAGGGCCGGATCGACCTCAGTAGCCGGATCCCGAGAAACCGACTCCTCTGACGCCTACAAAGAGTAAAAGAAGATGATTAGGCCATAGTTTAGAAAAAAAGGAAAAGGTAGTGGAAATTCAAATTACCTCAGAAACAGTGCCAACATCATCAATAAATAGCTTGCGGCGTCTTACCGCAGCTCGCTTAGTGGAGTAGGTTATGCTATCATCAGTAGACATACGCCTGCTTCGCTTGCGCGAAGGGCCAGGCACAGCAGGCGGCTGCCTCGCAACCATGTCGTCCGGCACGTTAGGTGGCTGATCCCCCGCCTCCTCGTCTGAGGAATGGGACGAATCATCGGCATCCTGCCCATCATCCTCTTCGCCAGCCGTCGTGGACTTCGAGTCCGGCACAAGAACCGTATTCGCCTTTTTCTTCCTCTTCTTGGACCCCTCGGGCTTCTCTGCCAAGCCAGTCCCGACAATGAAGCTGCTGCTCATATCAAAATTCACGGAAGGTTTGCTCGCCATAACATGATAGAGGGCCGCCATGTATAAAATCTCCCCTTGTATATTAGCGTCGAGGACCGAGAAGCTAGCTCGGGTATGAACCGCATTATAATAATGCCACGCCCTGATGCCGTCAAGGACACTGCCCTCGTAGCCTAGACAAGCACTGGGATAATCAAGGAACAGCTGGCTGTACCCGAACTGGCGGGAGAACCTACTAGGCAAGTAGGGCTCTAGGTATACGTTATTGCGGTAACGATATACCAGGTGCACCGGACGAATATTGTGCAGCCAGAGAAGCATCTTTTCAGATAAGAGCAAGGGAGGTTCAATGCCGTCAACGTGTACACCCCTCACTTCTCTAGCGATAAACTTAGGAACAGACACAAAGAAGTCGGGCCCATCTACTCTCGCCAACGCCCTCCGACAGGCTGGCATGGTATCGAATTCCCAAGGCTGACAACGGTATCGAAAAAGGAAAGTGTCATCATCAGTAACGCCATCATCTGCTCCGGGCCTCATCAACGACCGATAATGCATCAATAGCCAACCCATTAAATAATGGTAGGGTAATTCTACTCATTCAAAGTCTAGTGTCGTCTCGCGAGCAATGACTTTGAACGAAAAGATACGAAGGCCGTAGTGTATGTTACACACCATAGCCGAAAGAAGGGCCAGCCTGACTCTGAAGACCAGCTTCACGGCCGGAAGGATGAAGTGGCGGCTGATCCTTTCAATAGAACCTGCCCCTCCCGAGACTACGCAGTTTCGTAGCCATACCATCAAGAATCCGGCCAAAAGTGCCTTCTCAGACATTTGCTGGGTACCGTGGAAAAAATAGCTGAAGGAGTCGGTGCGGCTCCCAAACTTGTCGCCGATGGACCTCGACCTCTTAGCACTCGATATCAGGTTGTTTATCTCCTCCTAGGTCTGAGGACCTCGAGAAGAAACCCGGCCAGAGGGACTGAATTTGAAAAGATACGCGACCCTAGACGTAGTATGGAGAGCGTTCCCTTCTGAGCTATTGTTCTTCTTGATAGCCATTTGGTGGCAAATACTGTGGTGGCACAGCAGTTCCTGGTACACGGCGACAAAACCCGGGAATCATCGATCCAGATCCTCGAATTCCTCGTTTGTTGGGGTATATACTTCGAACGCCTCGCCTCCCCATGGCAGCTTAGAAACAGCATACATTTCATGGAGAGCAAGTCCCAACTCCCCTCCGGGTGCGAAGAAAGTTCCCGTCCGTCGGTTATACATTTCCAAAAGAGCCATGAATAACGGCTTGTTAATGGGTAGCCCGTAACAGGTGCCCCGAAAGGCATAATAGAGGTCAATCTCCCGGAGGAATACCTCATATTTCCTCAAGATCCATGAGATCAGGTTGACCCACGTAGGGATGGGTTTATCCAGTTCAACAGCGACAACCTGCCAATAGGATAAGCCCCCTTGCGAGCGAGCTGATTCAGGAAAGTATCGGCCAAAGTAAAAGTGAAGTTGGGACCAGATACGTTTATGAAGGTGCCCGAAATCAGTCCCATTACGCTTCGACTAACCGAGTCCCTGCTCGCATATGCCGACCTTATATTCCTGTTATAGTGGATGTTGCCCACGAACATCCACGATTGGGTCGGAGTTAGGGAGCCCACCATCTGCCTGCTCAGCGGTACCATATTGAACCACGAGAGGGGAAAATGACGCTCCATTTCGGGAATGTGGATCTCCACCCCGTCCACCGTAAAGTCCCAGTTCTCAGAGATGTCCAGCACTCGGGGGTTCTTTATGAATAGAGCATCCCCGAAGAGAAAGGCTGGTTTCAGATACTCTCCATCCAGTCTCCCAGAGTTCATCATAGTACAAAGAAAGTGGAAAGGCTGGTTATTGATGGCGCCCAACCTCTCCAAAGGCTCATCAATGGGAAGCTGATCCGACACATGTCGAACTAAGCCGTCGAGCCGCACACCAACAGCATACTGAGCTGAACCCACCAAAAGCTCTCCTGCCGGATTGGTTGGTAGATTCACTGAAGGTAGACAAAAGAAACAGGATTAAAAGATGGTTAAAACAAAAGTTTCTTAAAAAGAAGCTCCTGAGAGCCTATGCGGCTCGGATCAACGAAGCCTTATGCGGCCCAAATTCAGTTGGGTTTTATGCGGCACGGCTTCGATGGAGCCTATGCGGCTCGGGTCAACGCAGCCTTATGCGGCCCGATTCAGTTGGGTTTCATACAGCACTAATACGGTTAGTTGGACGTATGCGGTTCTGTTTAGCAGAAGAGCTTATGCGGCACGACTTAGTGAAGCTTTCTGCGGTTCAGCTCATCAGGAGCACATGCGGTCTCGGTCAAATGAGACTTCATGCGGTTCAAATCCAGAAAGTGCTCATACGGCTCAAGTCCTTCTCATGCGGTCTCGGTCAAATGAAGACGAAGGATGAAGGCTTATGCATAAATCATGCAACAGAGCCATGGGGTTTATGGTTCAAAACATTTAGTCCAATCCTTACCCTTAAAACCAGGGTGGACGTGGGGTGTACTTCAGGCGTAGTGGCCGATGAGGAGGCCGCTTTCTTGCCCTTTACAGCAGCAGCAGCAACCTTGGAAGACTTGGGGGCCATTATCGTACCGACGGTCGGAGAAGGAAGACTAAGGAAGAAAATTAGAGCCGAAGACGAAAGAGAGAGAGTGAAGAAGTCTCTCCGACTGAGCACGTTCACGTTTTATAGGCAAGAGAGGGGTGCCTAGATCCACGTACAGTAACCGACCCTTCGGTTCTCAAGACGAGCCGACTGACATAAAGGCCAAACTCTTGGGATCCTTTCCCAAAAAGTGGCCTTAAAACTGACGACGAATCAACAGCAATTAATGCAAAAAGATTTGCACACGTGACAGGATGACGTGGCAAGGAGCTTCATGCGGCCAGACAGCCCATGCGGCCAAAGGGTTCATGCGGCTGATTGACTAATGCGGCTGAGAAGGCTATGCGGTTGGGACATCTATGCGGTAAGGACATCATATGCGGCCAGAAGAGTTTATACATAGCCATGCTTCTTATTCAAAGTATTTCAATTTTACAAATTAAAAACATTGAAGGGGGTCTTGTAGAAGCATGGAAAATAATAAAGAAAGATCCATGCGGCCAAGGATCCCCATGCGGCTCAGAGAGTTCATGCGGCTCAAGCGTCTATGCGACTCGAATAGTTCCATGCGGCCCAGAGAGGAGTCACGTGGCCCCCAACAGCTCTTTCCTTTGTCTTCTACTGCACTTAATGTCTTGACGGCTGACAGCTCTGACCAATGACAGAAAGATGCAATAATGACTCTGTCATAATGGCAGACTCCTAGGGAAACGAAGGATATCTCTGACACAATCCGATAAACCCCAAAAAGACCTTTATGCGGCATTGACACGTGGACAGTCGCATACGGCTCAGACAGAGGCCACCCATGCGGCTCAGGCAGAAGCTATCCCATGCGGCTCACGAGAACTACCCCATGCGGCTCAAGTAGAGGCTATCTCCATGCGGCTCACGAGGACTATCTCCATGCGGCTCACGAAGAAAGCACCCATCATGCGGTCACCTACGCTCATGCGGCTCAGATCACCACCATGCGGTTCAAATGTTTAGAGGCCACTCCCAAGCAGCCTTGACATGTGGCCAGTCTTATGCGGCTCAATGGGGAGCAGTCCTCATATGGCTCAGATTTTCTAAGTGGCTCGCGGTTAAGACACGTGGCATGATAATGGGACACGTGGCATCAAATCGACCGAAATCCATCAATAAATCCCAATAAAATACTGGGATCAAATCAGATCATTTGCAATCAATCAAATTGAACACGTGGCAGAAGATCCGAGCTTGGCATAATAAATCAGGAGGATTTATGGCAATCATCATTAATTGCCACAGGAATTTGATGCAATCACATTAATTGCCACAGGAATTTGATGCAATCACATTAATTGCTCAAATCTATTATGAACGGCCCAGATTCATTGATCCTTAACCGCCGACTTTTGAGAATGGGTAATCATTGCAAACCCTAATGATGCCCCCCCACTCTTATAAATAGCTAGGTGCCATTCCCTTGCAACAGAGACACAGAAGAGAGAAGAACATAGAGACGGAGAGAGAATAGAAGAGCAGAGAGCAGAGAGAGAGAGAGCACACCCCCTCGGATCCAGAGAGAATAAAGAGAGCATTTCTTCATCAACGCCAAGCAGTTCTTCAACAGAGCCAAGGCTGCACCCGATCGTCCAAGGAGTAAGGCAGAGCTGCCGTCATTTTCCCGAGCCTCTATCGTCACCCCCCAGAATCTAAAATAAACAATTGTACTTAGATTGCTGTACCTAGGTTTTCGTCCCTAGGCTTTCTTTGTACGAGCGAGTTTGTATTGTGAGTCTAAAGTTCAGTCCTCTGATAATTGTTCTGTAGTTTTACAATCAATGGCAAACATGTATGATAGTAGGATAGCAAGGGTGATTGGAATAATATAATTATGATAGGAATGTAATTGGATAAGATATTTTCATTGAGAACTGAGTGATGATCAAAGTGGATAGAAAGAATGTCATATCAACGGCCAGAAGATAGAATATATAGGAAAAATGACTTACAAGATAACCAACTTATTAATACCCATGCAAAAACTAATATCTAACTCGCTAAACTAGCTGAACTCCCAGTATCTACAGAAAACTAAGACAGCTGCCAAGGTATTAAAACTAAATCTATTTGGAATCATAAATCATCTAAATAAAATTTTAGTCTTTAACTATGCACCTATCAATCGTCCTTATCCAAACACATTAGCAAAAGATCACAAAATTTTAATCATTTTTACCATAACTAATATGAGTCTCCAATATTTGGTAAAAATTACAAATCCAATTGCTTCTTTTCAAGGTTGCATGCCAATGGTCTTATTTCAATTCCTCACTGCTTATCCTTTCTCTAGATCCTATCATTTTATTGCTTGTGATATTCCTTTCATGGTTATATCGGTCCCTTCTGGGTACAGTAGTCATCTAGTCAAAAAAATTGATCCCCGCCAAGTGTTCTTTTACTTGATCATCATATTCTCATGTATATATATTATCCAAATTCATATACTCCATGGGAGAACCTTACCAAATCTTAGACTTTTCTCGCTAACTCTACCTACGTCTTTCTCTTTCTTCCATAACTCTTCCTTTAATCATAAAATTCAAAATCGTCAACTACCTTCATTTGTTTGGACGAGGTTTAAACACTAGCGAGCACTACTAACGTTTCTATCCCAAATAAGTCGCACGCTAAGATATACCACTCTCTCAAGACTAGCTTACTCAAGATATTCTTCTACTTTTTCTACCATTTAGCGAACTAAATATTGAACCCAAGGATGTACTTACTAGAAATAAGATAGGTAACAATCTATGTTTCTCCCGCATGTAGCTATCAACTATATACACATAGTCATCCACAAGATGTATATTAACTATTTAATATATAAAGCTATCCACGAAATATATGCAACACACTAAAATTGAACCTTGAAAGAGATTGAGCCAATATAGATTGATATGGTCCTAATAAGTTCTAGGAAAATCAAGCAGAATTGTATAGAAAATCTATTCTTTCTGGCTGTGATAAGAGATTTCTGAAAATGGAAACAACCGCTAGAAATACAAATCCTATAATCGGATAAAGGTCAGAATGATTTGATGGTGCTAAAAAGACAACCATAGTATGGATATAGTCTTAATAATATTCGGAAACCAAATATATCCGAAGTCACTTTGCCTCAAACTCATGCCTCGCCAGAGTGCACCTGACTGCAATAAATTTTTGGCTCCCTAACTTGAATAATAATAGGTTTTCGAGTAGTCTATTAATTTTATCCATTACATGGTTGAGCAACATAGGGCCAAATCTGATGCATTTAGGACATAGTCTCAATAATATCCGAAACCTATGAACACCTGAAATTACTTCAACTTAGAGTCTATGCCTCACCAATGCGCAACTAGTTGCGGTAAACTCGCAGTTTCCATAATTCAGACAAATGACTACAACGCAATTGTGCGAAGCCATATTAGGTCACTGAATATTTTATCAACTTTGTCCATGAAAATTTCAAAGGAGCTTCCGAAAAAAATTCAAACGAGTTCTAAAGTTCTAATCATGATAGAAAAAGATATAGATATCTGTTCTTCTAGAATCAAGAAAATTTGTCAGGATAAATATGTGTTCCAGTAGCTCTTGATATTTAAGAGATTGGTTTGGAATCAAGAGGAGTATTTGTTCTTCCAATTTTTTTTCAAAGATTAAACTTATGGAATTGACCAATTGAGTCGGACACAAGACAAGATAGAAGCATAACATCTTCGAGTTGAGTAGAAGAAGTCAATAAGAATATTCTCGGCAAAATCACTTAGAGAATACTGAGCTTTACCAAAATTATTTTGAGAAAAATAATTTCTTATCCAAGGAAAGTTTGAGAATTTGCTGGGTAAGTTGGGTTAAAAAGTAAGTCTTATTGATTCAAGGAAGTCAAGTTGAAATGGTTTAGCAAAGCCAACAAGGGGATAGTTTTGGAATATTAGTCATGATTAGAAGGTTGAGGTACAAACATAAGCAAGGTAGCCTACCAGTCTATAACAAACAAAAATATTTACTTATAGTATATTCCGGTCCAATGTTGTGACAAATTAATGTTCTAGTGTTCTAATTGTTTCTAGATATGTTTACCTAAGTTGTTGATCGGACCTGCATGGGCCACCACTAAAAACATGTCACGACCCGATCCCAAATTGTTGGGTCGAATCGGATCATGCCCAGCCTGCACCGTTGTGAGACGGCGGCAGTAAGCTGTTTCTATATGCAGGTATTCACAACAACATTTATTTGCATTTGTCACAACACGAATTTACGAATATTCAAAAACTTTTTATTCAACAATTGAAAAGTACAAACTGAAACCGAAAGTACTGAAATACAATACTGAAATCAAATCTACAAACTCCAACACAATAAAACTAGATAACTGGAAAACAACTAGCTAAACGGTCGGCTCATCGGCCTCTGGTTCAGCGTCCTCCAAGGGGGACTCTAGCAACACCACAGGATATAACACTGGGTCATAGTAGCTATTGTACAATAGTTCAGCATCATCAAAATCACCTATTGGGGGGCATCCAGTCAGGAAAGGAGCAAGCACGAGTACATATCCGACATTCTAAATAATAAAGGAAAGATACAATTTTAAACAGTTGAAATACTTTGAACAATATTTTCCAACAATTTTTAGAAATTCAGTATTTGAAACAATGTGATTAGAATAGGTAACGTCTATAACCGGCTTGGGTTGTACAATAGCATCCTGGCGATGCGATACGGCTTATCCCCGTGTGTGAGAGGGGTAAGCTCGCACAATCATACAATATGAGGGTATTGGTCATAAACGCTACTCTACTCCCCCAATATCCCCACAATCAATAATCGAACTCAAAGAGAGAGTTCCGTGTAGCAATGTTGTTTAAGCATGCAACATGACAATTACTAATTAAAATGCAAGAAAACATAATCGTAACTTGCCTTTATTTAATTACTGGAACAGGATGTCGGTACCGGGAAGGAAGTCAAATACCTCCTCGAAACCCTACAGCTGAGAACCCTGACTTAGAACCATAGAGGAAACTATTTCTAGGTGTGCTGGTTTCAATTTCTAGAAGTAGGCCCTAGTCAAGTTGTAAGTTATTAATTAATCTACCAGAACGTCTAACGTCACGAGCTACATTTGTTGTCATTTAACTGGATAAGCCTGTTACTGGTTTAATTGGAGAAGATAGCAATTACCGATTAATTGGCAAAACTTTGTATTTTTAATAATATATATATAAAACTAAATTTCTTTAAGTGATAAAGCATGGACTTGTTAACTTACTAGTAATTATCCATTTTACTTAAATATGAGAAATACTTATTAATTTATATATAAAATAATTAATACCCAATTATAATTTATACGTCTAGCTACGGAAATAACCAACTCAAAAAAGAAATATAAAATCTAAGCTACACAATACAGGGCCACAGAAGAATAAAGAAAAGCTGGGCTTATGCCCTTACAACATATTAATTAAAATAATCTAATTAGCTAAGGCGAGCTCTGAGTGCCGTGAAGCGGTCCAATCAGAAGGCTGAGGCCCTGCACCCAAGATACTAAAAGCCAGTAACAAGTTCTAAAAATAAAATATAATTTAAATATAAATTATAGAAAATGGGGGACGTCTCAGGCTTGGTCATGCAATCTCATGTTGCTGGCTAACGCCTCAACGTACAGGGAGGTCCTGTAGCGTTTGTGTTTCACCGAGGCTCATCCGACCGATACGGTCGTCGCCTAAGGGAATACAAAAACTCACAAAATCCAACACTTAAACCAACCTGAAAACTAATAAAATAATTTTAATAAACCGTTTCAAGGACCAGGGTTTTGAAATAGGTTTTAAATTACCAAATTATTGAACTTAATTAAATGCTATTATTTTGAAATATTTTATCGAAAATTTGGGCAGCACCTCCTTTGTAACTAGGACAGCCTAGCCGCGAGGCGGTACCCGGTCCAACACAAACCCAATATCCAAAAATATAGATGTATAACTTCCAGCCCTTCCAAAAACCAACAAATAACCAATACACAACCACAAATCCAAAATATACACCACAAGTCCAACCAAAAAGCCACAGGACTTTGAAAGTCCAAGCATCAACCATAAAATAGAAAAGAATTATAGCCTATAAGCTCACACAGCAACATGCATACGCCCACCACCATAGAGGGATAAAAATACGTATACTAAAACCAACCCAAGAATCACAACCCAAAAATCAAGTCCGAGTCGAACTCGAAAAGCCGTATCCACTAACGCAACGAGATGAAATCCGAATCCCATAGTGGGACCCGGGACCGCGTCATCATCGACACGTAAACGTGACACACCAACAGAAGGGACATAGGGACACAAATTATACCTCAGTGCTCGGCTAGAGCTCTCAGATGCAAAGAATAGGAGCTGAATCCATGTGTCTCGGACGGCTCGGGACAGTGGACAGTAAAAATTCGCAAGGGTGAAGCGCGGACGGCGGCCCAGGAAAGCGCGGATAGCGCTTTCACTGCCGCGGGGCACGGCTCGGGTCTGGGACAACGCCGGGCTCGGATCCGCAGAACTGCGGGTTACCGGGAAGCGGGACGGGGCTCGCGGAGACGCAGCCACGGGGTAGCACGCACACTGAGAGGGCGAGCCCACACGGAAAGGGCTAGGTGGATCGGGCTTGGAGCTCGACTAGGGCACGTTCGAGCTCGGGAAAACCGAAGAGGAGGCAGGGCGGCTACGCCAGAGATGGCCAGGGGCGGCTACGGTGGGGCTCTCGGCCTAGGGTCGGGAGGCGGCCACGAGGCAGGAGCGGAGACGCCGGCCTCGGAACGGGCATAAAGCGACGGTCGGGCGGCCGGAGGACGGGCCGTGGGGGAGCGGTGGCTCGGGTCGGGGCCGACGGTCGGAGGCGACCGCGGGAAGGTCGCAGGGAGGCACGACCAGAGGCCGGGCTCGGACGGAGTCTGACGGAGCTAGGGCTTAAGGAGGAGCCTGAGGGTGAGAGGTGGGTGCTAGTAGTGAGAAAGAGTGATGGTGGTGGTGGGTTATTATTCTTTAGAGGTGGTGTGGAGTGATTTAAGGAGAGGGATATAAGGGAAATGTGGGAACATGGGGGAAGGGGGAGTGCTTGGTCTGGAGGAAATTTGGGGGGTTTAGGTGAGATAGTGGTGGGTGAGTGAAATGAAGAAAATGAGTGAACGTGAGGGAGAGTGGGTCTTACAGAAAGGCTGCAGAAGTTGGTGGTATTGCTCTGCCTTGCTCGTTAGTGCAAGTCGGGTTCTGTCAAGACATGAGGCAACTCTATGGAATCATCATTATGAAGCAACTCTAAGAAGGAAAGAAAGAATTACTTATCATGGTTATGGTAAGATGATTTTTTTTAATCCTTGTTTTCAAAATAACTTGTAAAAGTGAAGTTCAACAGTAAAAACAATGATAAGAAACTTTTAAGGAGATAAGTGTGTATTGTGTCTCAAAGAAACCAATATAACTTATTGGAAATAAAGTACAGTACCAAAGTAGAGATTAGATAAGTACTTTCATGCAGTAAAGTAGATCCTCATTGTCATCTGATGAGAGTGCAAGATTTTCGAGAACAAGACTGATGAAGTACATTATTTTCTGTAATATAATACAAGAAAGCATTACAAGTTCTCTGTACAACACACATTATTAAATCAAGAAAACAGTAATCAACAGTGAACCACTAGAAGATAAAACCATTTGATCTACCTCAGGTTTAGCATTATTCAGCTCCTCGTAACCCCTTTCAATGAATGTGCTAACTGTTGAATCAAGAGCACTATCCAAAAAAATAAGATCATTGAGACGTTCATGGGAGCTATGCAACATTGGCCAAAGTTTTGCTCGTGCCACCAGCAATCCCTGAAATGTCACATGTTTAGATGTTGATATATGCAATTTAAACATAGAAATGCCAAATGTTCCACTTAGCTCGGATAAGGACCCCTGTGTCATTCTTCAAGGTAGAGTTTTTATACATTCTGCCAGATTAATGCCTCAGGTTTTGAATTAAAATTGTCGGAAATATTGTTAAATAGATGAAAACCACTGATGCATTGTGTCAATAACCTCAAGCAGAGGCTCCACCATCTTATCTTCAATGTGATCTAGAATAAATTTTAATAGTTCATGCTCAAAGAAATTATAGTTATTTACAAAGAAAACTGGCAATTGCTATTATGACTTTTTTCGAGAATAGAAGTTAAATGTAACTACTGGAAAACCAGATGGCAAGCCTCTTATAGGATTGATCTAGACTCCAACCATGAATCCTTGACCCTACCAAAAAATAAAACTGAAGCTACATCAAGTATCATTTACAAGAAATAACTATTTAAATGTAGAATTATTAAAAAAATACCTCAGAACTGTAGCCCATGCAAGTTGCAACAACAGATTCATGATCTGCACCTGAGTGAACTGCCTAAAAATGACCACAAAGTATTTATCATAAGCTGCATAATGTAACTCATTCTTTGTACCATACTAAGAAAATAAATGCTTCATAGTGATTATCACAATAAGATATAACAGTTTAGGTCATCTTTTCTACCAAGTTGTCTGTATAAATCCCAACAAATATTTAACATCTTCTTTTATCAAATTCATTTTTATAACCTTAAGGTGCATCAACTTAGCACAAACAAATTTCATTTTCTTTAAGAACAAATTGGTCATGTGAAACTAGTTATATGTAGAAAGAGATGTATTATACCTCCAACATATACAGGAATAGCCACTTCAACAAAGATGAAATTTAACTTTTATTTTGGTTACTTTTTTTTGCTACCTATGAAAGAGTCTTCAACAACAAACCTTCAGATAAAAGAATTAGGTCAAAGATTTCAGCCATCTTTTGAAAACTAGGAAATAAAAAATAAGCCCTAACCTACGGATAGAAATTAGGTCAAAAATTAGAGAATTTTACTAAAATCATATCGAGGCAGAATTTAGGGCATAAAATAAGCAATAATCGAGACATAATTTAGGACAAACCATGTCACCAGCGGTGGAGGAGTTTGTACACCGGTGGTGAAGGCTACGCCGGTGACAACCTTCGCTCTGCGGTGGAGTCTGTAACCGAGGGGAGCGGGGAGCGGGCTGAGGGGAGTGGGGGAGCGGGGAGTGGGGGAGCGGAAGCGGCGAGTTGGCGAAAAAGAGAGAGGTTGAGGGTTTAGGCTTTTTCTTAAGTGCGGGAGAGTTGAAAAGTTGTCTTAAATTTTGGTGCTTTTTTTCATAATGCTCGTATCACTGAAAGATTATCAATAACGTTTATATTGGACACTGTCATAGAATGGAGTCTTGCTGAACTTTGATGACGCTTCTTTATCAGCCGTCATGAAATCAACTTATCAACCGTCATTAATAGGTCTTTTTGTTGTAGTGTATGTTTTCTGAGTTTTCATATATGTATAAACATCATGTCAAGCCTTTTTGCCACTTATGTTTTGATATGAGGTCCACAACCTGTAATAGTACATCACTACAGTATGGTAACCAGTGAGAATTCCCATTAAACTCATATAATGGTAAACATCTATGAAAAACTAAAGGGGAGAGGGAACCATACAAGACCATAGAGGGTAGGCTGAAACAGATGCCATATACCAAATCTCATACACAAGATCCTCAGACCTGGACTTTACCTACTGGTCCGTCATGTATCAATTCACCTTGTTAACTCTGAAAATCACATCCTAACACCTGCCATCAGTCAACCTTGTTGATATAGGGCATGGCCTAGGAGCTATGTGCCTGTGTAGAAAACATATAAATATGTGCTCTATTGGCAGGACCAGGGGATCCGGAGACATAGATTTTCCCTGGCACCTAGCAAATTTCTAACAGGGAGATGGTGTGTTTAGGGTCTAGGTTATATAAGATGGGGACAAGGTTGACTAGGCAACACTCCCAATCCTAAGAGACCTATCGGGATTAGGTACAAACAGGTCCTTAATATCTGGGTAGCAAACTGTAGGCATTGGAGTGCCTAGAGGGTTCCTGGTATAAGGCCTAGACTCGGGTACACGGCTCCACTTGTAAAGTGCCTTGATCACATGTCAATATAGGACAGGTAGAGAGGATGAAGGACTGATGGTCAGAATGGAGATTAACCCAAAGGATATAGTCACATAGAGACCTGTGTGCCCAGGTTTGAGAAGGCAACCATGTTGTGTATCCAGGATTTCAGGAGGTGGTGTATCATATGACAACTAAGACCTGGGTTACCTATGGCTCAGGATTATCTGAGTTTGACAGTGACCTATTGGCCACAGCTAGCCACCTGCCTTGCCAAAGGCTAGTCACTATTGGGAATTTCCTAGGAATAGGATATGGCCCTGTAAGACCTCCCTGTTTGCTCAAAAGGAGAGGATTAAGAATAGTCCCCTCAATTCAACACAGTTACTCCTTACATTAGGTTAGTCCCCTTGAGTAGTTCGAACAAAAGACTGAAAGATGGGTTAAGGCTACAACTTGTGGCCATGATAAAGAGGTACAAAACCTCTGTCACGCCCCAGAACCAGAATACTGGAGAGCGGGGGCAGACATAGCCAGCTACGTATATTGAAGTGCAACCCACCTCGCTATACGGTCACGGCTGTCTAGGATACATGAGGGTTTATCTACAAGCCAGCAGTCTCTTAAGGTCATGAACAGCCTATTGTCTCAATCACAAGCAAGTAAGTAAAACTTACAAGATGTATGATCATTAAATATACAATAATAAGGCGTCCCAAATATCACATATTCAGCTGATCATGAAGCTAGTCGTTACAAAATATTAGGACTAGCAAGAGTTTAGTCATACATGATCAACCCTAGGATCTGTCAATCATGTTACAGCCCGTAGGTAGACAGTGAGTAAATACAATCGAGCTAAACAGGTGCTCGTCGGCTAAACGCCTCAAAAGAATATTTTTACAATAGAGTGGGAGAGCCAAAAATAACCCATTCGTTGCCAGGATTCCTTCTAGTGTTCACCATCTGGCAGGAAGGTCGGTAGATCCTCTGGAGCTGCTCCGAAATCTGGCCACACAAAACCAGCTGGGTCAGACCCCAGAAAGAGCAAGTACCACAAAGGAAGCTTCACTTAAGAACTAAAACCAGCAATCAGCACAAGATATAAATAAAAGTAAGAACTGGAAATAAAGAAAATACACCAGGATGATATACGACGAGATAACCATGGAACTATTCAGAAAACCAGGTTACAACCCATAAACCAAACAAGGACCGGGGTTGTAACCCTTCGTCTGAACAGAACTTGGAATTCTCACCATTTATCGGTAAAATAAATACAAGCATTCTGGTCATTCAATAATCTGGAACAGGATCAGGACAAGACTAGACTGGTTAGACTCCATCCAATCACTTTACGGCCAAGCAAAAATTACGGCTTGATACTTTAACTAGCTAGGGTTGTCACAAGCCTAATTACTAACAAGATGCAATGAGATTGTTCCACAACCACAAGCCCTGCAGACCATCCAGGTTCCCCGGGTTAAAAGATTAGAGTTGAATTCAGGTGGGTACATTATCCAGGAAAGGAATGTACCCTTAGGTAGCTTGAAGGGTGAAACACATCACAGTGTGCTGGAAATATGCCCTACTCGACGGCAGGCTACAGATCCCAAGGCGTGCCCAGGTAACGGGATTGCCTGTAGCTGGAAGATCTCTTCATGACTACTGTGTTATTCTAGTTGTTAGCCTTAGTCCACTTTAGTGGGTGCCCCTGACCGTGGTACTCAGGAGTCCCATCCTAGACATGATGTAAGACAAGACTGGATTATTTATACAAGCACAATCGCCCACGGTGTCCAAATTAATTATACAGGTCATGTCATGTCAGGTAGCTGTCGCAACAGCTATTCAAGATAATCATGTCAGGTTATCATGCCAAGTGTACTTGTCAGGAGTGCGCCACGACGGGCCACTATCAGGTCATGTCATGTTATCATGTCAAAAGTGCACCACTACGGGTCACTATCACGTTATGCTCAATTATCAATTCCAAACATATCAAGTAAATTCGTGATTATCAAGTTCAGGACAAAAGGCGTAAGGATATAAAATGGACGTAAAATATCTAATAAAATATCAATATACAGGGCTATAGAATAGCCAAGCTTAAGGAAAGTAAAACCAAACTGACACGCTAACATAAGACCAAGTCAGCCAAGGCCATACGCTCAGGTCAAACTATGCTCAGGCCAGCGTACGCCTTGCTCGCTTAAGCTAGCGTACCAAGGCACGCGTACGCTCAAACTAGCGTACGAAAGGGTCCATACACTTCCAATGGGAAGCGTACGCAAGGGTCAGCGTACACAAGGGCACGCTCAAGCTACAGGTCAGCGTACGCTCAAGCTAGCGTAAGCAAAAGACACGCGGCCAACAGGCAGCGTACCAAGGCTAGCGTACGCTCGCTAAAGAGCAGCGTACCAAGGCTAGCGTACGCTCGCTAAAGAGCAGCGTACCAAGGCTAGCGTACGCTCGCTAAAGAGCAGCGTACAGCTCAGTGGCATAAGCTAAAAAGCTAGCTCACTGTTCACTGTCTTCTCCAAATGGCAAGAACAGCAAGAACGCTAAAGTTGAATCTAAGCTTCAAAAGTCCATAACTGGGTCAAAACAAGTCCGAATCTAACTTTCTAAGGGTCAAAATTGGGTAGAATGAAATCCTCTACAACATGAAACCATCAAAACTTGAAAACAAAAAAGTTTGATAGATCAAAACCACCAAAAATCCGAAAATAGCAAGACTCTAGATCTACAAGAATTAAAGCCTCAAATTAGAAAATGACAAGTTCTAATGTGGTTTAGAATCATGAGGAGAAGCTAATGAAACCATCAAAAGGTGTTCTCTTGTGGAAGCAAGTTGCACTTGCCTATGGTGTTCTTGGTTGGTGGAGAAGAGTAATGGTGGGGGGAAGGAGAAGTAAATGAGAATTATGGAGGAGAAAGAAGGTTGGTGGGGATAATAAAGAGGGGGGTTGTGGTGGAAATGAAGGAGAAGCATAGGATAAGGTGTTCCACCCTTGGCCCATGATGAACCAAGCATTGGGCCGGCCGAACCAAGCCAACCCAAACCGAGAGTAAACCAAGCCAAGCCAAGAAGAAAACTAAACAAGGAATCATGCAATACAGAATAAAATATGTATACGTATCCCAAAATACGTAATACGAATACAGGCATTACAACTCTACCCACCTTAAAAGAATTCCGTCCTCGGAATTTAATCAAGAGGCTAGAGGAGCAATGACAAGCTACATTAATCACATGCAAGCTATAACTAGGCATACAATCACTCATTCAAGCAAGGAATCGAAGGCATGAGGCATAAGAAAGATTTTATACCTCACGAGTCAAACAGGTCGGGATATCGTGTTCGGATTTCATCCTCACGCTCTCACGTTGACTCCCCCAAAGAGTGATGACCCCAAGCAACTCAGACTAACTTGATAGTCTTGTTCTTGAGGATCTTCTTTCTCCGGTCCAATATAGACACGGGCCTCTCCTCATACGAAAGGTTGGTACCAACAACCAATTCTGAATGATCCAGGATGTGGCTCGGGTCCATGATATACCGTCGTAATTGGGATACATGGAACACGTCATGCACCTCGCTTAACGACGGTGGAAGAGCGAGACGATAGGATACATCTCCTACTCGCTCCAGAATGTCGAACGGCCCTATATACCTAGGACTAAGCTTTCCCCGTACGCCGAAACGAATGACGCCACGGTTAGGCGAAATCCTCAGGAATACATGATCGCCGACCGAAAACTCGAGAGGGCGACGATGAGAATCGGCCCAATGACGCTGGCGATCTTGGGCAACTCGAAGGTGATCTCGGACTCTCCTGACCACCTCAACTGTCTGGGCAATCATTTCTGGACCGAGCATCTGTCTCTCTCCAATATCATCCCAGGCTAGCGGGGATCTGTACTTCCTACCATATAATACCTCGAACGGTGCCATCTGGATACTGGCTTGGAAACTGTTGTTGTACGAGAATTCCACCATGTGCAAGTGATCTTCCCATGAACCACCGAAGTCAAGTGTACAGGACCGCAACATGTCTTCAAGAGTCTGGATCGTGCGCTCCGACTGGCCATCTGTCTGCGGGTGGTATGCTGAACTGAACTGGAGATGAGTTCCCAAACTCTCTTGCAAGCTACGCCAAAAGTGCGACGTAAATCTTGAATCTCGGTCCGAGGTGATGCTGACTGGCATACCGTGCAATCTGACAATCTGCCTGAGGTACATCTCTGCTAACTGAGCCGTTGACTGACCAACTCTGAATGAAAGAAAGTGAGCCACTTTCGTGAGCCTGTCAACTATAACCCAGATAGCATCTCTACCAGCTGGGGACCTAGGTAGTCCAGTCACAAAATCTATGGTCACATGCTCCTACTTCCATTCTGGAATCGGTAATGGCTGAAGAAGTCCAGCCGGTCTCTGATGTTCGGCTTTAACTTGCTGGCAAACCAAACATCGAGAGACAAACCGAGCTATTTCCCGCTTCATGCCATTCCACCAGAAATGCTGCCGGATATCACGGTACATCTTCGTACTGCCGGGATGGATGGAATACTGTGAACTGTGGGCCTCTGCCATGATCTCCTGCCGGATATCTCCGCTGGGTACACAAAGACGCTTACCATGTCGAAGTGTACCATCCTCATGAATGCATAACTCTGGTCTTCGTCCTGCCTCACACTCTGCTCTGAGTCGCTGAAGCTTAGAATCTGCCGATTGCGCCATCCGGATCCTCTCGACTATAGTGGACTGAACTGGCATACTGGCCATCAAGGCCACACTGGAAGGGAGAACAACTTCAATACCCATCTTCTGAAGATCGGCTAACAACTCAGGTTGTGCTGTTAGGAAATAAGCTCCGGCTCTCCTGCTCAATGCATCTGCTACGACATTGGCCTTCCCAGGATGATACTGCAGGCTGACATCATAATCCACAAGAAGCTCCAGCCACCTCCTCTGACGCATGTTAAGATCCTTCTGGGTGAAAATATACTTCAGGTTCTTGTGGTCGGTGAAAATCTCCACTCTGTCTCCATACAAGTAGTGCCTCCATAACTTAAGTGCAAACACCACTGCTGCCAGCTCCAAGTCATGGGTTAGGTAATTCCTCTCATGATCACGAAGTTGTCGTGATGCATAAGCTATTACCTTCCCATGCTGCATCAGAACACATCCTAAACCTCTGCCTGAAGCATCGCAGTACACTGAGAATCCTTCGGTCCCATCTGGAAGCGTGAGAATAGGAGCTGTTATCAGGCCTCGCTTCAACTGCTCAAAAGAAATCTGACACGTTGCCGTCCAAGCAAACTGCGCATCCTTGCGGGTCAACTGGGTCAATGGTGCAGATATCCGAGGAAAGTCTGAAACAAATCGCCGGTAATAGCCGGCCAATCCAAGAAAACTATGAACCTCTGCAACTGTGCTGGGCACTGGCCATGACTCAATAGCCACAATCTTCTGGGGATCCACTTCTACTCCTCCTCGAGTGATGATATGACCCAAGTATGAAATAAGATCGAGCCAGAACTCGCATTTACTGAACCGACATACAACTGGTGCTCTCTGAGGATCTGAAGAACTATACGAAGATACTGCTCATGCTCCGCCTCACTCTTGCTATAGACCAGAATGTCATCCAAGAACACAATCACAAACTGATCCAAGTAAGGCATGAAGATACAATTCATGAGGTCCATGAATACTGTCGGCACATTGGTTGCTCCAAAAGGCATAACAAGGAACTCCCAATGCCCATATCTTGATCTAAAAGCTGTCTTCGGGATGTCCTGCTCTCTGACTCAGATCTGATGATAACCTGAGCGCAAATCAATCTTCGAAAATATTGAAGCCCCCTTGAGTTGATCAAACAAGTCATCTATCCTCGGAAGAGGGTATCTGTTCTTGATTGTCACTGAGTTCAAGGTACGGTAATCAACACATAACCTGGACGTACCATCCTTCTTTTTCATAAGAAGCATCGGGGCTCCCCAAGGCGATCCACTAGTACGAATGAATCTCTTGGTTCTGAGTTCTTCAATCATCTTGTACAATATCTCCAACTCTGACGGCGCCATCCTGTAGACTCTCTCTGACACTGGGGCTGTCCCGGGAATCAAGTCTATAGTGAACTCGATCTCCCGCTCCGGAGGCATACCTGGAAGCTCTTCTGGAAAAACATCTGGAAACTCCTCGACTATCCTGGGCAACTGAACTGCTGCTACTGCCATCCGCAATACTGGAGGAGTTGACTCAACTTCGCCTCGGGAGAAAGAAAACTCCGGCTCGCCTGGAATGCTAAAAACCACCCTGCCAATATGGCAGTCTATCCTAGCATACTGGTTCCTCAACCAATCCATCCCTAGGACCACATCATAATCGGCCATCGGGAACTCTATCAATCTAGCAGGGAATTTCCTACCGCTAACTACGATCCGACATGAGGAAAACACTCTATCCACTCCCACAAGTCCGTTACCAGTAAGTATATTAAGCCTTACTGATAATGACTCGGGCTCCAATCCTATCCGTGTCGCGAATCGTGCAGACATAAATGAATGCGATGCACCAGAATCAAATAAAGCCGAAGCTGGAAAGGAGTTGACGAGAATAGTACCTGCCACTACCTCTCCTGGTGCCAATCCTTCCTCTACGGTCATCATCATAGCCTGACCGTGCCCTCGGGGTGCTGGTCCCCTCTGCTGAAATCCTCGCTGCCTATTCTGACTCAAGGCCTGGGCTTGCGCATACTGTTGGGGGCTCTGCTGCTGAAATGCCTGGGACTGAGGCGGCAAGGGTCTCGCCAATGGATACTGCTGTTGGACCGGAGCTGGTCCTCTCACCGAAGAGCTAGAAAGGTTGGACGATGATGAGCCACCCCTATTCGGGCAGGATCTAACCCTATGGTCTGGTGCTCCACAAGCCAGACACAATCCCTGTGCCCTGCGATATTCTGCCACCACATGGCCTGGCTTCCCACAATGAGAACAACCCACTACGGAAGATTGCGTCTGCTTCTGCTGCTGAGGGTGCGTCGGAGTTAAATGCTGAACCGACGTCACTGAGGCTACTCGCCTCGGAGCTCCAATAGTCAAAGCCCTGGCTGCCGGGGCTGGTGCTGAAGACTGATTCATCTGGCCGTGAGATCTCTTCCGACCTCCGGCCCTATCCACAATTCTCTGGGAGGTATACTCGTGCCTCCGGGCTGCTCTCAAGACTGCATCAAAAGTCTGATGCTCAAACTGCTCAACTGCCAACAAGATCTCCAAGTGAAGTCCCTGCTGGAACCGCTGGGCTCTATCATACTCGGTTACCACCAAGGTGGGAGCAAACCGACTGAGTCTGGAAAACTCGATCGCATATCCGTCGACCGTCCTACCTCCTTGCTTCAGATTGGTAAACCTCGTCTGCAGATCATACCGAGGTACGGCATCAAAATACTTGGTCTGGAATCTCTTTCTGAATACTGCCCAAGCAATGGGTGCCACTAATCCAACGGCCTGCGCTGCCCACCAACTGCGGGCAAGATCTAACAACTGCAGGCACACAACGGCCACCTTCTCGTTCTCTAGGGTCCTAGATGCTTCTAGAATCACCTCTGTGTCCTGAAGCCATGCATCTGCGGCGATAGCATCTTCACTACCGTCGAAGAATGGAGGGTTCAAGCGCTTGAAGCTGTTGGCCGCGCTGTTACCCTGATGACCACCCCGGGTCAAAGCATCCGTCACTGCCTGTTCCAAGGCATCTCTACGACGATCTTGAGAAGCTATCAAGGTCCTGACGAGTCCTACCAAAGTGCCATCATCAGGCTCTACAGGCTGAACTGGCTGAACTGGTGGCTCTCCGCCAGAAGGCACGACTCTGGAGGCTACTCCGGAATGCTGGGCTTGATCTCCAGGTTATTGCTGGTCCGCGGGAGGTGCTCCGCCTTGCTGGTCGGCAGAACCACGAACAATGCCGCTGAAGAAGACGATATTGGGAACAATAAGGAAGGACCAGAACAGATCAATGATACAAGCATACGATCAGGACAAGAATCCAGGGATTCAGAAGATATGAGCAGAGATCAAGGACGAATACTGATTGAGACATCTATTCGGTAACCCTCACATATCTTGATTTACAAGACCTGCATGGGCCACCACTTAAACCATGTCACGCCCCAGAACCAGAATACTGGAGAGCGGGGGCAGACATAGCCAGCTACGTATATTGAAGTGCAACCCACCTCGCTATATGGTCACGGCTGTCTAAGATACATGAGGGTTTATCTACAAGCCAGCAGGCTCTTAAGGTCATGAACAGCCTATTGTCTCAATCACAAGCAAGTAAGTAAAAGTTACAAGATGTATGATCATTAAATATACAATAATAAGGCGTCCCAAATATCACATATTCAGCTGATCATGAAGCTAGTCGTTACAAAATGTTAGGACTAGCAAGAGTTTAGTCATATATGATCAACCCTAGGATCTGTCAATCATGTTACAGCCCGTAGGCAGACAGTGAGTAAATGCAATCGAGCTAAACCGGTGCTCGTCGGCTAAATGCCTCAAAAGAATATTTTTACTATAGAGTGGGAGAGCCAAAAATAACCCACTCATTGCCAGGATTCCTTCTAGTGTTCACCATCTGGCAGGAAGGTCGGTAGATCCTCTGGAGCTGCTCCGAAATCTGGCCACACAAAACCAGCTGGGTCAGACCCCAGAAAAAGCAAGTACCACAAAGGAAGCTTCACTTAAGAACTAAAACCAGCAATCAGCACAAGATATAAATAAAAGTAAGAACTGGAAATAAAGAAAATACACCAGGATGATATACGACGAGATAACCATGGAACTATTCAGATAACCAGGTTACAACCCGTAAACCAAACAAGGACCGGGGTTGTAACCCTTCATCTGAACAGAACTTGGAATTCTCACCATTTATCGGTAAAATAAACACAAGCATTCTGGTCATTCAATAATCTGGAACAGGATCAGGGCAAGACTAGACTGGTTAGACTCCATCCAATCGCTTCACGGCCAAGCAAGAATTACGGCTTGATACTTTAACTAGCTAGGGTTGTCACAAGCCTAATTACTAACAAGATGCAATGAGATTGTTCCACAGCCACAAGCCCTGTAGACCATCCAGGTTCCCCGGGTTAAAAAATTAGACTTGAATTCAGGTGGGTACATTGTCCAGGAAACGAATGTACCCTTAGGTAGCTTGAAGGGTGCAACACATGACAGTGTGCTGGAAATGTGTCCTACTCGATGCCAGGCTACAGATCCCTAGGCGTGCCCAGGTAACGGGATTGCCTGTAGCTGGGATATCTCTTCACGACTACTATGTTATTCTAGTTGTTAGCCTTAGTCCATTTTAGTGGGTGCCCCTGACCGTGGTACTCAGGAGTCCCATCCTAGACATGATGCAAGACAAGACTGGATTATTTATACAAGCACAATCGCCTACGGTGTCCAGATTAATTATACAGGTCATGTCATGTCAGGTAGCCGTCGCAACTGCTATTCGAGATAATCATGTCAGGTTATCATGCCAAGTGTACTTGTCAGGAGTGTGCCACGACGGGCCACTATCAGGTCATGTCATGTTATCATGTCAAAAGTGCACCACTACGGGTCACTATCACGTCATGCTCAATTATCAATTCCAAACATATCAAGTAAATTCGTGATTATCAAGTTCAGGACAAAAGGCGTAAGGATATAAAATGGACGTAAAATATCTAATAAAATATCAATATACAGGGCTATAGAATAGCCAAGCTTAAGGAAAGTAAAACCAAACTGACACGCTGACATAAGACCAAGTCAGCCAAGGCCATACGCTCAGGTCAAACTATGCTCGGGCCAGCGTACGCCTTGCTCGCTTAAGCTAGCGTACCAAGGCACGCGTACGCTCAAACCAGCGTATGAAAGGGTCCATACACTTCCAATGGGAAGCGTACGCAAGGGTCAGCGTACACAAGGGCACGCTCAAGCTACAGGTCAGCGTACGCTCAAGCTAGCGTACGCAAAAGACACGCAGCCAACAGACAGCGTATCAAGGCTAGCGTACGCTCGCTAAAAAGCAGTGTACCAAGGCCAGCGTACCAAGGCTAGCGTACGCTCGCTAAAGAGCAGCGTGCCAAGGCTAGCGTACGCTCGCTAAAGAGCAGCGTACCAAGGCTAGCGTACGCTCGCTAAAGAGCAGCGTACAGCTCAGTAGCATAAGCTAAAAAGCTAGCTCACTATTCACTGTCTTCTCCAAATGGCAAGAACAGCAAGAACTCTAAAGTTGAATCTAAGCTTCAAAAGTCCATAACTGGGTCAAAACAAGTCCGAATCCAACTTTCTAAGGGTCAAAATTGGGTAGAATGAAATCCTCTATAATATGGAACCATCAAAACTTGAAAACAAAGAAGTTTGATAGATCAAAACCACCAAAAATCCGAAAATAGCAAGACTCTAGATCTACAAGAATTAAAGCCTCAAAATAGAAAATGACAAGTTCTAATGTGGTTTAGAATCATGAGGAGAAGCTAATAAAACCATCAAAAGGAGTTCGCTTGTGGAAGCAAGTTGCACTTGCCTATGGTGTTCTTGGTTGGTAGAGAAGAGTAATGGTGGGGGAAAGGAGAAGTAAATAAGAATTATGGAGGAGAGAGAAGGTTGGTGGGGATAATAAAGAGGGAAGGTTGTGGTGGAAATGAAGGAGAAGCATAGGCTAAGGTGTTCCACCCTTGGCCCATGATGAACCAAGCATTGGGCCGGCCGAACCAAGCCAACCCAAACCGAGAGTAAACCAAGCCAAGCCAAGAAGAAAACTAAACAAGGAATCATACAATACAGAATAAAATACGTATACGTATCCTAAAATACGTAATACGAACACAGGCATTACAACCTCAGTGAAGGAATAGAGAATTTCTGATATCGAGTATCAGATATATCTCTCTAAGGGGGGCTAATGGCTGATGTGGGACTAAGTGCTGGTATCAGAAAATACTATCCAAGAGAACAGGGGCTAACCATTAGACTATTACCTGGCTGTAGGTAAGACTTAAGAACTAGTCCTATGTGTAGGAAATGTGAAGTATTGCATATGCCCTATTAACAGGACCAATGTACCCAGGGTACTGGAGTTGGAGTCAACTGCTTCCAAATATATTTTATACAAATTAGCCTTCCTATACATATGGAACCCATCTACAGTACTGTACCAGACACAACAAAGGTATCACAGTGAAAGGGGTATATATGTATGTACTGCACTGTAGCAAACCCATGTTCATTCCCTATGCTCAGAGCACATGGGGTACCAGTGGGCAAATAGCAACATAGAGATTCCTTAGGACAGCAATTAGTGGAGGGCCAAATAAGAATGGGGGTATTTAAGGGTCATAAATCAAACTTGGGGTTAAGTTTTCAATTTTAGGTATGTACTCTCAAGGGTAGTCTCAAGTAAGATTTGTATAGCTTTTAGTGAAACTATTAAATAGGTAATTGATGTCTTAACATCACCCTCCAATAAGAGACTCAGGAGTGTTGAGGATGAACCAAGCCTAATGGATAGGTAAATAACCAAAATAGACAAGTGTTACAAGATAACATAGAACTTCTAATAAAGATAGTTAAGTTATTTAATTATAAATCATATGTTGACTTTGTAATTCATAAATAATAGGTCATCTGGATTCGAGCTTGACACCAGACCCATATCGTCAGCACAGGACCCCAGGCGAATACAGTTTATTGTCTATTTTCAATATTGATTTTACTATATTTTATTTGATTGGTCATTGGTTATGTGATTTTATATTCTATTATAAATTGTTGAGTCGGGATATAAGAAGTACCAAGGATGTATGATTCGACCATAGACATTATTTAGTTTCATGCAAGTAGATATCGTAGACATTATTTAATTTCTGCAAGTAGACCTCGTAGACATTGTTTAACTTTTGCAAGTAGACCTCGTAGATATTGTTTAATTCCTGCAAGTAGACCTCGTAGACATTGTTTATTTCGTACAAGTAGACCTCGTAGACCTTGCGGTGTAGTATCCCAGACTGATCACATGTCAAAGGTATTTCTAACAGTTGGGAAGGTATTTTGTTATTTATTGTTATTAATTTTTCAGTCTTTTCTCACATCTTTACTATTTATTTTCAAAACATATAATTAATGGCTAACCTCTATTTTATTGTCATTTTCATATATTGGAACAGCATTCAGTGAATTGTACTCATTCCATCCTTACTGGGTAACCAAACAAATTTTAGGTGATTGCGAAGAGGTCGAGTGCCCTGACCAGTATGGCCCATACATGGGGGATACAGTAGAGACAGATTTTGCTTATCAGGAGGAGTACGCAGCATCTGATCCTGCTGCATTTTCTTAGTTTCCTTCTTATTAGTGCTGAGACATTGTACTGGATATTGAGTCGAGTTTGAGACATGTAGTTGAGATTTCACTTGACTTTAGTCATTATACATTTCTATTAGAGTTGGTTTATTTATTTCACCTTCTAGATGTTGAGTAGTGCTATTGAGTTTTTGATTGTCCCATGTGGATAATATTTTTACTACGTGGTTGTTCATCATATTGTTACAGCATTCTACCGCCGACTCTGCGGCGTAGGCTGGGCGTGTACACGGTTCATGCCCCAAATTATTGGGTGCGGGTTAAATTTGTTTAAATAAATTTTTAGTATAAATTTTTACTTATTAGTAGAGTCCTAGTCATGCTTAAATTTGGTTATGCACACTGACTAGACTATATGGCACGGCTAGTGCATGCAAGTGCCGTGACTAGCATACTAGCTGTAGGTGCCACTGGTTTTATTTTGTTTGAACTTTTAGTTGTTTGAATTCAATAAATCGTATCATGATTTTATTTATTTTTTAATATTATTCATTTATTTATTTGGTTTTGAAAACTAAATATTGCTTGTAAGTAATAAATGTAGTAATATGTACATCTCAAAGGCCCCATTATTTTGTTGTTGTTTCTATAAATATAATTTACTATTTTTATTATAATCTTTATTATTCTTTCTATTATTATTATTACTATTATTATTATTATTATTATTATTATTGCTTCTCAAATTTTATTTCCAAATATTAGTATTAATTTTGTAAAAGGAATATATAGGAATTAATTGTACATGGCTTGGTAAATAATTGTCATAAATAATTTATTATATTATTGTAGAATGAAATGTTAGATTTTTAGAATTTTTTGTAAAATTTTACTTGAATTTTTTAAAGGCTTTTGTATTAAGTGTATATACATATAACTATATATATAAAAAAAGGAATTTTCTAGTGAACAGTACCCACGGGTACTGTTCACCCGGCTATAGAGAGCATAGCAGCAGAGCCCGAGCCCCTTCATTCTCTATTCTGCGAACACCATCGAGATTTGATTCAAATCTCAATTGATGAATCAAATCCCCAACAAAATCTTCCCAATTCAAATCCTTTAGATTCGCATCAACCCTAGGGATCCCCAGGCAGGATCGAGTTAGAATTTGATTGAAAATAGGATTTAAACTATATATATATACGCGCACAACCCCGAGATTTCATCAAAGAAAATCCATCGACACCACCTCTCCCTGACCCCAAGCACCTGACCCCCAATATCCCCGACACCCTGCACGCGCCTCTGGCCGCCTGAAGCAGCCGTAATGTTGCCGGAGGCCGCCAAGCGCCGCCCATGGCCGACGCTAAAATAGAGCAGCCCTGGGACTTCCGACCGTGAGGTACCACCTTTCCCGATCCAATTTCTTACTGTATACTCGATTATTTTTGACTCTGTCAATTCCTATGTACACCCTATATAACCCCTTAGGATTCCTATTTCGTGTAGAAACCCTTTAGAATTTTGATCAAAAACCAATAAAAATACTTGGGTTATGAAACAATAAAAACAGGGTAGGATCATCCCAAACCCTTACTTGATAGACAAACTTCTGTCGAACCAGTGACTGATTGTCAAAACCACCTGAACAACCTCATACACAACCTATAGGCCTACAAATTCCTTTTTGTAGATTCTAATTTCATCAATTATGTGCCAAGATATTGGATTTCAAAATTTAAGGAAAACTTATTTTCAAAATCTTGAAGTTTAGAAAAATTAACCAATACGGCGTGCGCCCCGACAAACCGGCCGACGTGGTCGCACACTATACATATCGAAAGGCGCGTATGGATGTTGTCGACGTGTTGGAACTGACGGAACTCGATTTTGTTGCGCTTGCACGACGAAATCAGTACGTATCCGTCGAGATACCCCCGTATCAACCTTTTGTAAACTAGCCCATAACTTCGTGCATGTTCGTCGTATCGACACGAAACTTGCGCCATCAGGACCGTATCATTTTTTGGGTCCTATATACCAAGCTTGGATTGATTCTGAGAAGGTCGACCGGAATGCCTTTTTGGCGGGCCTGTGACCCGTTCTAACGGACGAATTTGTGCACGGCCCGCCGGAATCCAACTTTGGACATATAGTTGGGTTCGTCTCCTCAAACCAAACCCATAGACATATATTTTGATGACTTTAGAGACCGTAGGTTCTTGCACGCGTTTCGGAGCAAAACGGTTCCAACGACGGATATCGTTTTGACCCAAAATTATGATTTTGCCCCTGTTACAGAATTGGACTTTTCGACAGGCGTTTCCTAGGTATTTCTTTTATGCCAAATCTGCTCGTGATATATATATTTCAGCATCTAGAGTCGTTCATAAAAGTTGGCTTTCGTTGCTTCACTATTCTGACGATTTGAGTCATAGGACGTCATCTTTCTGCACACAACCTCCAGGCAAGCCACCTTACCATTTGCTGTTTATTTATTTGGCTCATATTTTATGCATTATTTATTATTTTCTTTATGTAAAATAAACTGCGATACATGGCATAACTTGTTAGAACTTACTGTTCAGTTATATTTTCTGCTATGTATTATTTTCTTACACATTAAACCTAGATTTAAGGGATCACCTTGTGTGTTGCATTCATTGGCCGTGATACATTGTACCACGAAGTTGTGTGTCACATGTAGAATACGGACGTGCGTGATTGGCTGGCTACCAGTACGTATAAGCCGTGCGATAGGATTAACCGCTAATAGAATTGCATGCTAGTTTGACTTAGCGGTTATAGAGGTTTTCTGTTGTGCATACAACATAGTAGACATTGGGAGGGGAGGATAATTCCTTAGTGTATGGGCTACGATTCACTTTTCCTTGTGACTCAGATGCTCCGCTAGAGATGCCGGGTTGATGATCCACTGATTACTGACGGCCACTGGCGTTCTGCGGAACGTTATGCTCTTATTTATTGGGCCTCTGGTGCCCCAAGGGGGGACCATGCCGATCCCATTTTAGCCAGTGTCCATGCATTGGAAGGATTGTTCTTAACTACATTTTACTTAGAACGGTTAGGCACCTTTATCTATTAGGTATGAGTACTTTTTGGTTTGGGTACTTGTATCTGACCGTGGCTTGGAACGATAACTTGTCGCAGACTAGTTTGCCACATCTTGTCCTTGTTTGGTTGTAGGTGTGGCTCACTATTCCGATGAGAAGGTATTGAACCTTGTTGGGGTCCGAATACCATATTGGATTCATGACTTGGAAAGATACTTTATCGTGGGTTAGTGTGCCATCTCCTGTCCTTGTTTGATTGGGGGGATGGTACGCTAATCCAAAGGGTGAGGTATTGGACCATGCTATGATCCGATCTTACTTATTATTATTGAGCAGTATTTATTCAGTTTATATGGCATGATATTATGTGTCTTGTTACGTCCCACTGAGGACCTGGTTATCTTCCCAGGTGTGTATTCATGTCTTCCGCAGGTATTCTAGTCGAGGTCATGGTCTTCTCCATTTATTCGAGGATAACGTGTCTTGGATCTATCCTGCTACGTTCGTCATTTTTTTGTATATTATGTACCTCTTTCTTTTATTTTGTTGGTAGTAGATGTGTCTCCACCCAACACATTGTATCAAGACAATTTATTATCATTATATGATACCTTTTATTTATTTATTTAGTGTGGATGAGATTAGTCATGGTTCTACTGTATTTTACAGCTTACGTATATTTATTATATGGCTGACATATCTACGTTCCTAGTCCTACGTATTTTGGGACTGGGGCGTTACAAGTGCTTCTTCAACTCGTCAAAAGCGGCTTGACACTCATCTGTCCATACAAACTCCTGATCCTTGCAAGTTAGTCAAGTCATAGGCCCCACTATTCGAGAGAAATTTTCTACGAACCTTCGATAATATCTCGCAAGTCTAAGAAAACTTCTCACCTCAGAAGCTGATGTAGGAGCGGGCCATGCCTTGACTGTTGTGATCTTCTCAGGGTCTACCGATATGCCATCTCCAGTAACAATGTGCCCAAGAAATGACACCTCTTTGAGAAAGAAATCACACTTGCTAAGCTTCAAAAAAAGTTGCTCATCCCTCAAGATTCCTAAAACCGTCCATAGATGCTGCTCATGCTCCTCTTGGCTCTTCGAGTATATCAAGAAATTATCTATAAAGACGACCACAAATTTTTTCGGGTACTAATGAAAGATCTTGTTCATTAAGTTCATAAAGATTGCGGGAGCGTTGGTCAACCCGAAGGGCATGACCAAGAACTCATAGTGTCCATACCTCGATCGAAACGCCGTCTTCGGAATGTTTTCTTTTTGAACCTTCAGTTGGTGATAGGCCGATCGTAAGTCAATCTTAGAGAATACTTTTGCTCCACTCAGTTGGTCAAATAGTTCGTCTATACGCGGCAAGGGATACTTATTCTTCACTGTCACCTCATTCAGGGCTCTGTAATCGATGTACATGCGCACTATCCCATCTTTCTTAGACACAAAAAGAACGGGTGCTCCCCATGGTGACGTACTGACACGAATAAAGCCTTTCTCCAATAAGTCGTCAATCTGTGTCTTTATCTCTACCAACTCCTTAGGTGCTAGGCGATATACTCGAGACGACATAGGCTCGGCTCAGGGAATAAGCTCAATAGAAAACTCAATGTCTCGGTCAGGTGGCAGTCCTGGAAATTCTTTGAGAAACACATCCTCGAACTCAGCGATAACAGGGTGCTGAGTGGTGTCCTGCATCAACATGTGAGTCCCCAATACAGGTGCATCGCTTCTCAAGGCTTCTTCCTTGGTGAACTCGAACTCCATATCACTCGGGGGTCTAAAGACGATACTGCCCCTATGGCAGTTAATGAGTGCGAAATGCTGGCTCAACCATTCCATTCCGAGAACCATATCAAACGTTGGCATAAAAAATACAAAAAGTCGTGCCTTGATCTCTCTACCACTTATCACTACAGAACAATCTCTACAAACACCACTAACAGGTATAACTCCTCCTCAAGTGAGGATTCTAATATTTTTAGATAAGACGACATGGGTATACTGTGTCTAGTGACAAAGCTAGTGGCTATGAATGAATGGGTGGCTCTATTATAAAATAATGTGATGGCAATAAATGATGCAAATAAAACCATACCTGCTATGACGACCACCTCTGGTTCTGTCTCCTCTATAGCTAGTACAAAAGCCTTTCCAACTCTCTGATTGCCTGTCTGTGCTCTAGCCGGCTGGAATTGGGCTGTCTGAGGGGGTAAAGGTGGTCGTGGTGCTCCTGGCCCCGCAATCGCTGGCCTCTGCTGCTGATTCTGTGGAGCGTTCCTCTAAAATGGACAATCTCTGGTCTGGTGCTGGTTCGATCCAAAAGCTAAACAGCGTCCTAGCCATCGTCTACAATCTCTCTGAACATGTCCAACTTTTCCACAGTAATGGCAAGTAGCCTTCTCCTGTGTCTGGTATGGCCCTGTCCTCTACTGATGCTGATGTGTGGGAGGATGTCTCATTGGCCCTCTTATAGTGGTCTTAGCTGATCCCATCGTCGAAGTATCTCGTCGGTTCGCCTTCTTTCTTATGGCCTCTTGAGTTCTAGCCTCTGCCAGAACAGCTGCTTGGGAGACCCTCGACTCAGAGCTGGTATATCTCTGCAACTCTATACTCAAGCCTCTATGAAATCTTTTGACTTTCTCCAGCTCTGTCGTAACCAACCCTGGTGCAAAATGACTCAGTCGGCTAAACTTGGCGTCGTATTCATCGACTGTCATACTCCCCGGCTCCAGGTGTAGAAACTGCTCATACAGTGCATCCTTGGCAGTATCGGAGAAAAACTTCTAATTGAACAACCTTTTGAATTCTCCCACGTCTGATCAACTCCTAGCCGTCTCTCCTCTGCGGCCGACCAATCGTATGCATTTCCTTCCAACTGTAACTTTACTGCCGTCATCCATAAATCTACGGATAACTTTGAAGCCTTCAGGAGATTTTCTGTCTTAACCAGCCAATTGGTGATCCCGATGACGTCTTCAGTGCCCTTGAAGTGCGGAGGATTCATATTGCAAAACCCTTCGATAGTACCCACAGAAGCTTGGGGTGCTCGGGTCAGTGCTGTCTCCAAACTCCTCCTAATAGCCTCACTCTGTTGTATCTGGGCCTTGTAGAAGCATGGAATTTCACAACCAGAAAGCCCATGCGCCAGACACTACATGCGCTAGAACTCAGACGAAGAACTTCACAGCAAAGTCAATAAGTATAGACATTTGAAGAAGGACTTTTCATTTTATATATAAAAGTCTATTACATGTCTAGAAAAGGTTATACAAAGGAGAATTTCTACAAAAAAAGAGCCTAAGTCTACAGCCAGCGGCCATCATGCGCCTTCAGATAAGCACAGCGGCCACCATGCGTCTCCAGATAGGCGCAGCATCACTATGTGCCACCAGTGAGGCACAGCAGATATCATGCGCCTCCATCCAGGCGCATCCCATCATCTCTTCAGCACCTCAGTTATGTGCATCCCTTCAGCCAAATTCTTCCAGCCAGGCTCACCTGGCCGAGCAGAGCCCAGTTATGTGCCGCTCTTCCAACCAGGCTCGCCCGATAAATGCTTCGACACAAAGCATTTAACCCTCTGGCTGGAACCAAGGAAGAGAAGAGCACCGTAAATGCTGTGGCCAGGGAAGGCTTCGAAAGAGCCTCCAAAGCCGAAGGAAGACCGTGATCGAAACCACGGCTAAAGGAGCAGCTTTCGACACGATCAAAGTGGGGAAACCCCACTTTGCAGGAAGAGAGAGCCTTGCACCGCCATTCCGATCTACGGCTCTTCCGGAATAACGGAGACGAGGCTCGAGCATCCCTATCTTTGGATGCAACAGGCACCTTCCGCCTGCCTCAGAAGCCCTCGACTCCGTCTTTTGGATGTAACAGTCACCTTCAAGTGTATCAAAGACAACACAGCGTCTCATCTTCACCCTCGGGAGCACTTCGTCAGCAGAATGCACCCGTATGTTCAAGTTCATATTGGTAGTACGTGAGGGAATGAGAAGCAAATCTTCTCTCCATGCCACTATTTATAGGCCGGGCAGATCAAACCCACGTGCCAAGTGGATGGCCCTCCGAATTCCGTGCAATGAATTTACATTAAATGGATGAACCGGACGCCTCGAATTCAGCCAAACGGCTATTTATAGCACTCGAAGAGCAAGACAGCCGCATCATTAAAAGACATGTCCGATGCGCCAGCCAGACAGCGCATCCCACGGACGTGCCCTTCGGCATTAGGCGCATCACAAAGACGCGCCCTACAGTACTCGGCGCATTATAGAGGGTGCGCCCCCACACATCTCCATACCGAGTGGAACGCCAACCGACGCCCCCACTCAGCTGTCCATCGAACGTCACCAACATTAAATGCTGAACTGACAGAGTTGGCAGCACGCCTCCCAAAGTCTGAACAGTTGACAGCTTTATTCAGAAAACGAAGCGTCGGCAACGTCAGCATCATCATGACTCTATTCGGACGGCTACTGCCACGTGGCCACCCGCATGCGCCTCTACGGCCATGCGTCCACACCCGCATGCGCCTCTACGGCCATGCGTCCAAACCAGCATGCGCCTCAAAAGCCATGCGCCCCAGACTGATCTCTGATCCCGAAAGACAGAAGAAAAGTCGCCTGCATGCGCCTCAAAAGCCATACGCCCCAAATGGTTTGTAACTCCTAAAGGTTATGAGCCGCAGCCTCCTCCTGCGCCCAATCCAAGGCACAGCCCACCAGATCACTCCTCTCCACCAAATCCGAGATCTTCGAACCATGAGTCGATGACACGTGTCTTTTGACTCAACTCGTCCAAGATTTCAGCAACGGAAAGATCTTCCCTCTGCTATGTGTCGGCTCACGACAGCAGTATGAAGAGTTCTCCCCCTCGATCAGGGCGCAGCATCCATGCGCCTCCATCAGCAACCTCCACGTGGCGTCCCCATACCGACGCATCCTATATGCGCGCATGAGCAGCCAGCCTGCAAAACTATAAATAGAAGGATCATCCCCTTCACACAGACGAAGAGACTCAGAACATAAGACTCACAGAGAATCCACAACAGAGAATCACCGGAGAGGCAGTTCTAGACACTCAACGTCTTCCTCCTCTCGGCAAGCTCCAGCACCCAGAGTAATCAACACCTTCAGAGAACCGATAACCGCCATCAGCCGGTCAACGGAGTCAACGCATTACCACTCGCTCCATCGGCACTAAGGACCCAGCTTAAACAAAAGTGTACTCCTAGGACTACATCTAAGTCCTATATTGTATCACCGTTCTGTTTGTATTAAGATTTCAATCAAAACAATTTTAATGGCAAACAAGCTGGCGACTCTGCTGGGGACCTCTTTCTCCTCTACCGAGAAAGTCGTGTCACAGGACGACGACGTGAAGGTGGGCTCCTCCCACAAGATGCTGGTAGTGCGCCTCAATCAACAGGCGTACGAGGAGTTCATTTCTGAAGGAAGTGCGAGTCCTTCGAAGCGGCTGTCGAAGCCGAAGAAGACCCGCGCAGTCTGGGTGCGCAAAGTCGACGCCTCGGGCACCACCGTTGAAGGGGATGCGCCCGTCCAGCCTTCCCTTCCTGCTGACGTCCTCAGCAGTCAAGGTGCGCCCGCTGATGCAGCACATCTCTCGGGGAAGCGTGCGGCTGACCACGTTCCCCAGCCATCTTCCTCTCAGGCGAGGAAGATACGTCGACGGAGCAGGGGCGCAGCCAATGCCCCGCGTATTACTTCTGATGCGCCACAACGAGCCTCTGTCTTCGACAGACTCACTCGCTGTAACGGCGAGAAGAATTTGGATGCTGAGTACTATGCGTCCCAGCGGGCTGGTACGAAGAAATCCAAGGCGGCACGGGCCACGCGCCACAAACGTGCTATGCCAGCAGCCAGCCAGAGGCACGCGCTTACAATCACGCGCGCTGCCGATGGCAAGCTGTACAAGGTTGACTCAAGTGCTCCCGCACCGACAACGAGTCGACCTTCAAAGTCCTCATCTCACTTGGGCGCATTCACTGCGTGCACAACCAAGCCGAGAGAGGCAAACTCAGTGGTCTTGAACTCCCGCGCCTCCTCTGGTTGTGCGTTTGAGGTCCGTTCAAGTCACTTCAAATGCTGTAGTTCCCCCACTACTGATCGTGATGCCTGCTTGGTATTAGATCAGGGGGCGCAGCACTCACCCGACCACCCCGACGCTTGGCCCTGCCATGCGCCTGAGAGGGGTGTGAGGGTAGCACTCTCCTCCAACGACTTGCGCAACGTGATCACTCACAAGCGCCGGTCAGAAGAGTTGACCAACAAGCACGATGCGCCTCTCACGGGGCACACTTGTGCAGTGGTCACCATCAACTGCTGTTGCAAGACGGCAGTACCGCCAAAGCAGTCGGTCTTCCAACGGCTACAATCATCGACACCCCTCCGACATCGCCTTGGGACGAAGGTGTCAGCAGAAAAGGAACTAAAGATTGCGTCATGCAACGTGATCTCCAATTCCTCATCTGTCCGGAAGACGACTGTCAATTCCTCGTCTTCATCCAAAAGCCAGCCGAGGAAAACCAAGGCAGCTGTCACGACCTCTGGAGTGTTCGAAGGCACTCGGTCGAGGAAGAAGTCCTTGGAGGAAGCTGGGGGTAGCCAGACCCTTGTCGAGCCTCCTTCCGAAGACGAAGATGTCCAAAGCACAGCTGCGGCGGATCTTCATCAAGGCGAAGATGGCCTCCCTGAAGCCCCTCAAAATGACGATGTCCTCCAGGACACCGCCGGGGGTAGTGCTGAAAACGAAGAGGCCCTTCAAGACAGAGCTGAGGGCAGTCAGGCCCTTGCAGATGCGCCTGTCGAAGACGAACTCCAGAATGTGGCTGGGGGTGGCCAAACACCAGGAGAAGTAACTCCCCCACATGAGAGCGAGGCTGAGAGCGAAGCCTCAACTAATCCATCCACTTCCGGCCGTGTCATGACAGTATACATGACCGGGGGTGATCTTGAGGCTGATGCGCCGCCACAGGACATCGTCCAGCGCATAGACTCGCTAGAGGGAGGACTCAAAACCCTCTCTGCCTCAATGCAAGCACTGACTCAAGCAGTGTTTGAGATGCGGTCGGCCTTGATCAGGACACCTTCAAATGGTCCCGACCTAGGAGCCAATGGAGAGTCGAGTGTGCCCCTCCAGCGGACACCCTCAGACACAGAAGCACCCCGGACATCGGAGCCCTCAAACGCTCCACTCCAGGTAGTACCTCCTTCCCCGACTCCTAGCTCCACGGAGGACGTGGTCGAAATGATCAAAGATCTGCGGGAGCGCTTCGAGTCCAAGAACAGGCAGGAGGAGCGCCAGAAGATGGGCATTCCCCAGCCTTATCCCCTTGAGTGGAATAAGGTGGTTTATCCCCCAAAGTATAAACCACAAACACTCACGCCGTATGACAGGAAGGACTCTCCACGACGGTACCTGACGTACTTCCAGTCGCAGACAGGGCATCTTCCGAAGGAGGACGCGCTCCTCACCAGCATCTTTGTTGGGGCCCTCAAAGGGGTGGCGTATGACTGGTACTGCAGCCTCCCCGATAATTCCATATCGTCCTTCGACGACCTGACACGCCTCTTCCTCGACCGCTTCTACGACGGTGGGAAGGACATGACGATGGCGTCTCTCATTGAGATACGCCAGAAAGATAAGGAAACGGTTCGGGCATTCATCGAACGCTTCCGTCAGGCCTGCTTCAGGCTACCTCCAGGCATGCCAGAACATGCGCTTCTCTCCGCTTGCAGTATGAACATGCTGCCTGCAGTAAAGCTCTGGCTTAACTCTACTCCCCCTCCCGACTGGAGCTCCCTAATCATTGAAGCTGAAGCTGCAGAGAAGAAGGCGACCAATGTACGTCTTCTGGGTGTTAGCTTCCCCGCCTTTGACGATAAGGGGAAAAAGTCCGCAACCAACAACTCCGGACGAGAAACAAAGGGGAAATAGGCATTGACTGTTAATGCCTCGAAGGGCGCATCTGCGCCTACTCAAAAGCCTCCACTGGCACCAAGACCCAAGGAGGTTTATTCATTCAATGATGACGACACCCTGCAACTCTTTGAGATACTGAAGCAGGGTGACAAGATCAAGCTTCCGGACCCGAAGCGGCCTGATGAAGTCGGGAAAGTGGACAACCCGAGGTACTGTCACTACCATCGGTTTGTCGGACACCCGACTAAGGACTGCTACGTCCTCAAAAATTACATCCAGCGCATGATCAATGCGGATGTAATCTCCGTCGACTACGAAGAGAAGATGGTGTCAGCTAATGTGGTGTCACTTCAGTTCGGCACCTTGCCGCCGACTACCACACAAGATGGCGTCGTCCCCATCCCTAAGGCGACAATGGAGGTGGTGAATTTGCCACCCACCCGTGACAATGTGAGTGGACTTGTCCCACTCACCACATCTCGAGGAGAGGTCCTCTGGGTTCACCCCGACCTCGTCTCCAAGGTAACTCAACCGGAGGTACGCCCTACCTCCAAAGCAAAAGACAGGAAGATCAAGTCTTGCCGCACGGTCTCTTCTTCAACGGAAGAGGCGCTTCCTGTGCAGACGCGTGCACAACAGAACTCCCAGCCCGGTGAAGCTGCCGCCGAAGTGGTGCCTCCTGGCACCATCCCTGAGGAGGGTTCATCCAAGCCCTCAGCAGCCAATAAACAAAAGCAAGTGGAGGCCCGTTTCGACAGACCTCTGCGGAAAGAAAATGCTTCGGGGCTAGCCAAGCCCCACAATTTTGACATTCTGGCACAACTGGCCAGTACTCCTGCACGCTTGTCTTTGTTCGAGCTCCTGCGTCTCTCCAAGGACTCCCGAGAAGCTCTCTGCGAAGCTCTGAAGGATGCCGAATCCTTTCTCAGTCAGGTCAAGCAACCTGAAGACCTACCAACTACTTGTGCACACTGTCATTGTGCGGATGAAGTTATCCCAAACATAACCTTCACCCAACAAGACATGCTGCTCAAGCATCACCGACATAACCGACCGTTGTATTACACAGGGTACATCGGTTCGGTAAAGGTGATCAGGATTCAGATCGATCCGGGGTCTTCCCTAAGCATTATTCCAAAGGTGCTGCTATCAAAGCTGGGGATCCCAATGTACCGGCTAGCGCCCTCCAATACGACCATCAGCGGCTTCAACGCCAGCAAGAGCGAGCCACTGGGCAAGATCCGGCTGAAGTGTCACATCGGCAGCCTCAAAACTGAGGTGACTTGTTATGTGGTGGATGCCGAGGTCAACTACAACATCTTACTCGGACGACCATGGTTACATGAGTACATGGTGGTGCCCTCCACGCTCCACCAATGTATGAAATATGTATCCACCAACGGCGTCATCCGGACGGAGTTTGCAGATATCGATCCCTTCAAAGGGATTGAGGCCTACTTCACCGATTCCGACTTGTACAAGCCATTTGACGAGGAGGAAGCCAACGACGCCGATGATGAAGCAGAGACGGCAACAGAGCCGGACTTGGAGCCCGAAGCGACTCCTGACGCCCCCTTGAAAATCCGTCTGAAAGGGAGACCACCCCAGAAGGCGCCTCCAATGAGCATCAAGCTATCAGGAAAAGCGCCAGCTCGCGAAGCTCCCCTGAAGATACGCCTCAAGGGGAAGCCACCACAAACAGCGGCTCCCCTGGTGGTAAAATTACAAGGGAAGGCGCCACTCATCGAAGGCGCAACCGAGGCACCCCTCAAGGTGCGTCTTAAAGGCAAGCCGCCGCAGTCATCCAAGATGCCGGAGAGGGCTCACATAACCCTCTCAGACCCCAAAGTCAGAGCGGTGGAGGACTCTCCTGATCCGGCCCCAGTGCTTACAGACGAGGAGCTTGGCGAATATATCTCTGCTGATGTAGACGCACCCTCCTTCGACAATGTAATCCCACGGGATAAAATCTCGTACTTTATCAATAATAGAGTGTCTTTCAATTATTCTTGTCTTCCACACTGGAATGCCATGTATACATTAGACAACGCTCTTCGGTCGTTGCAAACACAAGTAACGACCGTCTACCATAATCAAATAGTTTCGTCTCAAGGAGTCTTCATAGTCCCTCCACGAAGTCGAGACGAAGGCACCATCATCTCGGGCAAAATCGAGCGTCGTCGGAACCTCCCGTCGATCGAGCCCGAACCTGATACAGACAGAGTACAAGTCTATCGATACACGGATGCAGCTAAGCACATCATCCAAAAGATGGGCTACGACCTGAAAAGCAATAAAGGCCTAAACTACGGCAAGGGTCGGCATCTCACTGTCCGGCTTTCGATGCCCAATAGAAAGCCACAGGATTACTATAATCGGACTTGATGGGGGTTAGGCTATGTCAGGCCGCCATCAACTCCAGAGAGTTCAGACGCAGAAGACATAGAACATTCCCACTCGTCAGAAGCATCGACGTGGGATTCCGATACCAGTATCGGATCAGTCTTCAGGAAAGTGCTGTCAGCTAACATGACATCGGCGCAACCTCAGAAAGATGAAGGCGAAGACCAACCGCCGGAACCCTTCAAAGAGGAACCCTGGGCTCAACGCCTAGGAGAACAATGGGAGTCTCGTTTTGAGTTACGAGAACCTCCCACCGAAGACGAAGTCGAGCAGATCGACCTCGGGGATGGGTCTTCTTCTAAACCCATCTTTATCAGCAAAAGCATGAAATGAGAAGACCGAGAATCTTTAGTCCAACTGGCTAAGGAGTATATCGACGTCTTCGCCTGGAGTTACGAAGACATCCCGGATGAAGTCCAAGAATCAAACGTCACTGAAGGAAGCCCCGTTTGGCGGATGTTCTTCGATGGCGCTTCAAGAACGGGCCCCAATGGCCAAATCATCGCAGGAGTGGGGGGTAGTCTTAGTCTCCCCCGATCAGCTGGTCATCCAGCACGCATACTTTCTTTCGAAGCCGTGCTCCAACAATGTTGCTGAGTACAATGCACTCGTCATGGGACTCCAGCTAGCACAACAGCTGGGGGTGGATCATCTGGAAGCCTACGGCGACTCAAAACTCGTCGTAAACCAGATTCGGGGGCAATACGAGGTTTGCCATGAAGATTTGATCCCTTACCGTGAAGTTGCATTGAACATCATTTCAACCTTCACTGTGTTCTTCATCGAAGATGTACCCCGCCTACAAAACTTGGAGGCTGACGCTCTAGCTGGCCTCGCAGCCTCATTGGCCGTGCCCCTTGGGACTCAACACTATGTCACGGTAACTGGCCGAGACTTGATTTGTCCCAGAAACAACCTATGTTTGCAAATGGCTCACGCCATGCCGACAAATACTGGGGTTAATGTCCGAGACTGGAGGTTCCCGTTCATCGACTTCGCTGTCTACGGAATCCTTCCAGAGGACCCGAAGGAAGCCGTCTCAGTCAGGAGACGCTCTCTTCGATTCTACTACGATACAGCCACTAAAACGCTGTACCGACGCTCCTTCGACGGGCTTCTCCTTCGATGCCTGTCTAACGAAGAAGCGGCCGAAGCTCTTCGAGAAGCTCATGACGGAACTTGCGGAGCTCACCAACCAGGGCCTAAGTTGCAAGATCGACTGCGACGTATGGGCTACTACTGGCCAACCATGGTTGCCGACGCAGTGGAATATGCTAAGAAGTGCCATGCATGCCAACTTCATGCAGACTTCATACATACACCATCTGAACCTCTACATCCTACAGTCGCCTCCTGGCCATTCGAAGCCTGGGGCATGGACATTGTAGGGCCAATCACCCCTCCTTCATCGAGAGGACACCGCTTCATCCTGGCCATCACCGATTACTTCTCCAAATTGGCGGAAGCAGTCCCACTAGCAGAAGTAAAAAGCTCCAGGGTGGTCAACTTTATCAAACACCATGTCATTTACCGTTTCGGGGTACCCCGACGAATCATCCATGACAATGGTCCTCAGTTTATCAGCCACATTTTCAGCAGGTTCTGTGACAAGAATCGCATTCAAAACGTGGCCTCAACCGCCTACAATCCGGCACCAAACGGATTGGCCGAGGCATTCAACAAAACTATCGTCAGGCTACTCAAAAAAGTCGTGTCATCCAACAAACGCGACTGGGACGAAAAGCTTGGCGAATGCCTTTGGGCCTACCGCACAACGGTACGGACCCCAACAGGCAACACTCCATTCTCCCTGGTCTACGGGAGCGAAGCAGTACTGCCTCTCGAGATACAGATACCTTCGCTCCGCGTGGCAATCACAAACGATCTCACAGAAGAAGACAATCAACGTCGTCGTCTGCAGGAATTGGAGGCACTTGACGAAAAGCGTCTCCTAGCTCAACAACGCATCGAACTTTACCAAGCCCGTATATCACAGGCTTTCAACAAGAAGGTCAAGCAAAGAACTTTCCAAGTTGGCGACCTGGTTTTAGCAGTCAAAAGGCCAATGGTGTTAACTCACAAGACACCAGGGAAGTTCGAGCCCAAATGGGAAGGACCCTTCATCATTGAGACGGTATACTCAAACGGTGCTTACCGGCTCGCCAAACCCAATGGGGACTTGTTCATGATGCCCATCAACGGCAAGTTCCTAAAGAAGTACTACTCTTGACATCCTCCAAGACATGTATTTCCCCAAACAACCTCTTTTCACAAAATCAATCGCTTCCGGAACCCAGCTGTTCCGTGGCATCCTTCCGTAGAAAGATAACCACGTCCATATTACCTCTGAGTTGTCTCTCTACATCCTACAAAGCGGAACCTTACACTTCGTGAGCTTACGCTATTCTTCATGTTTACCACGTCCACATTACCTCTGAGTAAACATCCCGTACAAACAACTCCTACGTTGTCGTACATTGATCGCAGAACTTCCACGTCCACATTACCTCTGAGTTGTTCAGCGTATCCCCCAGGATCATTCCTACCACGTCTATAAACACCTCTGAGTAGGAAGATTCTATCATTTGAACCTAATGATTGCCATGTCCACATTACCTCTGAGCAAATATGTTGGTTCCTTTATACTTATTATCTGTACCTAAAAACCAAGGTGCGCAAAAAAAAAAACAAGCTGGCGACTCTGCTGGGGAAATAGCGTATTTCTGTACTCCTTTTAAAAAATAAAGAAATACACTATCTCTTTGATGTGTTCATTTTTGATTTCATGAACTTGATGATTTATGTGGACCTATTATCTTTTGCGCACCTTGGTTTTTAGGTACAGATAATAAGTATAAAGGAACCAACATGTTTGCTCAGAGGTAATGTGGACCTATTATCTTTGAATAAGACAAAATATGTCAAGCAGACTGGCACATTGCCAGGGTATGAACCCATGCGCATCTGCTTCGGCGCATCATCAGGGCGTAAGCCCATGCGCGTTGGCATTGGAGCTTCGGCGCATTATCAGAGCGTGAGCCCATGCGCGTCAACAAAGGCTTCGGCGCATCTTCAGGGAATAAAACCCATGCGCGTCAGCCATTAAAACCTCGGTGCATGATAAAGGTATAAACCTATGCACGTCGGCAGGATAGAACCTCGGCGTATCATTAAAGACCGAAGTCTATACGCGTCGACAGTTAGGGCACAGAGCCCAAAGCAGAGACGAAACCTACCTGTCACCTCAGAACGAACGTCGGCAAGAGGCGCAAGAGTGATAGGTACATCCTCATCGACAGACTCCTTCGCTTTCTCCTTCCCCTTGCCGGCAGCACCGCGAGGAGTCTTGGGAGCCATTCTCTCGAAGAAGGAGAAGTTAGGGTTTTGAAGAAGAAACTCTAAAGAAGCAGAGGCACAGAGAAGAAGAACCCTTTCTCTCTCCGACTCTTACCTATTTATAGGGCATGGTCGCACGCGTAAACAGATGACGTGTGATCTCAGCCGTCGCCTCGGGTTCTGTGCAAGGATAGCAGCAAATAAGACCAAAAGATCATCATTAATCTTTTCGGTTTCCGAGGCACCATCATCATTAACTGAGAAGAGCATGCGCCCGAACAAGCATGCGCCCAGAAATCATGCGCCCTGACCTCCATGCTTCCTATTCAAAGTATTCCAAAACTTATTCAAAAGTTTTGAAAACTTTGAAGGGGGTCTTGTAGAAGCATAGAATTTCACAACCAGAAAGCCCATGCGCCAGACACTACATGCGCTAGAACTCAGACGAAGAACTTCACAGCAAAGTCAATAAGTATAGACATTTGAAGAAGGACTTTTCATTTTATATATAAAAGTCTATTACATGTCTAGAAAAGGTTGTACAAAGGAGAATTTCTACAAAGAAAGAGCCTAAGTCTACAGCCAGCGGCCATCATGCGCCTTCAGATAAGCGCAGCGGCCACCATGCGTCTCTAGATAGGCGCAGCATCACTATGCGCCACCAGTGAGGCGCAGCAGATATCATGCGCCTCCATCCAGGCGCATCCCATCATCTCTTCAGCACCTCAGTTATGTGCATCCCTTCAGCCAAATTCTTCCAGCCAGGCTCACCTGGCCGAGCAGAGCCCAGTTATGTGCCGCTCTTCCAACCAGGCTCGCCCGATAAATGTTTCGACACAAAGCATTTAACCCTCTGGCTGGAACCAAGAAAGAGAAGAGCACCGCAAATGCTGTGGCCAGGGGAGGCTTCGAAAGAGCCTCCAAAGCCGAAGGAAGACCGTGATCGAAACCACGGCTAAAGGAGCAGCTTTCGACACGATCAAAGTGGGGAAACCCTACTTTGCAGGAAGAGAGAGCCTTGTACCGCCATTCCGATCTACGGCTCTTCCGGAATAACGGAGACGAGGCTCGAGCATCCCTATCTTTGGATGCAACAGGCACCTTCCGCCTGCCTCAGAAGCCCTCGACTCCGTCTTTTGGATGTAACAGTCACCTTCAAGTGTATCAAAGACAACACAGCGTCTCATCTTCACCCTCGGGAGCACTTCGTCAGCAGAATGCACCCGTATGTTCAAGTTCATATTGGAAGTACGTGAGGGAATGAGAAGCAAATCTTCTCTCCATGCCACTATTTATAGGCCGGGCAGATCAAACCCACGCGCCAAGTGGATGGCCCTCCGAATTCCGTGCAATGAATTTACATTAAATGGATGAACCGGACGCCTCGAATTCAGCCAAACGGCTATTTATAGCACTCGAAGAGCGAGACAGCCGCATCATTAAAAGACATGTCCGATGCGCCAGCCAGACAGCGCATCACACGGACGCGCCCTTCGGCATTAGGCACATCACACAGATGCGCCCTACAGTACTCGGCGCATTATAGAGGGTGCGCCCCCACACATCTCCATACCGAGTGGAACGTCAACCGACGCGCCCACTCAGCTGTCCATCGAACGTCACCAACATTAAATGCTGAACTGACAGAGTTGGCAGCACGCCTCCCAAAGTCTGAACAGTTGACAGCTTTATTCAGAAAACGAAGCGTCGGCAACGTCAGCATCATCATGACTCTATTCCGACGGCTACTGCCACGTGGCCACCCGCATGCGCCTCTACGGCCATGCGTCCACACCCGCATGTGCCTCTACGGCCATGCGTCCAAACCAGCATGCGCCTCAAAAGCCATGCGCCCCAGACTGATCTCTGATCTCGAAAGACAGAAGGAAAGTCGCCTGCATGCGCCTCAAAAGTTATGCGCCCCAAATGGTTTGTAACTCCTAAAGGTTATGAGCCGCAGCCTCCTCCTGCGCCCAATCCAAGGCACAGCCCACCAGATCACTCCTCTCCACCAAATCCGAGATCTTCGAACCATGAGTCGACGACACGTGTCTTTTGACTCAACTCGTCCAAGATTTCAGCAACGGAAAGATCTTCCCTCTGCTACGTGCCGGCTCACGACAGCAGTATGAAGAGTTCTCCCCCTCGATCAGGGCGCAGCATCCATGCGCCTCCATCAGCAACCTCCACGTGGCGTCCCCACACCGGCGCATCCTACATGCGCGCATGAGCAGCCAGCCTGCAAAACTATAAATAGAAGGATCATCCCCTTCACACAGACGGAGAGACTCAGAACATAAGACTCACAGAGAATCACCGGAGAGGCAGTTCTAGACACTCAACGTCTTCCTCCTCTCGGCAAGCTCCAGCACCCAGAGTAATCAACACCTTCAGAGAACCGATAACCGCCGTCAGCCGGTCAACGGAGTCAACGCATTACCACTCGCTCCATTGGCACTAAGGACCCAGCTTAAACAAAAGTGTACTCCTACGACTACATCTAAGTCCTATATTGTATCACTGTTCTGTTTGTATTAAGATTTCAATCAAAACAATTTTAATGGCAAACAGGCCTGTACTAAGCTCTGGAGGATCTGATCGGTAGTAGTCCTACCAGCCTGAGGTATGGGCTACTGTGGGGGCATGTATGGCATCTGGGGCATGAACTGTGGAACACCCTGAGGTCCGTAATGTGGAGGATATAAAGGATATGGAAAGGGATACTATGGTAGGTATGAGGGAGGATACTAAGGTAGATTCTGTGGAGGATACTGGGTAGATATGATGGTGAATACTGTGGAAGCTGTTGGGGTGGATATGATGATGGTGGATAAGGGGGTAGAATCTGGGATAGAAAATGAGGTGGATAGGGTGGCGGAGGCGGTAGGTACTCCTCTTGAGTTGTAGGGTTTCTGGGGTCTGCCTGCCCCACTTAGGGTGCCGGGGCTTGCTGCTGAGTAGTGGGTGGTGTCATCACAGGCTGTAGTCCAGATGGTACTGGAGTGGTAGGGGACATGGGTGGCTAACCCACTGGTCCTTCTTGAGTAGTGGTGTTCCCATCAGTAATGGCGAGGGGAGTAGCACGTCCACTACGAAGAATCATCCGATATTGGTACGAAGATTTAAGTTTGGTTAGAACAAGGTCAAACTGGATATAATAAAGTAGTCAAACGAGAATTTAGAAGAGGTCAAAGAAGGTATTAATAAGTGGATGAGATTCTATATCCTATTCCTATTTGCAGGCTTGTTGGGCACAGTCATATAACCCAATAATATTAACGGACCTACATGGGCCACCACAAAAACATGTAACGCCTAAGTCCCATAATACATAGGACTAAGTACGTCAGCATGCCAGCTGCACGTATACAAAGAATACACCAATATGTGGTATCCTCGTATTTGTACATAAGTTGTAAGTAATAATACATGATATGCCACAATATAATAACTATATCTCATCCACAGCTCAACACATAATGAATAAATAAGTCTCAATGATAATAAAAGAAGTTAAGAGATAGCCGGGTGGACATTCCCACTCCAAACAGCTATAAAAAATAGTCTCAACTAAATGGAGTCCAACCTCATTGAAATAGAACAATGAAGATAAAAGATGTCCACTACATAGTCTCAGATAATAAAGAGAAAAAAACTAAGTATCAATGGGAGATGCCTCGTCATTGACGTAAGAAGGATCCGAAGCTGCTCCATACTCCTAGGGGTAGTCCTGCTCGTCTAATCCTGGAGAGATCACCAGGTCCTCAGAGGGACGTAACAAGATACAGAAAAATGCCAAAATAACTGAACGTGTAAACATGCAACTATGACTCTCCACTCAACTAGAAATCTTACTCTCTCTAGGCAACTTTTCAATCAATTCAAGGCCTAGAAAGCTTCTAAACTCAATCCTTCAGTATCATGAAGTAAGAACGGTCAGAGAATTGATTTCATTCTATTATTGAATTTACTTTAGTCATTGAAAAACTTTTGAATTATTGAGCTATCCCTTTGAAATTCCCATGGACAAAGTTGAGAAAATATTCAGTGACCTAATATGGCTTCGCACATATGCATTGCAGCCATTTATCTGAATTATAGAAACTCTAGTTTACTGCAGCCAGATGCGCACTGGCGAGGATTAAACTCTAAGTTGAAGTGATTTCAGATGTTCATAGGTTTTCAGATATTATTGAGACTATGTCCTAAATGCATCATATTTGTCTCCTATGTTGTTCAGCCAAGAAAAGAATAAAGTTGAAAGAAGATTCAGTGATCTATCATTATTTGAGTCATGGAACCAATGGTTCACTGCAGTCAGATGTACACTGGTGGGGCATGGACTTTAGGCAAAGTGACTTCAGGTATGTATGGTTTTCGGATACGATCGAGACTATATCCCTATTATAAATATATCATGTTTGGCCTCTTATCGTCATTGATAACTTTACCAGAGTTGTCTTGATTCGTTTAGAATATGGATTATTTGGAATCTTAGCGACTAGTTTAAATTTTCAGAAATCATTTCTATAGAATTTATATAGGAATTCCACTTGATTTTCTAGGACTATTTTCTAATACCTATTGGCCCAATCTCTTTCCTGGTTCAACTTTAGTACGTCGCATATATTTTGTTACATATTTTGGAAGCTATAGCTAGTTGTGGATAGTTTTATATATTAAATGGTTGATATACATCTTGTGGATGACTATATGTATGTAGTTGATAGCTATATGCGGAAGAAACATAGATTGCTACCTATCCCATTTCTAGTAAGGGCATCTTTGGAATCAATATTAGTTAGCTAAAAGGGTAGAAAAAGTAGAAGAATACCTTGAGTAAGCTAGTCTTGAGAGAGTGGTATATCTTAACTTGTGACTTATTCAGGTTAGAACCATTGGTAGTGCTCACTAGTGCCTAAACCTCATTCAAACAAATGAAGTTATTTGACGATTTTGAATTTTATGATTAAATGAAGAGTTATGGAATGATAGGTTCTAGAGAAGGAATAAGCAGTGAGGAATTCAGATAAGACCATTGGCAGGCAACTTTGGAAAAGAGCAAATGGGTTTACAATTTCTACCAAACATTGGAGACTCATATTAGCTATAGTAAGAATAATCGAGATACTGTGATATTTTTGCTAATGTGTTTGGATGAGAACGATTGTTAGGAACATGGTTAAGATAAAAATTTGATTAGTGATTATAATTTGGTCAATTGATTTCAAGAATTGGAAATTATCGAATATAGATCATGGATCAACTTTCTAAGGATTTACTATGACAAGTGAAGATTATGACTTTGATGTAGTCAGTTTTGGAAGAATTGCTGACAATTAGAAATTGATGTCTGTACAATAATTTGATCGAGAGAAATACTAGAAATTTGAAATACATTTGACATACCAGTCATATACAACGATGGATAGAAATTCGATTTAGATTATTTATGATTCCAAATAGATTTAGTTTTAATACCTTGGCAGCTATCTTAGTTTTCTATAGATACAGAGAGTTCAACTAGTTTAGCGAGTTAGAGATTAGTTTTTGCATGGGTATTAATAAGATGGTTATCTTGTAAGTCATTTTTTTCTGCATATCCTATCTGTTGACCGTTGAAATAGTGATACGATATTCTTTCTATCCTCTTTGATCATCACTCACTCCTCATTGGAAATATCTTTTCCGATTATATTCCTATCATAACTATATTATGCTAATCACCCTTCGCTATCCTACTACCATACAACTTCTTGTTGTTTTTCCTAAGTCACAAACCCTTATACCCCATTCCAATTTGATTTAGATTTTTTTCCCTATTTTATGATCATTTGATTATATTTTAAAGAAAGTTGCTTAAAAAGTCCTTCTGGATCAGAATCGTACCTAGATTTTACTCGTGTCTAAAATGATTTTGATCACAACAATATTCCAACTCTATCTCAGATCATATATAGATAATTCTGATCGTGCCTATATTTTATCATTGTACCTAATGATCATGCCTAGAATCCGGTCGTGCTTGATGATTTAAATTTTGTTGTTGATCAAGGCTAAGTAATTTTGATTGCACCCCGAGCCTAATTTTTGAAATTTCGAGAACAAAATTTTCTAAGGAGGGAAGGTTGTAAAACCTATTTTCTGTTAATAAAAAAATTCACTCAACTCTCAGCCACTCAAAACCCTTTCTTCACCAATTCCATCTCCCCACGATGCTCACTCTCTCCTTAAAAACACTCTAAAACCAGCACCTAACCCCCACAACACCATCACTCCAAACCGACCCCCTCTCTTCTTTCCCCAATTTCAAACCCACTTCCTATCACCCCCTTCTCGCGGCCACCCTCCGCGGCCCTAGTCGTCGACTCGTGGTCAACCCCTCCCATGCGGCGCCAGTAGCCCCCGCCGGCGCCCAGCCCGGCGCAGACCCGTGTGGTCTCCAGCCGCGGCCGCCCCTGTCTATGCGCCTTTCCGCCCAACTCTGCGACCGCTGGAACCCTGCAGCACCCTTTGGCCGACAGCGCTTTCGTGCAGCTTCCCCGGCCGACAACACCCCGTACGCCAACAGCAGGATCCCGCCGCTACCCACTGTCTACAGCACCCTCCGCTATCCGCGGCATCCCCGCCATGCGCCAGAACCGCGGTGCCCCACGCCCGTACACGTGTTCCCGCATGCGTTCCCGTGCTGTCAGCGTGCATGTGCCCGTGCCCGCGTGCGTTTCGAGTCCGAGGCATCCCCTCGGTGCTCCGTCACAGCCTTCGATAATCCTGCAACCTTCTGTTTAATTCACAGAACCTTAAACCATTTCTGTTCTAGGATAGTGAGTTTAATTAGTTTCCTATATTGGTTTGGTAATAATTGTTAGTATTAGTGAATTTTTAGCGTTAGTTGTAGATTAATGTTTAGAAACGTTAACTACGTGATTATGATTAATGCCGATAAACATAAATTCAATGTTATTAATGAAATCGATATTTTTTTATCCTCAAAATATTATTTTAATAGCAAAGGCGTATTTTTATAGGCAAAGTCTTATATAAACATTTTAAGTAAAAATGCGTATTTTGTATTATTAACCGATTATTGTCGTATTAACGCTAATTTCAACAAATATATTATTTCCGCCATAATTTCATTATTACTATAAAATGGTCATTTTAGTACCAAAATATTTAATTATGTAGTAAAGTGTATTTTAATATAGGGTATTATATTTATAGGCCAAAACCGTATATTCATGTTTTTAGGTAGAATAAGTTATTTTCGTAATTTAGCCTTTTCTGCTAATAAATTATGGAATAAAAACTAGTAATAATATCGTATTTTTTAAAATAAAATCGTAACTTTATTTAAAATAAGATTTTTACGTATATTTATTACTAAAATGATTTTCTTTACAAAAGAAATGTATTTGTTAAATATTTCGCAAAAGTTTATTTAGAAACTAAATATATTAGTTTTCACATATTCCGAGTTTTGCACGATATTTTACTATTAAGATAAAGTTCGATAAAAATCATATTTTGTGTTAATATTCCAAAATACTTTATGTTCCGCCTATTTACAAAATATTAATAAAATAGTTCTTACCAAAATATTATATTTAGAATCATTTAATTACGGCAAATGTCTATAATTAGCATAGTTTACGTTAAGTGGTTTATTAGTCAATCTTGGTTTAATTTTTAAGGACATGATATTGTTAATGTAGGTTCGGATCCCTGAATCCTAGCCGTTACCTTCTAGCTGTTGCTTTCCACGCTGAGGAACCGTCTGAGGCAAGTTTCATATCTATTCCATGTCTGTGTTTTTACTTTCATAATTAAATGTATGCATCAGTTAATCTCATATAGTATCGTGACACTGATTCACTGTGGATCCCTCTCGGACTCCACATCGATTGACGAATTGCTGGATTACTAGAGTGACTTATTGACTCGTTGACTCGAGGAATGCTTGGGGGAGTAGTATAACGTCTGTAACCAAAGCCAAAATTCTTGCGTTTATCTCTCGCGCTAACCACTACCACACAGGGGGTTGAGCCTTACCGTATACTATTCGTTTCGGCCGAAACATTAGTATATATATTGCCTCTATCCCAGCCGGTCACAGGCCCTGTTATATACTCAAAACACTTGCTTAGCATTGCATCATATTTGACATTGAGATCATATTGCTTGCTGTCTTTACTAATATTTACAAAAACATATAAAATTTCTTAAACTGTCTCACATTTTCATTTATTATTATTTTAGAAATTCTAGATGTGGAAGAAATATGTTTCTTTTTCACTCATGACTGGAGACCCAACATTTTTAGGTGATTGCGATGAGAAGGAGCTAGATTACTGTTCTTTCTACGGGCCTGACTTGGGTCTCGCAGATTCAGCTGGACTAGAACCAGGAACCCCAGAACCATAGATGTAGGCGTCATTTCATTTCCTATGTTTGTTTTTCGAACAATTGTATTAAGTGAATTTGTGACATTGTAGTCTTGTTATTTTCCATTTCAAACCAGTTTTAGTTTAATAAAAATGTTTTTATTTTCGTTAGATATTTGCCTGTTGTGTTTCACTGCTTGATATAGCTTACTGCCGCCGTCTCACAACGGTGCAGGCTGGGCGTGATCCGACTGGACCCATTATATTTGGGATTGGGTCGTGACAGTGATGACAGAGATATGTTGAGACGGATATGCGGGTGCTGGCGCGACCCAATGAAGAAGTCGGCAGTCAAACTCAATAACGAAGGTGGGTTGTCGAAGAGAAATTCACAGCCAGAGAATCAAAATAGAGATATAGCAGAGATATGAGAGAGGGCTTGCTCTTATAAAAGAGAGAACATAGAGTAGGTTTGTAGGTTTAAATCATTTACATATATATATATATATATATATATATATATATATATATATATATATATATATATATATTTTAAAGAGTCGGCTCGGTCTTATGCTTTGATCACATATTTACTTTGGTTTTGGATTTTATTGCTCAGTTAGTAGTGGTTTGGGCTCAGTGAGGGCGAATGTTACTCAACTGGTGGTGTAGGCTTGGATTTTGATGGTAGCGAAGGCTATGTTTGGTGGTCAACCATGGGACTATGTTCTCTATTTTTGTCAAACTAGTCATGAGCGTGGACTCCTAACTATAGAGCACCAAGGGAGCAATAATCAAACATTTGAACTTCAATATGCTTTTTACCTTGAAGTGAGGATTCAAAATCACTGAGATACTTCTAATGTTCATGGAGAACAATTTCTGCAGTCATAAACATCTTCTTCTTTGATTGATAGTGATGATAATCTTTTTGAGTTGTTCTGTATCACACAACGGAGGGCCAGAGGCTCAAGTTCACTTTGGTGATGGGTTGAATGAATTTGAAGAAATGTGAGATAACCCAATACTCAAGGAGGAAGTTTCGTGACTGATGGGCCACTAACATGATAGGGGAGAGCTTCGAATGGTATCTGAAAATCTATGGTTTGAGGTCAAAGTCGATTATGAGGTAAGCGACAAGTAAGGGCTTAACCCAAAAAATATAATGCAAATAAGGCACAAGGAGGGAGGCACGAACTACCTCAAGAAGAAGATGATTATTCCTTTCAGTGACTAAGTTTTGCTGAGGAGTATAAGGACAAGTGGTTTGATGAATGATAATATGCTTAATAAGAAATGTATGAAGTTCAGAGTTAACATATTCACTAACATTATCACTACAAGGAACTTGTATATCCATTTACTCTACTGCCACCAATGATGGAAGTTCTGAAATACATAATTAACCTAATGTTTCAACTTCGTAAATCCATGTCATGCATGTGTAATCGTAAAAATAAATAACAAATCATCGAGCCCCACTAAGAGTAGCAATATTAAATGGCCTAAACAATCGAATGTATTAACAGAAATGAAATTGAACTTTCATTAGAACTTGTGGAAAAGAAGAATGATGACTTTTAGCTAGTTCACAAAAATTATGCCAAAATTAAAAAATATTAGTCTTAAAAAAGACTAAAAAAATAACTTGTGCAGATAACCAAATGATGCATGTCCAAGTCGATGATGCCATAACACACTTCATACCCTATATTTGTTTCCTTTTAAGAATCTTCTACAACAAGAGATTTAGTCAGCAAACCAATATTATTTAACATCAGCTCCAAGTAGTGTAGTATCCCTGCCTACTACCATAATCAAACATACTCTTCATCTGAATATCCTTAAAAACACCAAAATGAGGCCAAATAATATGAAATTATATGATGAGGGTTATTTAAGTCACTAAGAGTAAATTATAATTTAATGAAGGAACAATAAGGATTATATCAAGATTAAGTGTCTAAGAGAGATAAACAGAACCTTCCCTATAACCGGGACGGTATTTCCATCGACAATATTGACAACATTTTTTGTTGAGACGCTTGAACCTGTCTAGTGTCACAAGTCATATGTTCGGTATTGCTAGAGTTAATTATCCACATATTGTTCATAACATGAATAAAAGTATTAAGTTCCTTACCCACATTACCTAGTGTAGTAAATGTCACGACCTACTCCCGAATACTCGTGTACGAGTACGTGAGTACATCCAGCCTACGTCGCATCATTGGTGGTAGTGCCTTCTCTATACCTTGATACGAATTATAATCATCATATAATCAACAAAATCCAACATGAGTATAATTTCACAATATAATAATCTAACTCATCTGCCAGAAAATACTATAACATAAAGATATAGAAAGAATGAAATGACTATCAAGCTTTAAATAGTAATAATCTACTGATCGATGCCTCAAAGCAAATAACATAGCAAGTCAATCCCAAAATCCACTAACATAAGTATATATATGGATTCCTTGAGAAAAAATTGCTAAAATATGTATATGAAATAGAAATAAGCACTATGATTAAAAGTTGCTAACAGATAACCAACATTAGATATCTCCAGGAGTCTCATCATCCACTAAATCTAAATCAGTTGAGGAGAAACTACATCGTCCTCGTAAGGACCATGAAAAGGATGGTAAAAGTCCTCACTACAACTATCAACTATAATTATACAATTAGGATTTGAGTGAAGTACAATATGACTATAATTTTATATGGTACAATATAAATCTATCATGATGTCATCTAAAGAGAAATATAACTGTAGATAGCAGGTAATGAAACTAAAAATAACAAGACCTAAGATAAAATGATATAGACTATTTGATATTAATCATAAAAGAGAAACTAACATCATGTGAATATAACTACTGTAAAGCAACTAAAAGAATCAGTGATTATCTCGTGTATTTAGAATACAACTTTCAGCATGTAGACGATTATGGGTAAATTCAGAATGTCGATATGTGTACTATATGACTACTATGATTCAGGATTAGATATGAATGGTATAATATGGTTTGACCACATGCCTACTAAAGTATTCCCCATTCCCATATATTATTCTAGAAATACGAATACAATCATAAAAGGCAGCAAAAGGTTCTAGCCTAGAGCCATAACAAAACTATAACACCCCAGTCCTAATATACGTTGGACTAGAAATAAGTACATGCCAGCTGTATATATACGAAGACTAGCCCAATGTATGGAATCTACGTATACACAAATAAGCTGTATTATATGAACTCCAGCTCATAATAATATTTCATGATAACAAGCAATAGCTATATCTCATCTACGACAACAAATAAAATAAGTAACTAATCAAATATCTCAACTGAAATATAAAATAAAATAACTGTCGGATGGAGACAAATCCTCTACCAAGCGAATGTAGAGAATAGAATGAAATAAACGAGAAAAAGAATAACAACTAAATAAGTCCATCAACTATAAAAAAATTAGATAGGCTCAGAGGGTGAGACCTCCTCGACTACAAAAGAAGAATCTAGTCTGGAACCGTTGTAACTTCCCTATATTTTATATGGGTAATTATTGGTTTATTATATAGTTTATAGTATTTTAGAAAAATTTATATGATTATGACATATAGTAGTGCATATTATATGATATATATATATATATATATATATATATATATATATATATATATATATATATATATGCACTGCTAATAATAACTATAAATAATATATTATTTATCCTGAGTAAGTATGTTTTAGGAATTTTTAGGATTATTTTCCTATATTTATGGTATTAGTGATTTTATTAATTTTTTATCTATAAATTCATGGTATTAAAGTTTACATCTATTTATATATAAGAGCTTTTATATATATATATATATATATATATATATATATATATAGAATAAGGGAGGTGGGATGGCACCTCACTCTCAAATGAGGGTGGCGGTGATGTGGCGCCATCCCAACCCTCCATCACAGATTAAATAATTGCTCCCCAATCAAAGCAGCTTTTAAATAGCAAAACAGCTTTTAAAGTCCTAGTTTAAATGTGGCGGTGGGACCTAGGAGAATAAGAAGCATGCCAAGAGAAGAATATTTACTTCTTTCCGTATCTCTTCTCTCTCTCTCTCTCTCTTTCTCTCTCTCTCCCACCTTTTTTTTTCCTCTTCTCTCCAGAGAAGAACGTCGGCCCCTAAACCCCATGCCGCCGCCGCCTACCGCCCCAACCGCCCCCACCGCCCCCATGCCGCCGCCGCCTACCGCCCCCATCGCCCCCATGCCGCCGCCGCCTACCGCCCCCACCGCCCCCATGCCGCCGCCGTCTACCGCCCCCACCGCCCCCATGCGGCCGCCGCCACATTTTCCGTTGACGTTCTCCACCGTCACCGGCGCCCCTACCGCCCCCACCGCCCCCATGCCGCCTCCGCCTCCAACTCCGTTGTCGTTCTCCACCGTCACCGGCGAATCTCCATATCCGCTGCCGCTATCCACCATCACCGGCGAATCTCCATATCCGCTCCTAATTATAGTGATATCCATGGATGCTGACAACATATCAAGATCAATCAACAGTTATATCAGAAAATTGAGGTAATGTCATAGCGATTTGCTTTCCTTCTTTGCTCTTTTTAGGACTAAGCACTAATTATAGTCTCCATATCCCACCTCCCTTAATGCACTTGATGCCGGAGGAATAGTTCCTGGCCAGCCTGACTGCCTCTTACCATGCTCTCTTGATGAGTCCTTTGGCAGCATGTCGTTCTCCAAGTAATCCGTTGATTTCAGTAGCTCGCGGTTCTCCGACATTGCTGGAGGATCCAGAAGGATCAACAGTTCTCTGTTCTCCGATATCGCTGGAGGATCCAGAGCAATTGAGAGCTCTCGGTTTTCTGACATCAATGGAGGGGCTAGTTTAATGGCAGACAAGGACGAAGAGGGCAAGGAGAGACCACTGATCCTACGCAACAAAGCCCCAAGGTGGCACGAACAGCTCCAATGCTGGTGCCTTAATTTCCGTGGACGGGTGACAGTTGCTTCCGTCAAGAACTTTCAGCTCATTGCAGCATCACAGCCTGCAGCTGGAGCGCCAACGCCATCACAGCAGGTACCACCAGAGCATGATAAGATTATACTGTAGTTCGGCAAGGTCGCGAAGGATATGTTCACTATGGACTACCGGTATCCTCTCTCAGCCTTCCAGGCCTTTGCTATTTGCTTGAGCAGCTTTGACACCAAATTGGCTTGTGAAAAGAATGAGTAGTTAGGAGAAAGAACCTGTTGAATGTTGTTTATGTTTGTTTTGATTCATCTCTGATAAGGGTATTGTGCTAGGAAGCTGCATTATCCAGTCTTTATGGGGATTTTTTTTCTTGTTTTTTATCCTTTTGTTTACTTATCTGTAAAAACTTCTAAATTAAGTGGTGAATTGGTTCCATAGGATGTAATTGTTTTTGTTGTTTTGTGGTGAGTTTCTCCTTTTGATCCAGTTCACATGCCTATATTGAATGAGAGATGATAGTGTAAAATTTTATTGCTTGCTGGATATCTCTGGATGTCACAGCTAAAAAGTTTGCAGCAGTAGTGGCTTGTGAACCTGTGGGCCAATGAAGGGGAAGTAAATGTATGTCATAGGTGCAAGTCTTAATGGAGATTCAATGCATAAGGTTTGGCAGCAGGGAGAAAGCTGCAGCCAAGGGCAACAGAATATGTTTTGATGCTTCTGCCATGAGCTCCAATTCAGGGACAGAGTGCAGCCCACCCAGGCTGTTATGTGTTGTTACATCCAAGCTGCCTACTTTTTTTTTTACAGATTCATGTTACTGTTTGTTTTTGTTGTTCTCACATGCCAAAATTTTAGCAGTCTAGGATTGTCAAAATTGTGATGTCCCATATCAAAAGATGTAGTGCCTCTAGTCATCCCCATATGTAGATGTTGTGGTGACAGTACATATGCATTGCACTCTAGTGTGCTGATGCAAAACTTCGACTTTGGCATTGGAAAGGGGCTAATGTTTATTCTTCTTGATCTCAACTCTCACTTTAATGATACGGTTACTAGAGATTCCGAAGGACTAGATAGCTGATGCAAAAATCAAGAGGTGTTCCTCTCTCAGTCCAGAGATGGTCGGCTTATTCCGTACAAATGGGCTCGTGCTGCTGGCTTTAAAATCTATGCTGCTCCATTTCTGTAACTATGTCTATAATCTTGAAGATATATGGAGAAGAACAATTTAGAATCAAAATGTACCTTTGAAAGTATAAGCAGGATAGGAACTAATAAGTGTAGCACAAATCTCCGATATTCCTGAGTATGTCTTAGATGAAAATGGACATATCAAATATGCTATAATTGCAATGTTCATAGAACTTTATTATGGTTCAAATAGTACATCACTCTGTCCCTCCTCTAGAAAACAAAACAAAAGAAACAACACACACAAAAGCAAACACAAACAAGAATGAAATTTATGTAGCCTTAGCAGGGTATTTGGTTGCATTCTTAACAATTTTCTTGAGTGCTGCATTGCTCCTCATGATTGCAAAATCCCCAAGTATAAAAATAGCCCGAGAGGCATTGTTCTTGGCATGTTATATCATTATCGAAGGTGATGCATTCGCCAGTAAAGAATGCGCTTGGAGTCGGATGGCACGAATAACGGCCACTTGTTGTCATGATTTCTTCCATGATAAAAAAAAGGAGGTAAGTAAAATTAACAAAAAAGACTTGATATATATAAAGATGCTTCCTAAATGAAGAAAATCAAGAAAATTGACACTGTCATAATTAACTTTCTTTTGTTAGTAAATTAAAGTAACTGGCACCTGTCAACATTGAGTAGCTAGAGAGAGTACGTAGAGAACGAAACTTAAACGAGTAAGTTTACATACCATATGATAGGATCAACAAGAAGAGCAGGACAGCTCTTGTTGAGTTTGTCATTGGTACGTACCTGCTTTAAAACACAACAAGAAAGGAGGAGAGGTGGTGATGAGAAGTTGTTGAGTAAGCTATAGGTCTTTATATAAGAAAACCAAGCCGATATTGAGGCCGTTTCAAAGAACCAAACAAACAAGAAATATGACAGCTTCTTACCAAGAAAAAGCGAAGGAATATTATTATACTTCGTGAAATCTAAATATATCATTCAGTTATGGAACAAACACAAAGACGAAAGCTTGTTCCAAGTAGAGATGTACCTCCTGTCTGGAAAAGTTGGATTCTCACAGCAGCTATAGGCGCCAACAAAGAATAAAAACTAGGTTACAAGCAAACACAGAATAAAAATATTATTCCTTGCAAATGCAATTGCAATTGAGATAGAATGTTCACAATTAGAGAGGATGAAGAACAAAAAACAAAAACCGTTCTTCTTTTCACGTTCTTCTCAGACATCAGAAATGATTACAACCATTCTGACCCGACATCAGAAACTAGATTTGTGATAAGTGACTTTGGTCTTGCTAGTAGAACATCGGAAACTAATTTTATGACAGAGAATGTTGTTAAAAATTGGTATCAAGCAACGCCAGAACTATTGCTCCTTTATAATATGAATACTTTCAAGTGTAGGGATAAAAAGGTGTTATCTTAAGACATGCGTAGTTAAATGTTGACCATTAGGTAGCTAAATGAACTATGAAAATGATGATATATTTTGACTAAATGGAATCACATGTTGGGATAATTGATCAAATTGTTACAAATCATGCTTGGCATAATAGTACTTATACTTGCAGCAGTTGAAGGTTGAGTTATGGCGTCATGCTCCCAGGCTCAATATTACCAGTTTTGTAACTCGACACAAATTACATATAGTCCCCGTTTCTCTATTTATTTATCAATTTGTAGCCAAAAGATTTCTCGCATATCCAATAAGTCCTCTGTTTGGTATTATAAATGCATCATCATATATGACTCTTTTAATTTGTATCAAATATAAATCAGATAAGTCTCCAAATGCAGAATATAAACTATTCAATGTCTTGATCAGAATACTAGATGATACAAAACAAATGCATGCCAAATAAATACTGAATTTGACTCTGATTGAGTTAAATGCTAACTAATACTCACCTTGTAGCCAACAGAAGAATAATCTTTATGTTCAACAACCCCAAAAAATTGAATGGCATTGTAGCCTGTATTTTTTATATGTGGAAGTACCTGAACAATAAGAACAATTAGACGTTTGAATATGTGTGCACATGTATGTTTATGCTTCTACGCACAGACAATTAAGACTATATTAAAGAGAGTTACATTGGAAATAAATTCACTAAAAGAAGATATTTTTGGCTCAAGACCACTGATCCCAACATGGCACTCATATATACGAAGTGATTTTGGGACTTCAGGACGCTTGTTTTTCCATTTATAAACATCTTCTGGAGGTGGTTCCCAGTGCACTGCACAAGACTGCTCACCGTTGACATCTGAAACACAAGAACGTGAAAATGTTAAAGTCAAATGTATCATAACAAATGAACCATATCTGTGGTGCACTTTGCCTATATATAGGTATCTTCCAAAAAAGAAGCAAGAATTGTATCCCAGTCAGGTTGGTTAGCATATATATATGCATAGACATCTGTCTGTAATTGTGCAGGAAAAAGAAAAAGTCATTGAGGTGGGAAAAAAGAAGTTATTCAATAGGTATATATAAGATTCATCGCCTAGAAGTCAAGATACTACTTGCCACCCAAAGGGATAAACAATATGATAATCTAGTCTTTCAGTACATGGTAAATGAATCAGAGCAAAAAATTAGTAAAGAAAAAATTAGTAAATGAACCTGGTACTAGAGTAACACGACAAAATGGTGATTGAAAGACTCCCAAAACAAGATCCCAGGCCTGGAAATTCGCACTCCAAGCATATCCTAAACCAAGAAATCTGCAACATATTTCACCTGCTCTAGATAGTAAAAAAACTGATTAAGAAATGTAGTCTCACAATCTTCTTGTTTCTTAATTTGTTTTCAGGTAATATAGCAAACCTCAGGAACAAGACCTAGGACACATGAGACAAATAGAAGATTATTAACTTGGAAGTGCTCGTGAACCACCCGAATCAGATTGACCATTGCTTGCCTGAAAGTTAACATATTCTCAATTAACTCATTAAAGAGAGAGATGGAAAAAAAAATATTGAACTTATACAATACCTTAGCTTTGCTACACCCAGATCCTGTAATGACCCTTTTCCCCACAAAATCTGCATGTTTTCTTTTTTTTAGTTGCCTCTTCTTGAGACAATTCTAATCCGGAAGGTAATCTGGAAGCAAGTCTTGGTCGCCCTTTATGCCTCAGAGACGTCATAGGATCACGGATATTAATTTCCGGAATTAAACTTGATGAATTTTGGGATAGGAGTGGTGCAATAGGATCAACTTGGTGATTCAGTCCTTGGGATGATACATCAACTCCTTCAGGCGATCTTAAGTTATCATATTCTGCTAACTTGCTTGT
>JANAVB010024400.1:4634111-4799111 GCA_029216955.1 Iris pallida
ATAATCATATTAGTAAAAATACAAGAAATTTTGAAACTACATTTTTTTTATGGCCAAAGTATTTTTGGGTGAGTATGAGGAAAATCTTTTTAGACCAAAGATGACGTAATTAAGAAACTAAATAATACAACATATTAGATATATTTCAATACATAACAATATAGGCATTATTGGAACCACTAAAAATAATAATGATAAACACCATTATAATTAATATTAATAACAGTCAATAATTTATAATAATAAAATACCAATAATAATAAATATAATATTAATCTATTGTAGTTATTTATATATGAAAAATATTATTGACAATGATCCTTAACTAAACTTACACAGATGTTTACATTAAACAATATATTAAACAATAATATTTTATTATTAATAACTTATACTATCTATTTCAAAATAATAATAATAATAATAATAATAATAAAATATACTAAAATAAAATAACTAATCCAACTTGCTGTGTCTTCCCTAAGAAGACTCGTAACAAAAAAAAAACAGAAACAGAAAAAAAACAAAAAGAAACAAAGGGAAGAGAGAGAGAGTCAGTGATTGAAAGAAAGAAAAAAATGAGAACTGCTAAATAAGAAGAGGAGGAAGAAAGAGGGAAAGAGGGAAGTGAACACGAGAAGGGGAGAGAGGGGACGAGCTGGAGAGTGGCGGACGGCCGGGTTCGAGCAGTCGGAAAGGTCGGCCGACGGGCTGGTCGCTGGTCGTGGGCGACGCCGGAGGAGAAAGCGCGACGAAGGGCGGAGGTGCTCGGCCGGGGTGGCACTGTGCGGAAGGGGTTTCTCGCGTGCGGGGAGCTGATGGTGGCAGTCACTCGGCGGTGCGACGGTCGGAAAGGAAAAAAAAGGGTATCGGGGGACGGCGGTCGGTTGGCAGTGGCACCGCCGACCAGAGGCTTGGGAAGAGGTGCGGCGAGGGTTTCGAGAGGGTGGCACGGCGGTGCGAAGTCGGAGGGACGAAGGGCTCAGGTCGGGTCGATGGGTGCTCGCCGGACATGGCGGACGCTGCGAGCGGCGGAAGGAGCACGTCGACGACGGGCTGTTCCGGAGGTGAGTCTAGGGTTAGGGTTCTTATTATTCTATTTCATTTTATTTTGGGTTTGGGTCTGGGATTGCCAGTTACGGCGGGGGTGGCCGGTGATGTCGGGATCGGTTGGTTGCCGATGGTGGTGGTTCCAGTGTTGGTGGTGTAGGTGATGGCAGTGTGGTAGAGTCTAACAGGGAGGAGCTGGTGAGGGTGAGGTCGTGGTTGTCCTAGGAGTCGGACAAGATGGACAGGGAGCAGGCGTGGGTTGCTGCGGTTGTTGCCGTCATGGCCGCGGGGGCTTTGGATGGTGGTAGGATGATGATGGTGCTCGGGTGATGAAGGTGGTCGGGGTGTTGCATTTGGATCAAGGTGCCGACATGTGTTGTGGTGGTGGCGGAGTTACCGTCGGTGGCTAGACACGAGCGGGGGACGAGGAATGGCAACATGGTGCTGGTAGGGTGTGTGGCCGGTGTAATGCCTATTGTTCGTATTACGTATTTGGAATACGTATACGTATTTTATCTTGTATTTGCATATCTCCTTGGTTTGGCTTGGCTTGTTTACTTTCGGTTTGGGTTGGCTTGGTTCGGCCGGCCCAATGCTCGGTTCATTATGGACCAAGGTGAACCCCCTACCTACCACCACCCCTGATATTTATTTCCCCACCAACCTTCTTTCTCCTCCTTAACTCTCATTTATTTCTTCTTCTTCTTTCTTTCTCTCCACAACTCCCCAACCATAGGCAAGTGCAACTTGCTTCCACAAGAGAACTCCTTTTGATGGTTTTATTAGCTTCTTCTCATAATTCTAAACCACATTAGAACTTGTCATTTTCCATTTTGAGGCTTTATTTCTTATAGATCTAGAGTTTTGTTACCTTCGGATTTTGGTGGTTTTGATCTATTAAACTCTATTGTTTTCAAGTTTTGATGGTTCCATGTTTTAGAGCATCTCCTTCTACCCAATTTTGACCTTTGGAAAGTTGGATTCGGACTTGTTTTGACCAAGATTTGGACAATTGAAGCTTAGATTCAACTTTAGAGTTCTTGCTGTTCTTGCCATTTGGAGAAGACAGTGAACAGTGAGCTAGCTTTTTAGCTTATGCCGCTGAGCTGTACGCTGCTCTTTAGCGAGCGTACGCTATCCTTCGTACGTTGCTCTTTAGCGAGCGTACGCTAGCCTTCGTACGCTGCTCTTTAGCGAGCGTACGCTAGCCTTCGTACGCTGCTCTTTAGCGAGCGTACGCTAGCCTTCGTACGCTGCTCTTTAGTGAGCGTACGCTCACGTTGATATGCTGCCTGTTGGCAGCGTGTCTTGAACATACGCTAGCTTGAGCGTACGCATGCCTTGGTACGCTAGGCGTACGCTGGCTCCTTTCGTACGCTAGCTCGAGCGAACGCAGTCTTGAGCGTACGCTAGCTTGAGCGTACGCTGACCTGTAGCTTGAGCGTGCCTTTGTGTACGCTGACCCTTGCGTACGCTTCCCATTGGAAGTATATGTAACCTTTGGTACGCTAGCTCGAGCGTACGCAGACCTGAGCGTACGCTAGCCTGAGCGTAGCCTGGCTTGAGCGTAGCCTGATTACCCTTGATCTTCTATAGCCCTGTATATTGATATTTTATTAGATATTTAACGTCCATTTTATATCTTACGCCTTTTGTCATGAACTTGATAATCATGGATTTGTTTAATATGTTTGGAAATGATACCTGAGCATGACACGATAGTGACCCGTAGTGGTGCACTTCTGACATAATGACCTGACATGACTTGATAGTGGCCCGTCGTGGCGCACTCCTGACAAGTACACCTGACCTGATAACCTGACATGCTTATCTCGAACAGCTGTTGCGACGGCTACCTGACATGACATGACCTGTATAATAACCTGGACACCGTGGGCGACTGTGCTTGTATAAATAATCCAGTCTTATCTTGCATCATGTCTAGGAGGGGACTCCTGAGTACCACGGTCAGGAGTACCTATTGAAATAAACTAAGGACTAACAACTAGATTAATACATTAGTCATGAAGAGATTTTCCAGCTACAGGCAATCCCGTTACCTGGGCGCGCTTGGGATCTGTAGCCTGCCGTCGAGTAGGGCATATTTCCAGCACACTGTCATGTGTTGCACCCTTCAAACTGCTTAAAGGTACATGCGTTTCCTGGACGATGTACCCACCTGAATTCAACCCTAATCTCTCGACCTGGGTAACCTGGATGGTCTGCAGGGCTTGTGGCTGTGGAATAATCTCACTGCATCTTGCTAGTAATTAGGCCTGTGACAACCCTAGTTAGTTAAAGTATCAAGCCGTAATTCTTGCTTGGCCGTGAAGTGATTGGATGGAGTCTAACCAGTCTAGTCTTACCCTGAATCCTGTTCCAGATTGTTGCACGACTTGAATGCTTGTATTTATTTTACCGATAAATGGTGAGAAACCAAGCTCCGTTCAGACGAAGGGTTACAACCCCGGTCCTTGTTTGGTTTACGGGTTGTAACCTGGCTATCTGAATAGTTCCATGGTTATCTCGTCGTATATCATCCTGATATGTTTCCTTTTATTCCAGTCCTTATTTTATTTATATTTATATTCCTGTGCTGATTGCTAGTTTTAGTTCTTAAGTGAAGCCTCCTTTGTGGCACTTGCTCTTTCTGGGGTCTGACCCAGCTGGTTTTGTGTGGCCAGATTTCGGAGCAGCTCCAAAGGATCTACCGACTTCCCAGCCAGATGGTGGCCACTAGACGGAACCCTGGCAACGAGTGGGTTATTTTTGGCTCTCCTGCCTTATTGTAAAAATTATTCTTTTGAGGCGTTTAGCCGACGAGCACCTGTTAGCTCGGAGCACTCTTACTTACTGTCTGCCTACGGGCTGTAACATGATTAACAAATCCTAGGGTTGATCATGTATGACTAAACTCTTGCTAGTCCTAACATTTTGTAACGACTAGCTTCATGATCAGCTGAATATGTAATATTTGGGACGCCTTACTATTGTATATTAAATGATCATACATCTTGTGACTTTTACTTACTTGCTTGTGATTGAGACACTAGGCTTGTTAATGACCTTAAGAGACTGCTGGCTTGTAGATAAACCCTCATGTATCCTAGACAGCCATGACCGTATAGCGAGATAGAATCCATTTCAATATACGTAGCTGGCTATGTCTCCCCCCGCTCTCCAGTATTCTGGTTCTGGGGCGTGACATGGTTTAAGTGGTGGCCCATGCAGGTCTTATAAATCAAGATATGTGAGGGTTTACCGAATAGATGTCTCAATCAGTATTCTTCCTTGATCTCTGCTCGTATCTTCTGAATTCCTGGATTCTTGTCCTAATCATATGCTTGTATCGTTGATCTGTCCTGGTCCTTCCTTATTGTTCCCTATGTCGTCTTCTTCAGTGGCATTATTCGTGATCCTATAGATCAGCAAGGCGGAGCACCTCCCGCGGACCAGCAGCAACCTGGAGATCAAGTCCAGCATTTCGGAGTAGCCTCCAGAGTCGATCCTATTGGAGGAGAGCCTCCAGTTCAGCCAGTTCAGCCTACCGAGCCTGATGATGGTACTTTGGTAGGACTCGTCAGGACCTTGATAGCTTTCCATGATCGTAGAGGAGATGCCTTACAATAGGCAGTGGCGGATGCTTTGACCCGGGGTAGTCATCAGGGTAACAGCGCTGCCAACAGCTTCAAGCGCTTGAACCCTCCCTTCTTTGACGGTAGTGAAGATGCTATCGTGGCAGATGCATGGCTTCAGGACACAGAGGTGATTCTAGAAGCAGCCAGGACCCCAGAGAATGAGAAGGTGGCCGTTGTGCGCCTGCAGTTGTTAGATCTTGCCCGCAGCTGGTGGGCAGCGCAGGCCATTGGATTAGCAGCACCCATTGCTTGGGCAGTATTCAGAGAGAGATTCTAGACCAAGTATTTTGATGCTGTAGCTCGGTACGATCTACAGACGAGGTTCACAAATCTGAAGCAAGGAGGCAGGACGGTCGACGGATATACGGCCGAGTTTTCCAGACTCAGTCGGTTTGCTCCCACCTTGGTGGCAACCGAGTATGATAGAGCCCAGCGGTTCCAGTAGGGACTTCATCTAGAGATCTTGTTGGCAGTTGAGCAGTTTGAGCATCAGACTTTTGATGCAGTCTTGAGAGCAGCCCGGAGGCATGAGTATACCTCCCAGAGGATTGTGGATAGGGCCAGGGGTCGGAAGAGATCTCACGGTCAGATGAATCAGTCTTCAGTACCAGCCCCGGCAGCCAGGGCTTTGACTATTGGAGCTCCGAGGCGAGCGGCCTCAGTAACGTCGGTTCAGCATTCAACTCCGACGCACCCTCAGTAGCAGCAGAAGCAGAAGCAATCTTCCGCAGTAGGTTGTTCTCATTGTGGGAAGCCAGGCCATGTGGTGGCAGAATGTCGCAGGGCAAAGGGATTGTGTCTGGTTTGTGGAGCAGCAGACCATAGGGTTGGATCCTGCCTGAACAGGGGTGGTTCATCCTCGTCCAACCTTTCTAGCTCTTCGATGAGAGGACCCGCACCGGTCCAGCAGCAGCAGCAGCAGTATCCATTGCCGAGGCCCTTGCCGCCTCACTCCCAGGCGTTTCAGCAACAGAGCCTCCAGCAGTATGCGCAAGCCCAGGCCTTGAGTCAGAGTAGGCAGCGAGGGTTTCAGCAGAGGGACCAGCACCCCGAGGGCACGGTCAGGCTATGGTGATGACCGTGGAGGAAGAGTTAGCACCAGGTGAGGTTGTGGCAGGTACTATTCTCGTCAACTCCTTTCCAGCTTCAGCTTTATTTGATTCTGGTGCATCGCATTCTTTTATGTCTGCACGATTCGCGACACGGGTAGGATTGGAGCCCGAGTCATTATCAGTAAGGCTCAATATACTTACTGGTAACGGACTTGTGGGAGTAGATAGAGTGTTTTCCTCGTGTCAGATCGTAGTTAGCGGTAGAGAGTTCCCCGCTAGATTGATAGAATTCCCGATGGTCGATTATGATGTGGTCCTAGGGATGGATTGGTTGAGGAACCAGTATGCTAGAATAGACTGCCATATTGGTAGGGTTGTTTTTAGCATTCCAGGAGAGCCAGAGTTTTCTTTCTCTCGAGGCGAGGTTGAGCCTTCTCCTCCGATATTACGGTTGGCAGTAGCAGCAGTTCAGTTGCCCAGGATAGTAGATGAGTTTCCAGATGTTTTTCTAGAGGAGCTTCCAGGTATGCCTCCGGAGCGGGAGATCGAGTTCACTATAGACTTGATTCCCGGGGCAACCCCAGTGTCAGAGAGAGTCTACAGGATGGCGCCATCAGAATTGGAGATCTTGTACAAGATGATTGAAGAACTCAGAACCAAGGGATTCATTCGTGCTAGTGGATCGCCTTGGGGAGCCCCGATGCTTCTTGTAAAAAAGAAGGATGGTACGTCCAGGTTATGTGTTGATTATCGTACCTTGAACTCAGTGACAATCAAGAACAGATACCCTCTTCCAAGGATAGATGACTTGTTTGATCAACTCAAGGGGGCTTCAGTCTTCTCGAAGATTGATTTGCGCTCAGGTTATCATCAGATCCGAGTCAGAGAGCAGGACATCCCGAAGACGGCTTTTAGATCGAGATATGGGCATTGGGAGTTCCTTGTTATGCCTTTTGGAGCAACCAATGCGCCGGTAGTATTCATGGACCTCATGAATCGCATCTTCATGGCTTACTTGGATCAGTTTGTGATCGTGTTCTTGGATGACATTCTGGTCTACAGCAAGAGTGAGGCGGAGCATGAGCAGCATCTCCGTATGGTTCTTCAGATCCTCAGAGAGCACCAGTTATATGCCAAGTTCAGTAAATGCGAGTTCTGGCTCGATCGCATTTCGTACTTGGGTCATATCATCACCAGAGGAGGAGTAGAAGTGGATCCCCAGAAGATTGTAGCTATTGAGTCATGGCCAGTACCCAGCACAGTTGTAGAGGTTCGTAGTTTTCTTGGATTGGCTGGCTATTACCGGCGGTTTGTTTCGGATTTTGCTCGGATTTCAGCGCCATTGACGCAGTTGACCCGCAAGGATGCGCAGTTTGCTTGGACAGCAGAGTGTCAGAGTTCTTTTGAGCAGTTGAAGCGAAGATTGATAACAGCACCTATTCTCACGCTTCCAGATGGAACCGGAGGATTTTCAGTGTATTGTGATGCTTCAGGCAGAGGTTTAGGATGTGTTCTGATGCAGCATGGGAAGGTAATAGCTTATGCGTCATGGCAACTTCGTGATCAAGAGAGGAATTACCCAACCCATGACTTGGAGCTGGCAGCAGTGGTGTTTGCACTTAAGTTGTGGAGGTACTATTTGTACGGAGACAGGATGGAGATTTTCACCGACCACAAGAGCCTGAAGTATGTTTTCACCCAGAAGGATCTTAACATGCGTCAGAGGAGGTGGCTGGAGCTTCTTGTGGATTATGATGTCAGCTTGCAGTATCATCCTGGGAAGGCCAATGTCGTAGCAGATGCATTGAGCAGGAGAGCCGGAGCTTATTTCCTAACATCGCAACCAGAGCTGTTAGCAGATCTTCAGAAGATGGGTATTGAAGTTGTTCTCCCTTCCAGTGTGGCATTGATGGCCAGCATGCAAGTTCAGTCCACTATAGTCGAGAGGATCCGGATGGCGCAGTCGGCAGATTCCAAGCTTCAGCGACTCAGAACAGAGTGTGAGGCAGGACGAAGACCAGAGTTATGCATTCATGAGGATGGTACACTTCGACATGGTAAGCGTCTTTGTGTACCCAGCGGAGATATCCGACAGGAGATCATGTCAAAAGCGCATAGTTCGCAGTATTCCATCCATTCCGGCAGTACGAAGATGTACCGTGATATTCGGCAGCATTTCTGGTGGAATGGCATGAAGCGGGAGATAGCTCGGTTTGTCTCTCGGTGTTTGGTTTGCCAACAAGTTAAGGCCGAACATCAGAGACCGGCTGGACTTCTTCAGCCCTTATCGATTCCAGAATGGAAGTGGGAGCATGTGACCATGGATTTTATGACTGGATTACCTAGATCTCCAGCTAGTAGAGATGCTATTTGGGTCATTATGGATAGGCTTACCAAGGTAGCGCACTTTCTCCCGTTTAGAGTTGGTCAGTCGACGGCTCAGCTAGCGGAGATGTACCTCAGGCAGATTGTTAGATTGTACGGAGTGCCAGTCAGTATCACCTCGGACCGAGATTCAAGATTTACGTCGCACTTTTGGCGTAGCTTGCAAGAGAGTTTGGGGACTCATCTCCAGTTCAGTTCAGCATATCACCCGCAGACAGATGGCCAGTCGGAGCGCACGATCCAGACTCTTGAAGACATGTTGCGGTCTTGCACACTTGACTTCAGTGGTTCATGGGAAGATCATTTGCACCTGGTGGAATTCTCATATAACAATAGTTTCCAGGCCAGTATCCAGATGGCACCGTTCGAGGCACTGTATGGCAGGAAGTGCAGATCCCCGCTAGCCTGGGATGATGTTGGAGAGAGACAGATGCTCGGTCCAGAAATGATTGCCCAGACAGTTGAAGTGGTCAGGCGAGTCAGAGATCATCTTCGAGTTGCCCAAGATCGCCAGCGCCATTGGGCCGATTCTCATCGGCGCCCTCTCGAGTTCTCGATCGGCGATCATATATTCCTGAGGATTTTGCCTAACCGTGGTGTCATTCGTTTCGGCGTACGGAGAAAGCTTAGTCCTAGGTATATAGGACCGTTTGACATTCTGGAGCGAGTAGGAGATGTATCCTATCGTCTCGCTCTTCCGCCGTCGCTAAGCGAGGTGCATGACGTGTTTCATGTATCCCAATTACGACGGTATATCCCGGACCCGAGCAACATCCTGGATCATTCGGAATTGGTTGTTGGTACTAACCTTTCGTATGAGGAGAGGTCCGTGTCTATATTGGACAGGAGAGAGAAGATCCTCAAGAATATGACTATCAAGTTAGTCCGAGTTGCTTGGGGTCATCACTCTTTGGGGGAGTCAACGTGGGAGCGTGAGGATGATATCCGATCACGATATCCCGACTTGTTTGACTCGTGAGGTATAATGTCTTTCTTATGCCTCATGCCTTCGATTCCTTGCTTGAATGAGTGATTGTCTGCCTAGTTATAGCTTGCATGTGATTAATGTAGCTTGTCATTGCTCCTCTAGCCTCTGATTAAATTTCGAGGACGAAATTCTTTTAAGGTGGGTAGAGTTGTAATGTCTGTTGTTCGTATTACGTATTTGGAATACGTATACGTATTTTATCTTGTATTTGCATATCTCCTTGGTTTGGCTTGGCTTGTTTACTCTCGGTTTGGGTTGGCTTGGTTCGGCCGGCCCAATGCTTGGTTCATCATGGACCAAGGTGAACCCCCTACCTACCACCACCCCTGATATTTATTTCCCCACCAACCTTCTCTCTCCTCCATAACACTCATTTATTTCTTCTTCTTCTTCTTTCTTCCTCTCCACAACTCCCCAACCATAGGCAAGTGCAACTTGCTTCCACAAGAGAACTCCTTTTGATGGTTTCATTAGCTTCTCCTCATGATTCTAAACCACATTAGAACTTGTCATTTTCCATTTTGAGGCTTTATTTCTTGTAGATCTAGAGTTTTGTTACCTTCCGATTTTGGTGGTTTTGATCTATTAAACTCCTTTGTTTTCAAGTTTTGATGGTTTCATGTTTTATAGCATCTCCTTCTACCCAATTTTGACCTTTGGAAAGTTGGATTCGGACTTGTTTTGACCAAGATTTGGACAATTGAAGCTTAGATTCAACTTTAGAGTTCTTGCTGTTCTTGCCATTTGGAGAAGACAGTGAACAGTGAGCTAGCTTTTTAGCTTATGCCGCTGAGCTGTACGCTGCTCTTTAGCGAGCGTACGCTATCCTTCGTACGTTGCTCTTTAGCGAGCGTACGCTAGCCTTCGTACGCTGCTCTTTAGCGAGCGTACGCTAGCCTTCGTACGCTGCTCTTTAGTAAGCGTATGCTCACCTTGATACGCTGCCTGTTGGCAGCGTGTCTTGAGCATACGCTAGCTTGAGCGTACGCGTGCCTTGGTACGCTAGGCGTACGCTGGCTCCTTTCGTACGCTAGCTCGAGCGAACGCAGTCTTGAGCGTACGCTAGCTTGAGCGTACGCTGACTTGTAGCTTGAGCGTGCCCTTGTGTACGCTGACCCTTGCGTACGCTTCCCATTGGAAGTGTATGGAACCTTTGGTACGCTAGCTCGAGCGTACGCAGACCTGAGCGTACGCTAGCCTGAGCGTAGCCTGGCTTGAGCGTAGCCTGATTACCCTTGATCTTCTATAGCCCTGTATATTGATATTTTATTAGATATTTAACGTCCATTTTATATCTTACGCCTTTTGTCATGAACTTGATAATCATGGATTTGTTTAATATGTTTGGAAATGATACCTGAGCATGACACGATAGTGACCCGTAGTGGTGCACTCCTGACATAATGACCTGACATGACTTGATAGTGGCCCGTCGTGGCGCACTCCTGACAAGTACACTTGACCTGATAACCTGACATGCTTATCTCGAACAGCTGTTGCGACGGCTACTTGACATGACATGACCTGTATAATAACCTGGATACCGTGGGCGATTGTGCTTGTATAAATAATCCAGTCTTGTCTTGCATCATGTCTAGGAGGGGACTCCTGAGTACCACGGTCAGGAGTACCTATTGAAATAAACTAAGGACTAACAACTAGATTAATACATTAGTCATGAAGAGATTTTCCAGCTACAGGTAATCCCGTTACCTGGGCGCGCTTGGGATCTGTAGCCTGCCGTCGAGTATGGCACATTTCCAGCACACTGTCATGTGTTGCACCCTTCAAACTGCTTAAGGGTACATGCGTTTCCTGGACGATGTACCCACCTGAATTCAACCCTAATCTCTCGACCTGGGTAACCTGGATGGTCTGCAGGGCTTGTGGCTGTAGAATAATCTCACTGCATCTTGCTAGTAATTAGGCCTGTGACAACCCTAGTTAGTTAAAGTATCAAGCCGTAATTCTTGCTTGGTCGTGAAGTGATTGGATGGAGTCTAACCAGTCTAGTCTTACCCTGAATCCTGTTCCAGATTGTTGTACGACTTGAATGCTTGTATTTATTTTACCGATAAATGGTGAGAAACCAAGCTCCGTTCAGACGAAGGGTTACAACCCCGGTCCTTGTTTGGTTTACGGGTTGTAACCTGGCTATCTGAATAGTTCCATGGTTATCTCGTCGTATATCATCCTGATATGTTTCCTTTTATTCCAGTCCTTATTTTATTTATATTTATATTCCTGTGCTGATTGCTGGTTTTAGTTCTTAAGTGAAGCCTCCTTTGTGGCACTTGCTCTTTCTGGGGTCTGACCCAGCTGGTTTTGTGTGGCCAGATTTCGGAGCAGCTCCAGAGGATCTACCGACTTCCTAGCCAGATGGTGGCCACTAGACGGAACCCTGGCAACGAGTGGGTTATTTTTGGCTCTCCCCCTCTATTGTAAAAATTATTCTTTTGAGGCGTTTAGCCGACGAGCACCTGTTAGCTCGGAGCACTTTTACTTACTGTCTGCCTACAGGCTGTAACATGATTAACAAATCCTAGGGTTGATCATGTATGACTAAACTCTTGCTAGTCCTAACATTTTGTAACGACTAGCTTCATGATCAGCTGAATATGTAATATTTGGGATGCCTTACTATTGTATATTTAATGATCATACATCTTGTGACTTTTACTTACTTGCTTGTGATTGAGACACTAGGCTTGTTAATGACCTTAAGAGACTGCTGGCTTGTAGATAAACCCTCATGTATCCTAGACAGCCGTGACCGTATAGCGAGATGGAATCCATTTCAATATACGTAGCTGGCTTTGTCTGCCCCCGCTCTCCAGTATTCTGGTTCTGGGGCGTGACAGCCGGGGAAGATGATGTCGGGTTAGGTTTAGGGTTAGGATTTGGAATTTATGGATGTCGGGGGGTGTCCGACACGGGGAATATATGTATGTGTAAAGCAATTGGAATAAGAATTTGATGGTGGAACACGGACACGAGGCACTTGATTGGCTATGGAATTTATTTGTGGAGAAATTTGTGGAAGATGAATAATGTGGAGGAGTACCTGCCTATTTATAGGATGTGGGAATTCCCAATTCGATAGGAACTAGGAATAGTTTAAACCCAAAAATAGATAATCCGCAATTTAATTTAAATCAATTTAAATCCAAATCTACATACAAATCCAATTTAAATCAAATAATTTTTTTTGGCTTAAAATCAATTGAGATAATCAAACTTCAAATATTTAACTATTTAAATAAATTCGAAAATCAAATCAAAATTTAAATGGCCACAATAACTTCCAAATATATATTTTTCAAATTACCAATAATAATAATTTCAAAAATAATAAATATTTTTAAATATCTTTTCAATAAAATATTAATATTAATAAATCTCAAAAATTATACTTTTATTTAAAATAGACCAATAAATAATTACGAAATATATGTATGCAAAAAATATTCTTTACATAATTAGGCTTTTGTAGCGTACAAAAATATTATTTATTATTAATAACTTTTAGAAACAAAAGGCTTTTTATAGCAAGAATATTTATATAATATTTTGAAAGTGTATAATAAAATAGAAAAAATATTTTTCTAAAATATGTACGCTCGCACATATTCGCACTCGTCGAGCAATTACGAAAAATAAAACGTCGTGCGCAACGTACAATACGACTATGCGACGTACAATACAAAATTTTAAATCGATACCAAATTTAATAATAAAAAAATAGTAGAAATTTAGGGGTTTAACATCCTACCCAACTTAAAAGAATTTCGTCCTCGAAATTAAAAATTCGTAGGGGGGTGAGAAGACACAAGGGGGTATCGAGGGGGACAACAACGACAATGTTAAAATAAAATCATGTCGTAAGAAATCGCTATCTAGATCGTAGAAAAAACAATACGGTATGGTCACGGGTAATGAATGAGAGTCATGATTAATAGAACGAAAAAAAATTCACTTAAATTAAGTGATTAGAGGGTCTTGATAGGGTCGAGTAGTTTGGGATAAAGATATAGCAACATCGAGTAAAAATGGTCATAGCCGATGGGAAGGTTAGAGGAAGTTCTAGTATGGCGCTTTCGTCCTCCTAAAATAGGTGAAGGCGAAGCAATATAGAGTTCGAAGGAGACGTTATCGAATACGAATACACGATTCAAAGACGATCGAATAATTTCAAAGGAATTGGCAAGGCAGTCGTGGATGGAATTCTAGAGGACAAGTTTAATTATGTTCCATCCACGTAGAATAATAGACAAAGGCGAACCAAAGTGCACTTGGTTGATCAGACCATTATGCACCGATTCTGATTAGACACTATGTTAGTAAGCGTGCTCAATAGCATAAGTCATGAACAAACTCGATAAAATGGATGAGTTTGTAAAACTAAATTATAGTAGCAACATTAGTCAAGGTGGTAAAATATAGGCACGAGATTAAGATTGAAATAGGGAACAAATAGGAATAGTCTAAGAGTCATAGGAATCTAAGTCTTGTTTATTCTTATATTATCATTCTACGGTTTTATTGACCAAGGCTTGGTTGACTAGATGGGTTAGGGGCCTCTAAACTTTACAAGTACCAAGGGATTGCTAGGTCACAAGGCATTCTACCCAACTTAAAAGAATTAAACTAATGGTGTTTGGGACAGCTAACTAATAGGGTCAATCTCTAGCAAGCACGAAGGGAAGATAAGGATAGTGATGGAAGGAAGCAAGCAAGATGCAATTGATGAGTCAAACGGTAGATAAAATCTAGGAAAGAGGTCAAGTATGTGGATGAGATCCTAGACTTTTAATCCTATACGCAGGCTTGCTTGGTACGGTAAGTAACCAAATAATTTATCTTGACCTGCATGGGCCACCACAAAAACATGTAACGCCCCATTTCCAAAATACGTAGGATTGGGAACGTAGACATGCCAGCTGTATTCATACGAAGTATACTCTAATATATGGAAGCCTCGTAATAATACATAAGCTGTAAAATGCAGTAGAACCATAACTAATCTCATCTACACAAAAATAAAAGAATAGAAGATATCATATAATCAACTATGAAATTGTCATTTGGTACATGTAGTTGGGCGGAGACAAATCCACTACCAACTATGAAAAGAAATACATAAACAAAGAAAGATTTTGGCGAGGGAAGCGAAGACGATCAAATACAATCATCCTCGAAGAAATAGCGATGAGCACGGCTAGAGCTAGTGCACCTGCGAAAGACAATAGCACACACCTGGAGAGATAACCAGGTCCTCAGAGGGACGTAACAAGACACATAATATCATGCCATATAAACTGAATAAATATTGCTCAAATAAATAAGTCAATCGAATTTATAACATGGTCCAATACGCACCTACTGAACGAGCGTACCATCCCCCCAACCAAACAAGGACAGGAGATGGTAAACTAATTCACGGCGACGTATCTTTCCATACTAAGAATCCAATATGGTATCTGGACCCCAACAAGGTTCAATACCTTCTCATCGAAGTAGTAAGTCACACCTACAACCAAACAAGGACAAGATGTGACGAACTAATCCGCGACAAGTTATTGTTCCAAGCCACGGTCAGATACAAGTACCCAAACCAAAAGTACTCGTACCTAACGGATAAGGTAGCCTACCGTTCTAAGTGAAATATAGTTAAGAATGACCCTTTCTACGCATGGGCCGTGGCTGAATAGGATCGGCATAGTCCCCCTTAGGCACCAGAGGCCCCATCAGTAAGAGCATGACGTTCCGCAGAATCGTCAGTGGCCGTCAGTAATCATGGGTCATCAACCCCGTATCTCCAGCGGAGAGTCCGGGTCACAAGGGAAAGTGCATCGAAGCCCATATGCTAAGGAATTGTCCTCCCCGCCCAATGCCTACTGTGTTGTATCCACAACACAAACCACTATAATTGCTAAGTCAAACTAGCATGCAATCTCTATTAGCGGTTATTCCTATCGCACGGCTTGTACGTACTGGTGGCCAGCCAATCACGCACTTCCGTGTCCTACATGCGACACACAACCTCGTGGTACAACGTGTTAAGGCCAATGAATGCAACACACAAGGTGGTCCCTTAAATCTAGGTTTAATGTGAGAAAATAATACATAGCAGGAAATATAAATAAACAGTAAATTCTAACAGGTTATGCCATGTATCACAGTTTATTTTGCATAAAGAAAATAAATAATGCATGAAATATGAGCTAAAATAATTAAACATCGAATGGCAAGGTGTCTTGCCTGGTAGAGCGCCTGGTGTGCTGCGATAATCATGGTGGCACGAACTGCAACTTCGGTGTAATAACTATGGAAGGTGACCATGGATGGTGACACGGTCGGTTCCATTGGGTCCAGAAGGGTCAAATTAGTTAGGGTGGATAGGAGGAAGGATAGAATTGGCTAGGAAATAGGAAGAAAATGGAACTAATTGAGGGCATGAGGATAATCAAAGGTTATTAGATAAATAATATATATATACTAAAAATATTTGTAATACTCAAAAAAGAAGATAAATAAATAAATAATTCTACTAGTAAAATAGTTTTTAGGCCAAAAATTTGAAATAATAAGAAAACTTGCTTTCAGGAAAAACTCTATTTTTGAGATAGAATCATATTAGTAAAAATACAAGAAATTTTGAAACTACATTTTTTTTATGGCCAAAGTATTTTTGGGTGAGTATGAGGAAAATCTTTTTTGACCAAAGATGACGTAATTAAGATACTAAAAAATACAACATATTAGATATATTTCAATACATAACAATATAGGTATTATTGGAACCACTAAAAATAATAATGATAAACACCATTATAATTAATATTAATAATAGTCAATAATTTATAATAATAAAATACCAATAATAATAAATATAATATTAATCTATTGTAGCTATTTATATATATAAAATATTATTGACAATGATCCTTAACTAAACTTACACAGATGTTTACATTAAACAATATATTAAACAATAATATTTTATTATTAATAACTTATACTATCTGTTTCAAAATAATAATAATAATAATAATAAAATATACTAAAATAAAATAACTAATCCAACTTGCTGTGTCTTCCCTAAGAAGAGTCGTAAGCAAAAAAAAAACAGAAACAGAAAAAAAAACAAAAGAAACAAAGGGAAGAGAGAGAGTCAGTGATTGAAAGAATAAAAAAAAATAAGAACTGCTAAATAAGAAGAGGAGGAAGAATGAGGGAAGGAGGGAAGTGAACACGAGAACGGGAGAGCGGGGACGAGCTGGAGAGTGGCGGACGGCCGGGTTCGAACAGTCGGGAAGGTCGGCGGACGTGCTGGTCGCTGGTCGTGGGCGACGCCGGAGGAGAAAGCGCGGCGAAGGACGGAGGTGCTCGGCCGGGGTGGCACTGTGCGGAAGGGGGTTCTCGCACGCGGGGAGCTGATGGTGGCAGTCACTCGGCAGCGCGGCGGTCAAAAAAGAAAAAAAAGGGTGTCGGGGGACGGCGGTCGGTTGGCAGTGGCACCGCCGACCGGAGGCTTGGGAAGAGGTGCGGCGAGAGTTTCGAGAGGGTGGCACGGCGGTGCGAAGTCGGAGGAACGAAGGGCTCAGGTCGGGTGGATGGGTGCTCGTCGGACATGGCGGACGCTGCGAGCGACGGAAGGAGCACGCCGACGACGGGCTGTTCCGGAGGTGAGTCTAGGGTTAGGGTTCTTATTATTCTATTTCATTTTATTTTGGATTTGGGTCTGGGAATGCCAGTTATGGCGGGGGTGGCCGGTGATGTTGGGATCGGTTGGTTGGCCGATGGTGGTGGTTCCAGTGGTGGTGGTGTAGGTGATGGCAGTGTGGTAGACTCTAACGGGGAGGAGCTGGTGAGGGTGAGGTCGTGGTTGTCCTAGGAGTCGGACAAGGTGGACAGGGAGCAGGCGTGGGTTGCTGCGGTTGTTGCCGTCGTGGCCGCGGGGGCTTTGGATGGTGGTGGGATGATGATGGTGCTCGGGTGATGAAGGTGGTCGGGGTGTTACATTTGGAACAAGGTGCCGACATGTGTTATGGTGGTGGCGGAGTTACCGTCGGTGGCTAGACACGAGCGGGGGACGAGGAATGGCAGCATGGTGCTGGTAGGGTGTGTGGCCGGGAAAGATGACATCGGGTTAGGTTTAGGGTTAGGATTTGGAATTTATGGATGTCGGGGGGGGGGGGGGGGGGGTCCGACACGGGGAATATATGTATGTGTAAAGGAATTGGAATAAGAATTTGATGGTGGAACACGGACACGAGGCACTTGATTGGCTATGAAATTTATTTGTGGAGAAATTTTTGGAAGATGAATAATATGGAGGAGTACCTGCCTATTTATAGGATGTAGAAATTCCCAATTGGATATGAACTAGGAATAGTTTAAACCCAAAAATAGATAATCCGTAATTTAATTTAAATCAATTTAAATTCAAATCCAAATATAAATCCAATTTAAATCAAATAAATTTTTTTTGGCTTAAAATCAATTGAGATAATCAAACTTCAAATATTTAACTATTTAAATAAATCTGAAAATCAAATCAAGATTTAAATGGCCACAATAACTTCCAAATATATATTTTTCAAATTACCAATAATAATAATTTTGAAAATAATAAATATTTTTAAATATCTTTTCAATAAAATATTAATATTAATAAATTTCAAAAATTATACTTTTATTTAAAATAGACCAGTAAATAATTACGAAATATATGTATGCAAAAAATATTCTTTACATAATTAGGCTTTTCTAGTATACAAAAATATTATTTATTATTAATAACTTTTAGAAACAAAAGGCTTTTTATAGCAAGAATATTTATATAATATTTTGAAAGTGTATAATAAAATAGAAAAAAATGTTTTTCTAAAATATGTACGCACGCACATATTCGCACTCGTCGAGCAATTACGAAAAATAAAACGTCGTGCGCGACGTACAATACGACTACGCGACGTACAATACAAAATTTTACATCGATACCAAATTTAATAATAAAAAATAGTAAAAATTTAGGGGTTTTACAGCCGGCCACGCATCCTTTGACGCCGTCCTCTACAGAGGTTCTGGACTAAGCGTTACAGGACGTGGTTGGCAGCTTTTATCGTCCCCTAAAGAGGAAGATAGTGGCTGCTGTGGAAAGAGGGACCTCTTTCGTCTTGGCCCGACAATGTGCCCAGGGTCATATTGATATCCTTAAGAGTCTTCCCGGTGGGGCAGGGGTAGCCGTGCTTCTGGAGGCAAAATTGCTAGAGGATGATCAACAGGTGGACCAGCTTCAGGTGCTGCGGCAGACTGATCTATCTGCTGCTATTGATCAGGAGCGCGATTTCCTCATAGCTGCTGTAGAGAAGGTAAGGGCTACTCGGGATAAGGCCAGGTCGGCCATGCTGAAGGATCTCCATGATCTGTCTGATCGATATGATGAGTTGAGCCACGAGAGTGAAGATGTTACGGCTCGGGAAGCGACTGCCTTCCATGGGATCATTGACATGCGGGAGCAGATCCTTGAGCTTGAGAGGAAGTTAGCTTTCCTGGAGTTTGAGCTTGAGGCTGCCCGTACCGAAAAGGGGCTAATTATCCAAGAGGCTGACAGATTGAATCGAGCTTCGGCTGATCTAGAAATTGCCCTGAAGACATTGGAGGACGACTGGCAGGCACACATGGACTTGGATAATACAGAGCGTTTGTCCCAGGAAGCGGAGCGCCGAGTTAAACAGCGGCTTGATCGGGGGACCACCTTGGTGAAGAACCGTCTCCTGGAATTATGTAATGCCGAACCATAGACGGCCTTTTTTCTTCTTTTTTATTTTTGTTCTTTTTCTTTCTTTGAATGGGACATTATTCCTAGAACATGTAGTACTTTTTCACCTTCCAAATAAAAGAGCATGCTTTATTCCACCCTTTTTTTGTACTATCTGTGGTGCTTGTGGTGTTATGGTGGCGTTTGTCCTGAATGGGGGGCTTGTTTGTGGACCTGTTACCCTTGGCATACCTTGGTTTTAGGTACGGATAACAAGTTTGATAGGGATACTTAGAACAATTCCACGGCAAGGTGATTGTGGACGTTCGGGGTATCGGAAGAGAGAATGCCATGGAGGAGCTGGGCTTCCGGGGCATGATGAGGAATGGTGGGCCTTAGTAAAGGACATTCGTGGGCCTATTATCCTTGGCATACCGTGGCTTAGGATACGGATAATAGGATGAAAGGGAACCAACATACTTACTTAGAGGTAATGAGGACATGGCAAGTATGGGGGTTTTGCCGCAGAGTCTTCCTACTCAGAGGTAATGAGGACATGGCTGGAGTGAACTCAACAGAGGATATTTGTGGTCAATAGAGGACATTTGTGGACCTATTATCCTTGGCGTACCCTGGTTCGGGATATGGATAATAAGAGGAGAGAGAACCAATCATACTTACTCAGAGGTAATGAGGACATGGCAAGTATGAGGGTTTTACCGTAGAGTCTTCCTACTTAGAGGTAATGAGGACATAGTAGGAATGGACTCAACGGAGGATATTTGTGGACCTATTATCCTTGGCGTACCCTGGGTTTTTTTTGGTATAGATAATAAGTCGAGGAAGGACCAACATATTTACTCAGCGGTAATGAGGACATAGCAAATATGAGGGTTTCTTCGATGGAGCCGTCCCACTCAGAGGTAATGAGGACATGGCAGGAGTGGGCTCCATGAAGGGGTACATAGAACGACTCAGAGGTAATGAGGAAATAGAAGTTCTATGTAGAGGGGTGATTTGTTTTTGGCGGAAGTGAAACGAATTAGAGGTAACATCGATGTGGTCGTTTTGGAAATTTTGTAGATCCGTTACCCTTTTTGTGCACTGAGAGTGCGGGTAGTGGATCATGAGGGAGGAGCTCTTTCAGAGAAATAATTTCAGAGGTATGATCATACATGACTTACTACCTAAAAGAGTGACCGGAATGTGAGTTCAGAGGCACCTACGGGTACATAACTCGATAATCTGGGAGAGTTGGAATGTGAGTTCAGCGGTACCGGCAGGTACATAACTCGATAATCTGGAGTGTTCTGGATGTGAGTTCAGCGGCACCAGTGGGTATATAACTCGATGATCTGGAATATTATGGATGTGAGTTCAGCGGCACCAGCGGGTACATAACTCAATAATCTGGGATTTTTGTGAATATGAGTTCAGCGGTACCAGCGGGTACATAACTCAGTAATATGGAAATATCGTTTAGATATAATATTTTTTCAGGAACTTAGCGTCGACTGGCAACATGAGGAAGTCTTCGTTTTGTTTTGTGAGGTGGTAAGCAACGTTGGAGAATACGACCTCAATGATAAATGGACCTTCCCATTTTGGTTGGAATTTGCTGGCGGTTTTATGAGTCTTGACCATCGGCCTCCTAACTGCCAAAACGAGATCGCCCACTTGGAATGTTCTGATTTTAACCTTCTTGTTGAAGGCTCCGAAGATGCGTGCTTGGTAAAGCTCGATTCGTTGTTGAGCCAAGAGGCGCTTTTCATCTAAGGCCTCCAACTCTTGTAGTCGGCGACGGTAGTTATCGTCTGTCGTCAATTGGTAAGTGAGAGCGACGCAGAACGAAGGTATTTGAGTCTCCAATGGGAGAACTGCTTCACTCCCGTACACCAGGGAGAATGGTGTGTTCCCTGTGGCTATTCGGACCGTAGTATGGTACGCCCACAAGCATTCACCAAGCTTTTCGTTCCAGTCGCATTTGTTGGACGATAAGAACTTCTTGAGAAGTTTGATGATTGTTTTGTTGAATGCTTCTGCCAAACCATTCGCTGATGGGTTGTATGGCGTTGAAGCAATATTCTGGATGCGGTGCTTGTTGCAGAACTGATAGAAGGCGTAGCTTGCAAACTGCGGACCATTATCGTGGATGATCCTTCGGGGCAGTCCAAAGCGATAGATGACGTGATGCTTGAGGAAGCTGATCACGTTTGAAGTTTTGACTTCTTCAAGCGGAACAGCTTTCGCCCATTTGGAGAAGTAATCTGTGATTGCGAGTATGAAGCGATGTCTTCGCAAGGAAGGTGGAGTAATCGGACCGATGATATCCATTCCCCATGATTCGAATGGCCAGGATGCTACTGTCGGATGTAGAAATTTGGATGGTTGGTGGATGAAGTCTGTGTGGACTTGGCAAGCTTTGCACTTTCTTGCGTAGTCTATCGCATCTGCCACCATCATGGGCCAGTAATAGCCTATTCGGCGAAGACGTCTTATAATTTTGGGCCAGGCTGATGGGCCCCACAAACACCATCATGAGCTTCGCGTACGGCTTCTCTGGCTTCTGCATTTGTCAGACATCGAAGCAATAATCCATCGTAGGATCGGCGATACAGCATTTTTGTCTCTGTATCGTAGAAGAATCTTAGAGAACGCCTTCTGATAGAGGTAGCCTCTTTTGGGTTCTCGGGTAGGATGTCGTAAACTACGAAGTCAATGAATAGTTGTCTCCAGTCTGGGACTTCGTCGATCGTCTGAGCGGAATAACTCACCACGAATTGAACATTGTTCTTAGGACAGACCAGTTCATGGCCTATCACATCCACCGAGTGATGAGTATGATTTGGCACTGCTAAGGAAGCGGCAAGGCATGCTAAGGCATCGGCTTCGATATTTCGGAGTCTGAAAACGTGTTCGATGAAGAACCCCTCGAACCACGAGATGATGTTGATCGCTATTTGGTGATAGAGGATCATGTCTTCATGGCGGACTTCGTATGAACCCCAGATCTGATTGACGATTAACTGTGAATCGCCGTATGCTTCATGATATTCTATCTCCAGCTCTCTTGCAAGTTGGAGGCCAATGACCAAAGCGTTGTACTCGGCCACATTGTTAGAGTAGGATTCTGTGAGGGAGTAAGCACGATTGATCACCAATCCGGAAGGAGAAACAAGCACCACCCCGACTCCGACGACGATGTTGCCCTTAGGTCTGGTCCTTGAGGCACCGTCGAAGAACATTCTTAATATATCATCGTGAGAGGCTGCATGCGAGTCGACGACCTCATCTGAGATTCTTTTATATATTCTGGACGACTCCGAGCCTGGGTGGGCTGCCAAAAAGTCTGCCAGGGCTTGACCTTTAACAGCCTTTTGTGGGACGAAGATCATATGGTTGAAGGACAGTAATATTGCCCATGTAGCGAGGCAAGAGCTGAGTGCCCCTGGTTTCATCTCGAGAACCCTGAGAGGGTTGACTCGTGAGATCACATATATGGTTTTTCCTGTGACATAGTGCCGCGTCTTTTGAATTGCGAACACCAGGGCGAGGCATTCCTTCTCTACGGTGGTATATCGGTGCTCTGGCCCGATCATCATTCTGCTGAGGTAATATATAGCTTGCTCATGGCTTGCATCATTGTTTTGTGCTAGCAGAGCGCCGAAGGAATGTTCTATTGTTCGTACATAGAGCAGGAATGGTTTTCCAACAACCGGGGCCACCAGGACTGGAGGGTTCGACAAATATTCTTTGACGTTGTCGAAGGCACGATGACATTCTTTGTCCCACACGAACGAGACACCCTTCTTCATGAGATGGGTGAATGGCTGACAACGCCCGGAGAGGTTGGAAATGAACCTCCTGATGTAAGCTAACCTCCCTTGGAGGCCTCTGAGTTTGCGAAGATTTCTCGGGGGACCCATCTCCATGATTGCTTTTGTCTTTTCAGGGTCTACATAGATACCTTGGGCGGTGATGATAAAACCTAAGAACTTTTTGCTGGATACGCCAAGAAGGATTTTGTGGGATTCATCTTCAGGTTGTCTGCTCGCATCAGGTCGAATACCGTCCTCAGATCCTAGAGGTGGTCACCCTTACAGCGGCTCTTGACGGCGATGTCATCAACATACAACTCCACGGTCTTGCACAAGTGGTCTCGGAAGATGATACTCATAGCTCTTTGATATGTGGCACCAGCATTCTTTAAACCGAAAGGCCTAACTGTGTAGCAGTATGTGCCAATCGGTGTTCGAAATGATGTATGCTTTTCGTCGTCAGGAGACATCTCGATTTGGTTGTACCCCGAGAAACCATCCATGAATGACATGCGTTCGAAGCCGCATGTGTTTTAGATCATGATGTCCGTGATAGGGAGGGGGAATTCATCTTTGGGACATGCCTCGTTCAGATTGCGGAAGTCGATACAAATTTGAATCTTCCTATTCTTCTTGAGGACCGAAACTATGTTGGCGACCTAGTCTGGATGTTGCTCCTCGCGTATGAAGTCGCTGGCTATGAGTTTGTTGACTTCGTCTTCGATTACATGTATGATGCCTGGGTGGAAGCGTCGTTGTTGTTGCTTGACTGGCTTTGCATCTGGCCGAATGTTGAGTTTGTGAAGAGCAATATCGGGATTTAACCCCGGCATGTCTTCATAGCTCCAGGCGAACACATCAATGTATTCTTTGACAAGTTCCAGTAGTGACTCTCGCTCTTCGTCTGTCAGGCTTTTACTGACGAAGATTGGTTTTTGAGAAGATTCTTCGCCGAGGTCGACCTGTATAACTTCATCTTCAGTAGGAGGTTCTCTCAGTTCGATCCGCTTTTCCCATTGTGCATCTAACTGTTGGGCCCACGGCTCTAACTCGAGGATTTCAGGCATGTCTTCATCTTCTTCGTAATCGTCGACGAATGCCATGTTGACTGACAAGACTTGTCTGAATACGTCTCCGATGCTGGTATCCGAATCAGAAGTTGGTGATCCGGTTGAATGTGAATGCCAGTCGTATTCTTCATCTGAACTTTTAGGGGTCGTTGTGGACGTAACATACCCTAATCCACATCGGGTCTTGCTGTAGTAGTCCCGTGGTTTGCCAGCCGGGACTGGTGGTTTTAAAGGTAATCGTCGCCCAGTACCGTAGTTCAAACCTGACGTAGTCTCCAGATCATACCCCTATTTTTGAATGAGGTATTTGGATTGGGGGCTATAAAGATACAGAGGCAATCTCCCGGCATCTGATTCAAGATTGACCTTCTCTACGGTGAAGGGTTGTGGGTCGTCCTTCCGGCCGAAGATGATTGGATGGTCCCCTTCCTCGATTATGCGGTTAGCATCTTCCACTGGAGTAAGCTGGTTTGCGGTGTACACATTTGTCACCTATGTGTGTAGGTGAGTGCCTATACCGTGTTCCATAGCATACATTGTACAAAGCATATTAAGCTCGAGATAGTTCAAAGATAGCCCTTTATTGATGAAGTAAGGTATCTTTTCTAGCGGGATTACATCATCTGCGGAGGGAACATCAGTGTGGGCAGCCACATACTTGGCTAGCTCCAGTTCTTCTTCGTCCACCCCCGGTATAAATAAAGACTGAGAGGATGACCTGGGCAGCTTGATCGTTAGGGGCTCTGCCGGTGGAGCAGAACGTGGAGTCGTTGGCAAACTAGCGACCCCCAGTTTGGTACTCGATGCTGGGCGGGGAGTTGTTGGCTCGCTAGAAGCCCCAGACCTTGTATCGGGGTGACGACTCTTCTTGGGAAGGCGTATCGTCATTGGCTTGTCGGAGGGGTTGAGCTTCTCTATTTCTGGTTAGCCGACTCTAGGAAGCCTGATTGTCAGTGGCTCCGTTGTGGGTCTGGGCACTTGGCCGGACCTTGGCAGCCGGATTATCATTTTCTCTTCTTGTGCTAGAGGCTGATTGCATCCTTACGCAGAGTGGCTGTAAGGGGTACGGACTTGCCATGCTTGCGAGCTTGGAGGTGGATCGTCAGAGGTTCTTCTGATCTTGTGGCTGTCTCGGTACGAGCTTGCACATCTCCTTCACCAAGGTGCTTCTTCGACTTTTTGTATAGGCATGAGTCTGAGTAGTAGGATTTGACCCCTTTGAAGGGATCGATGTCGACAAATTCTGTCCACACGAAGTCGCATTTGTCGGCATACTTGAAGCACTAATACAGAGTAGAAGGCACGATCATGTAATCGTGTATCCAAGGGCGCCCCAAAAGGATGGTGTAGTAAGTATCTGCATCTATGACGTAACAGGTTACTTCTGAGTGAAGGTCGCCAATTTGGCACTTCAAGCGAATCTTTCCAATCGAGTAGCTCCTACCCGAATTGAAATCGCTGATGGCGGTGCTTGTTGGCATCAGGCGGTGCATAGGAATGCGGAGATGATATAACAGACCCTTCTGAATGATGCTTATAGAAGAACCAGGATCAATGTGCATTCGATCCACCTTTACGTCGCCGATGTATCCAGTGTAATATAACGGGCGATCGTACAGGTTGGTTTTGATGAGCATATCCTGCGGAGTGAATACAATATTGGGCATCGCTTCCGTGTAAGCGTTGTCTTGGAGATCTGCAGGCGGGCTCTCTCCCGTGAGGTTGACCTGAGCCTGATAGGCGTCGACATTCTGGAGTGTATCGCTCAAAGCCGTGTGAACATCCTTCGAGAGTCTCAGGAGCTCGTATAATGATAATTTGGCCAGTGTGTTGGCCAATTGTGCCAAGATGTCGAAGTTGTAGGGCCTCTCCAGCCCCTACGGTGCCTCTTTTCGGAGGGATTTGTCAAAGCTAGTCTCCTTCGGCCTAGGCTTGTCGGTCGTCGGAGGCTGAGCAGGTCCCGGAGCGTCAGCAGTAGCTGGCTGATGATCTTCAGCATAGTTATCGGCCATAGGTTGGGATTGTGCCCCGGACCGGGTAACGACAGCCGTGACTTCTTCGACATCTGTCGAGATTGTACGGCAGGATCTGTCTTTTCCACTCTTCTTCTTACGAATGGAAGGGGGTGTGGATTGAGTCACCTCGAGTACCAGGTCCGGATGGACCCACATGACCTCCCCCCGTAATGTAGTGAAGGACACTAGACTAGCAGCCTGATCTCGAGGAGATGGAAGATTAGCAATCTCTATTGCTGCCAAAGGGATGGGGACCACACCAGCTTGAGTTTCTGTTGGAGGAAAGCTGCCAAATTATACTGACACCATATTTGCTGCCACAGTTACCTCTTCGAAATCGATGGCCAGAGCGTTCGAATCGATGCGTTGTTGGATGTACCGTTTTAGTTGGTAGCAGTCGTGTGTAGCATGGTGGACGTAGCAGTGGTAATGGTAGTACTTTGGGTTCTCCATTTCTACCGGTCGAGGTTCCCGTCTTGGCGGAGGGAGCTAAATTCTGTCTCCTTGTATGAGCATGTCCAAGATGGGCTTGACGTGGCCGTCTTCGAAAAAGTTGTTCATTTGTGGCCATTGCTTGTCTGCCGATTTTGACTCAGGTTTCTGTGCTGTGTCGGCCACCATAGCCTGCTTGCCCTTGTTGTCCCAATTGTTGGTGGAGCTACCCCCATTGTTGTTGTTAGTATTAGGATGCCTGCCCTTGTCCTCTCCCTCCGAGATGTGCAATCCCAGTTGGTGAACCTTCTTCAATCGTTCTTCGGCGCTAGTGGCAATGATAATAAATGTCTTTCAGTACTTGAATTGACTTTCACCCATCCAGAGGCTGATTGTTGGAAGCAGTCTCTTTTGGCAAATTTTAATTAAGGAGGAATCCGGATTATTGGACGGTAGCTTCATGGCGGTTTGGTGGAACCGCTCAATATAGTTCCTTGTCAGCTCTTTCTCTCCTTGAACGACGTCCATGAGGGTGGATATTGTGATGTCCTGTCCTACTTCATAGAATCTCTCCAAGAATATACGCTTAAAGCTGGCGAAGGAGTGGATGCAGTTGTCTGGAAGGTTGCGATACCAGTCGAAGGTAACCCCTTCTAATGCCCTAATGAATAATCGTGTAAGGATGGCATCGTCATGGGGCAGATGGTCGGTGGTAACCTCGAAGTAAGTGATGTACCGACTTGCGGAGGTCTCCCCATCATATGGATTGATGTGGAATGGTTTATACTTTAGTGGAAAGGGAACATCTCTCCACGCAGCAGGATACGGTTGTCGTATCCTGAGGTCTTGGCAGTTTTCTCGGGCGTGGAATATGGCCTGGAGCTTCTGGACCTCTCTTCTTGCCTTCCTGGCTTCGTCTGCAGCGGTAGGAGCCGACATTTCAGGAGGAATATTGCCCGGGTTTGGTGCCGCTGAGTTTGAGTCTGCATTGACCGCGGGGCCCAAGTTTGTTTGGCCAGGCGTTCCTCCTTACAGAGTAGGGAGGGCTGCTTTGATCTCGTCCATGGATTTGACCAAAGAGCGCAGTATGGCCTCTAGAGTGTCGATGCATTGACGATCACTGGGACCATCCTGTTCGTCGTTTGTCATGAATGCCATCCTTATATGAGTAGAAGTGGAAGGGACGGTGGATGATGTATACTCTAAATCATACCCCTGTAATGAGAAGTCATCGGGATATGTAGGAATGTCTTCCTCTGGTTTGGACTCAGAAGGAACAGTACCCCTAGCTTCCGAGTTCGCCTCGTCTTGGGAATTATGGACGTCCTCGGGGACGTCGGGATTTGCTGCATCTGATGGGAGAGTTGCTTCCCCCAACTCGTCTACTTAGAACATCGGATTATCGTGGAGGTTCGGAGGAGTGCTACCCCAGTTGTAGCAACCCCAAGTGGCGTGGACGATAAATCTTCTACTGTAGCAGATTTCGTCTTTAAATGGGTACCTTAGAAAACTCCGGTGGTAGGCACCCGCTTAGACGATAGTCTCTTAGTCATAGTAGTTGAAATCTTTGGGCTGGGAACATTGGTCTTCTTTCCTCTCCCATCGGCGGAGATTTTCTGAGCAGAGTTGCAGGAGACGACGGGAGGTGCCTCATCCTCTGAACATGGTTGTTGCAGTCTTTGGAAGACGGACTGCCGGTCTTCTCATATCGTCGCGTTAACACAACAGCATTTGACGATGATTTGGGTGCAGTGACGCCCGTAGGAGGACTCTTTGCACCCGAGGCCCCTTCTCTTTCCTTGCGTTTGTGGAGGATAGCCTCACGCAAGTCAGATGGGTCCGGATCGACCATGTTTGCTCCCTGGATTTTGGGAGACTTTTGGGAACCTCTCTGTCCGTTTGCCGCCGGGGGCTGGACTCTAGTGGTTCTGTACAACTTTCTATCAGAGGCCCGTAAAACAGTATATGGGACGCTCGGATGGTCAGAGGTTGGGATCGAGCTTGCCAAGCTCGTGCTTCCCTAGACTTCTTCACTCTAGTGCGTGAGGGCACATAGTAGGAAGAGTCTAAGTGGTGCTGGAGAGAGTCAGACATGTCTTCTTGGGAGCACAAGAGATCAGGACCATAGGAGAGGCGGGCGAAGACAGAGCCGCGTGGGGTAGGCGTCATGCGGCTGGAATCAATAATCTTCATGCGGCTGGCAGTCGTAGCCGCATAGGTCTTCTCCATGCAGCTGGAAATCCTGGCCGCATGAGTGTTCTTCATGCGGCCGAAAATTCTGGCCGCATGAGTGTTATGAATTTGGCTAGCAGTTTCAGCAGCATGGTCATCATTCATGCGAATGGCAATCTTGGCCGCATGAGTCTTCGTTTTGCGGCTAGTGCCCTTGTTCGGTTTCTTCCTGGAGAACATAGAATTACTCTTTGCCCCTGCAAGTCCAGCATCGTAGTACTTTTCTCTGCCGTACTTAGGGACAATAGAGTCCTCTATGGCTTGAAGTAGGGCCGCATGAGAGTTGCCTTCGCCTTCTTGGGCAGCAGAGAGTACTCCGTCCAGAGCTTGGGGAGGAGCAAATGACTTTGGCCTCCACTCCCTGCGAGCTTTCTTTGTGCAGGTTCGCTTCTGGACCGGGCCAGTGCTTCCTTCAGAGAGCATTTCTTCGAACGCCTATTGGTCGAAACGGACGACCATCTTCTATTGCGTGGAGCCAAGTTTGGCTGCATCCGATTGCATCACCAACTCCTCAGCCGTAGAGAAGTTTGTCTCCAGCAGAGTCGCCATCGTATTTGCGATTGATTGTAAAAGAACAGAACAATTATCGGAGGACTGAACTTAGACTCACAATACAAACTCGCTTGTACAAAGAAAGCCTAGGGACGAAAACCTAGGTACAACAATCTAAGTACATTTGTTTATTTTAGATTCTGGGGGTGACGATAGAGGCTCGGAAAAGCGACGACAGTTCTGCCTTACTCCTTGGACGATCGGGTGCAGCCTTGGCTCTGGAGAAGAAGTACTTGGCGTTGACGAAGAAATGCTCTCTTTATTCTCTCTGGATTTGAGCCGGGGGTCTTTCTCTCTCTTTATGTGTGTCTGTCCGTCTCTGCGTGTCTGTTCCTCTCTTTGCAAAGGAATAACACCTTGCTATTTATAAGAGTGGGGGAGATCATAAGGGTTTTGCAATGATTGTCTATCCAAAAGTCGACGGCCTGAGAGTTAGTTAATCTGGGCCGTCCATTTTACATACGATGGATTTAAGCAATTAAGGTGATTACATTAAATCTTTGTGGACAATAAATGCTGATTGCCATGAATATTCGCGACTTTTAATGTCCTGCCACGTGTCTAATTCGGTCAATTTGATTTGATCTGGGCATTTATTGCAACAAATCTGATTACGATTTGTTAACACCCATAATCCGAGGAAGATAAGACTGCCACGTGTCTCAGTCATCTTGGCAGAGCTACAAATGAGTGGGCCGTATGAGGCTAAATGGCCACATGAAGATGAGCAGCCGTATGGGGATGAACAGCCGCATGATGATGGGCAGCCGTATGGGAGTGGGCGTCCGCATGCTGATGGGCGGCCGCATAAGGGATGCGGCCGCATGCTGATGGTCGGCCGCATAAAGGATGCAGCCGCATGCTGATGGACGGCCGTATAAATGTAGCAGCCATATGCCTCGGGATTAGATGGATTTTGCCAGCTGTGAGAAAATTTTCTCCTCTTCCCTAGGGACGCGCCATTACGTCAGTCATTATTGCCCCTTTTTGTCAGAGCTGTCATTTTGTCAGAGTTGTCAACCGTCAGGACATTAAATACAACAAAAGACAAAGGGAAGAAGCTGTTGAAGGCCACGTGGCTCCTCTCTGGGTCGTATGGAATTATTTGAGACGCATAGACTCTTGAACCGCATGGATCCCTGAGCCGCATGGGCTCTCTGAACCGCATGGAGATCCTTAGCCGCATGAGCCTTTCTTTATTCTTTTCCATGCTTCTACAAAAATAAAAGCTACATTTTAATCTCGGTTATATTAGATTTAACGGTGTTCAATTGGTTTTTGAAATTACATACTGGTTTCATCGATATCGGCTTTCCAAGTTGGGTTCTTGGCTGCCATCAACACTCTATTTTCGAACAGATTTGGGGGTGACTTTGCTCTGATTTTTCGATCAATCACAAGGGTTTGACAGGATTCTTTCTGAAGGGCTTTGAAGAGGTTCATATAGGCTTCATATAGGAATTTGTCGAATCGAAATCGTCTAGCAGAAGAAAAGATATTGGGGTCGAATTTGGAGTACCTTGCTGCGGTATTGAGAACAGAGTGTTCGGTTCTGGATTGGGTTCGGTGGCTACTGGCGGTCCTCCGACGACGTCAGGCGGTGCCAGGTGGTCGAGGAGGTTCGCCAGAAGTCAGGTGCTTGCTGGGGACGGTCGTAGTAGCCTAGGGTTTAGATTTCCTTAAGTTTTTGGAAGGATCCCATCGAATGGTTTTTTTTTGGGTTTATATACTAGGTTTTTAAATCCGAATTAAATTCGAATTTGTGTAGGATTTGGATCAAAATTCGATTGGATTGGAAGAGGATCTAGATAGGATTGAGTGAAATTTTTTTTTGACTAGATTTGGTGTAGTATTTAGGGAGTTCGAAGTTGAAAACCAATCGGCCTTTCAGTATCTGTTCCTCGCTCAGGGCGGGTCGGGGTTCCAAGGGTACTGTTGCTCTGCTACAGTACAAACTCTATTTTCTTTAGTCAATCTATATATATATATATATATATATATATATATATATATATATATATATATATATAATCAATTATAAGTAAAGTAGCTTTTAGAAAAAAATCAAAAAATTTATATAAAATATCTAGAATTCCTAACTTATAAAGTACAATACCTTTGATAGCATAATGTACAAGCACCCATACCTATACAATATATTTATACATAAAAAACAAATAAATTAATAAAAAATATATACATCAAAAATAAGTAAAAAAATATTAAAATAACTAGGAATAAAATATGGGGGTTTTTATGTGTTGATAATCGTATCTTGAACTCTGTAGCGATCAAGAACATATGTCCTCTACCAAGGATAGATGATTTATTTGATCAACTCAGAGGAGCGGCAATATTCTCGAAGATTGACTTGCGGTCAGGGTACTATCAGATCAGAGTCAGAGAGCAAGACGTCCTGAAGACAGCATTCAGATCTAGATATGGACATTGGGAGTTCCTTGTTATGCCATTTGGAGCGATCAACGTGCCAGCAGTATTCATGGACCTCGTGAATTGTATCTTTATGCCCTATTTGGACCAGTTCATGATAGTATTTATAGACGACATCTTAGTCTATAGAAAGAATGAGGCAGAGCATGAGCGGCATCTTCGTGTAGTTCTTCATATTCTCAGAGAGCACCAGTTGTACGCAAAGTTCAGTAAGTACGAGTTTTGGCAGCATCACATCTCGTACTTTGGTCACATCATCACCAGAGGTAGAGTGGAAGTAAATCCCCAGAAGATAGTGGCTATAGAGACATGGCCAGTTCCCAGTATCGTCGTAGGAGGTCGGAGTTTTCTAAGATTGGCTGGCTATTCCCGGCTGTTTGTATCAGACTTTACTCGGATTTCAGCACCACTGACGCAGTTGACCCGCAAGGATGTATAGTTTACTTGGACAGTAGTGTCAGAGTTTATTTGAGAAGTTGAAGCAAGGATTGATGACGGCACCCATTCTCACGCTTCCAGATGGGACTGTAGGATTTTCAGTCTATTATGGCACTTTCGACAAGGGATCGGGATACGTCTTGATGCAGCATGGTAAGGTAGTAGCTTATGCGTCACGTCAGCTTCTTGATCACAAAAGAAATTATCCAACCCATGACTTGGAGTTAGCAGCGGTGGTTTTTGCACTCAAGTTGTGGAGGCATTATTTGTATGGAGATCGGGTAGAGATTTTCACCGACCACAAGAGTGTTAAGTATGTGTTTACCTAGAAAGATCTTAATATGCGTCAGAGGAGATGGCTAGAGCTACTTGTGGACTAGGATATCAACCTACACTATCATCCTGGGAAGGCCAATGTTGTTGCAGATGCATTGAGCATAAGAGCCAGAGTTTATTTTCTAACAGCATAGCCAAAGTTGTTAGCAGATCTTCAGAAGATGGGTATTGAAGTTATTCTTCTTACCAATGTGGCATTGATGGCCAGTATGCTAGTTCAGTCCAGTATATTTAAGAGGATTAAATTAGCTCAGTCAACGAATTCTAAGTTTTAGCGGCTTAGGACAGAATGTGTAGCAGAACGGAGAGCACAGTTATGTATTCATGAGGACAGTATACTTCGACATGGAAGGCATCTTTGTGTACCTAGTGGTGATATCAGACAAGAGATCATGGCAGAGGCTCACATTTCACAGTATTAGATTCACCCCGACCGTACGAAGATATATCACGATATCCGTCAGCATTTTTGGTGGAATGGCATGAAGAGGGAGATAGCCCGTTTGTCTCTTGTTGTTTAGTTTGCCAACAAGTTATGGTTGAACATCAGTGACCAGCTGGACTTCTCCAACCTTTACCGATCCCAGAATGAAAATGTGAGCACATTACCATAGATTTTGTAACTGGGTTACCCAAATCCCCAGCTCAAAGAGATGCTATCTGGGTAATAGTTGACAGACTCACGAAGGTAGCTCATTTTCTCTCTTTTAGAATTGGCCAGTCGACGGATCAGCTTGCAGAGATGTACCTCAGGCAGATAGTCAGGTTGCATGGAGTAGCAATCAGTATTGTGTCCAACAAAGATTCAAGATTTACATCACACTTTTGGCAGAGTCTTCAGGAGAGTATGGGGCCTCGTCTCAAGTTCAGTTCAGTTTATTATCCGCAGACAGATGGTCAGTCAGAGAGCACGATCCAGACTCTTGAAGATATGTTGCGGTCATATACGCTTGATTTTGGTGGTTCATGGGAAGATCACCAGCATCTCATGGAGTTCTCCTATAACAACAGTTTCTAAGCCAGTATCTCGATGGAGCCCTTTGAGGGCTTGTACGGCAGGAAGTGCAGATTCCCGTTAGCATGGAATGATATAGGCGAGAGGCAGATGCTTGTTCTAGAGATGATTACGCAGACTATTGAGGTGGTCAGACAAGTTAGGGATCATATTCGAATTGTGCAAGATTGCCAGCATTATTAGGCCGATTCTTATCGGTGTCCCCTTGAATTTTCTATCGGCGACCACGTATTCCTCAGGATCTCGTCTACCCATGGTGTCATTCGTTTTGGCGTACGAAAAAAGCTTAGTCCTAGGTATATAGGGCCGTTCGACATTCTTGAACGAGTAGGTGATGTGACCTATCGTCTCGCCCTTCCTCCAACGTTATGTGAGGTGCATGATGTCTTCCATTTATCCCAATTGTGATGGTATATCCCAAACTCGAGTCATGTCATTGATCATTCAGAATTGGTTGTTGGTACCAACCTTTCGTATGAGGAAAGACCCGTATCCATATTGGACCGGAGAGAGAAGATACTCAAGAACATGACTATTAGTTTAGTCCGTGTTGCTTGGGATCATCACTCTTTGGGCGAGTCAACGTGGGAGCGTGAGGATGATATTCAATCGCGATATCCACACATGTTTGACTCATAAGGTATAATATCTTCCTTATGACTTATGTTTTTAATTCCTTGCTTGTATGTATGATTGCTCGATTAACTGCTAGTCATAGATTGCTCATGATTAGTATAGCTTACCCCGACATCTCTAGCCTCTTGATTAAATTTCGAAGACGGAATTCTTTTAAGGTGGATAGAGTTGTCACTCTCATTTTTTGTTATATATATTTTCAGTATACGTGTACGGACTGCCGACCCGTATTTTGACTTGTCTAGCTTGGTTTGGTCTTGGTTTAGCTCGGCTTATTTATTTTGGCTTGGTTTGGGCCAAGTGGTTTATCATGATAAACCCTCCCTTTTATAACCCAACTCCTCTCTCTTCTCATAACTCTTTCATTTATTTCTCTTCTCCTTTAATTCTCTCCAACCACGTTAGGCAAGTGTAACTTGCTTCATAAAGGACTCTATTTTTATTGTTCTATTGTCTTCCCTACAAGCTTCTAAGACTCATTAATACTTAGCATTTTTGGTTTTGGAGGATTAAAACTTGTAGATCTAAGTTTTCTCAAATTTTGGTTTTCTTGGATTTTAGTCTCTCAAACTTCTTTGTTTTTAAGTTTTGATTGGTCTATGTTGTAGAGAATTTGATTTCACCCCAAATGGACCTTTGAAAACCAGGATTTCGAGTTATTTTGAATGATTTATGAACCTTGAAAGTTCATGGGTTCCATGGTTCTTCTTATCGGGTAGGAAAAGAAGAATAGTGTGGGCGCATGGCATTTTATGCGCCTACAGTGACTTTAGCTTTGGACGCAGAGCCCTTTATATGCGCCTAAGCTCCTTGTCTTCCTTAGTGTGGATGCATAGCTTGTTATGCGCCGATAGCTTTTGCTTGTTTACGCACATAACTTTAGATATGTGCTAAGTCATGGTGTTCCATAGCAGTGGACGCACAGCCCTTATTATGCGCCCACATAGCCAGTATAGATGGCTCCTGACTTAGTCTCCCATTTCTTCATGCCTCAATCATGTGGGCGGATGGACTATAAGCGTATACATATGGGTGCATAGGACATGGGCGCATGCACTCTCTTGTGCATTCCCTCCATATCATATGCCCTACTTGATGTGTTTGGTCCTTGGAGCATACATTTGGGCTCATGCCCTTAGGCGCATAACCTTGGGCGCATGCCACTCTTACCACATGCATTTTGGGTGCATGCTCTTCATGACACCCCATTGACCCTTGTTCCATCTCTTGCAAATGTTCATATTTGTCCCCATGATCCTTAGTGTAAATTGTGACTTTGTTTGTACTTCTTACTTGACTAAGTCCTATAAGGTTATTTTCCATGTTGCACATGTACTCTGAGTTTTAAATATGATCTTGGTATGGAAAGTACACTCTCTAACAACTTTTTGATGATGGCTCACTGTGGTGCACTTACATGAACACGACATGATATTATGACCTTATGTGATAACTCTTGATAGTGACCCATCGTGGAGCACACTTGACTAGTAACTTGACATGATAATTCTTGATGGTGGTCCGTTGTGGCACACTCTTGTCAAGTAGTCATGATAAGTAACCTAACATGATAAATCCTGATATATTGTTACACAACTATCTTGACTTGCTAAGTAACTCTTGTCTTGACACCGTGGATGGTTGTACTTGTATAAGCTACCTGTCCCGTCTTGCATCATGTCTAGAACATGGATTCCTGGTTACCACGGTCAGGGATTCAAACTGAATCTGACTAGGATAATGACTAGATTGATCAAGTAGTCCATAAAAAGATTTTCCAACTACAGACAGTCCCGTTATATGGGTGTTCTAATTGGACTTGTAGCCTGCCGTCGTGTAGGGCATATTTCTAGCATACTGTCATCTGTTGCACCCCCAAGTCACCTAATCCAACTCTCTCAACTTGTGACTGGATAACCTGGATTAGGTCTGCAGGGCTTGTGGCTGCTGGAACATCTTGATGCATCTTGTTAGTGAACATCTTGATGCATCTTGTTAGTAACTAAGCTTTTGATAACCCTAGTTAGTTAAAGTATCACGCCGTATACCTTGCTTGGCCGTGATTGATGGATGGAGTCCTGTTTAGTCTTGCCTAGGCAATGCCAGTACATGATTATTTTATCACGTTACCGTTTATGCTTGCTTTATCGATAACCGGTCAGAGACTAAGTTCTGTTCAGGTGAAGGGTTACAACTCTGGCCCTTGTTTGGTTTACGGGTTGTTAATTGGTTACCGGAATAGTCTCTCAGTTATCTTATCGTTTATCTCCTTGTTTTCTTAACTCATGTCTTTCGTTATTATTGATGTATTTATGTGCTAATATGCTGGTTTTTAGTTCTTAAGTAAAGCCTCCCTAGTGGCACTTGCTCTTTCTGGGGTCTGACCCAGCTGGTTTTGTGCGGCTAGATTTTGGAGTAGCACCCGAGGATCTCCCAACCTTTCAGCCAGATGATAAACACTAGACATAACCCTGGCAACGAGTGGATTCTTTCTCCCACTCTACTGTAAATTATTCATTTGAGGTGTTTAACCGCCGAGTAAGTGTTAGCTCGTGTTGAATTTATATTCTTGTCTGTCTAAGGGATGTAACATGATTGACAAATTCTATGGTTGATCATATATGACTCAAACTCTTGATAGTCTTCGCAACTTGTATGACTAGCTTCATAATCATCTGAATATGTAATGTATGGGACACCTTACGTTGTATGTCTGATGATCTGCCATCTTGTTACATTTACTTGTTTGCTTGAGATTGAGACACTAGGCTTGTCCTTGACCATAAGTGACTTTTGGCTTGTAGTTAAACCCTCATGCATCTAGACAGCCGTGATCGTATTACGAGGTAGGATTCACTTCAATCTACATAACTGGCTGTGTCTGTCCCTCGCTCTTCAGTATTCTGGTTCTGGGGTGTGACACGGTTTAGGTGGCAGCCCATATCGGTCTTGTAAATCAAGATTTTTGAGGGTTCCACAGAATAGATGTCTCAATCAGTACTCGTCCTTGATCTCTACTCGTGTCTTCTAATATTTTCAAAATCTTGGCCTGTTCACATGCTTATATCCTCGATCTATCATGGTCCTTCCTTATTGTTCCCCATGTTATTTCTTCAGTGGTATTGCTCCTGGTCCTACCGATCAGCAAGGCAGAGCACCTCCAGTGAACCAGCAGCAACCTGGAGACCAAGTCCAGCATTCAGGGGTAGACTCCAAAGTCATGCCTACCGGGGGTCAAGAGCCTCCAGTTCAGCCAGTTCAGCCAGTCCAGCCTGCAGAGCCTGACAATAGAACCCTGATGGGACTCATCAGGGAATTGCTTACATCATAAGATCATCAGGGCAATGCCCTGCACCATACAATACAAGATGGCATGGGCAGAGTTGGTTACTAAGGGAACAACGCGGTCAATAGTTTCAAGCGTCTGAACCCTTCCTTCTTTGACGGTATTGAAGATTCTATCGCTGCTGATGCATGGCTTCAGGACGTAGAAGTTATCCTGGAGGCAGCTAGGATTCCTGAGGAAGACAAGGTGGTCGTTGTGCGCCTGCAGCTATTGGACTTAGCCCGCAGCTGGTGGGCGATGCTAGCAGTTGGATTACTAACGCCTGTTTTGTGGGCAGTATTCAGCAATAAGTTCCAGACCAAGTACTTTGACGCAGTAGCTCGGTATAATCTACAGACAAGATTTACCAATCTTAAGCAGATGGAAAAGACGGTCGATGGATATGTTGCCGAGTTTTCTAGACTTAGTTGGTTTGCTTCTACCTTGATGGCAACCGAATTGGATCGAGTCCAGCGATTCCAACAGGGACTCCACCTAGAGATTATTATATTAGTGGAGCAGTTTGAGCACCAGACATTTGATGCCATCTTGCGAGCAATGAAGAGGCATTAGCATACTTCACAGAGGATTGTAGATAGAAGTGAAGGACAGAAGAGGTCTTATGGACAGATGTCCCAGTCATCAGCACCAGTCCCGGCAGCTAGGGCTTTGACTATTGGAGCTTCTAGGAGGGCGATCACAGTCTCATCGGTCCAGCACTCGACACCGACGTATCCTCAGCAGCAGAAGTAGTCTTTCGCAATGGGCTGCTCTCATTATGGGAAGGCATGACATATAGTATCAGAATATCGCAGAGCACAGGGATTGTGCTTAGCTTGTGGTGCACCGGACAATAAGATAGGGTCGTGTCCGAATAGAGCCAGTTCATCATCATCAAATCTAACCAGTCCATCGGTTAGGGGTCTAGCACCAGTGCAACAGTAATACCAGCATCCGATGCCATTACAGCCTCAAGCTCAGCAGTATGCCCAAGCTCAGATTCAGAACCGGCAGAGAGGTTTCCAGTAGAGGGGACCAACACCAAGAGGATAAGGTCAGGCTATGGCTCTGACCGTAGCAGAAGAATTGGCATCAGGTGAGGTGGTGGCACGTACCGTTCTCGTCAACTCTTTTCCAGCATTAGTATTATTTGATTCAGGTGCATCACTTTCCTTTGTGTTTGCACGATTCGTAACACGGATAGGACTGGAGCCCGAGTCATTATCAGTAAGGCTCAATATACTTACTGGTAACGGTCTTGTGGGAGTAGATAAAGTCTATTCCTCTTATCGAATCATAGTTAGCGGTAGAGAGTACCCCTCTAGGATGATAGAATTTTCGATGACCGACTATGATGTGGTCCTAGAAATAGATTACTTGAATGATCAATACGCAAGAATAGACAGCCATGTTGGCAGGATTATTTTTGGAATTCCCGACGAACCAGAGTTTTTATTTTCCAGAGACGAAGTAGAACCTTCTCCACCAGTCTTGCGGATGGCATTAGCAGTAGCAGTTTAGTTTCCAAGAGTAGTAGGAGAGTTTCCTGATGTATTTCTCGAAGAGCTTCTAGCCATGCCTCCAGAGCGAGAGATAGAGTTCACCTTTGATTTGCTTCCAGGGACAGCACTAGTGTCAGTTGAAGTCTACATGATGGCACCTTCAGAGATAGAGATCTTGTACAAGTTGATTGAAGAACTTAGAACCAAAGTATTCATTCGTGCTAGTGGATCGCCTTACGGATCCCCGGTACTTCTTATGAAAAAGAAGGATGGTATGTCAAGATTATGTGTTGATTATCGTACCTTGAACTCTGTAATGATCAAAAATAGATATCCTCTACCAAGGATAGATGATTTATTTGATCAACTCAGAGGAGCGGCAGTATTCTCAAAGATTGACTTGCAGTCAGGGTACCATCAGATCAGAGTCAGAGAGGAAGACGTTCCGAAGACAGCATTCAGATCTAGATATGGACATTGGGAGTTCCTTGTTATGCCATTTGGAGCAACCAATGCACCATCCATATTCATGGCCCTCATGAATCGTATCTTCATGCCCTACTTGGACCAGTTTGTGATAGTGTTTATAGACGACATCTTAGTCGATAGCAAGAATAAGGCAGAGCATAAGCGGCATCTCCGTGTAGTTCTTTAGATTCCCAGAGAGCACCAGTTGTATGCGAAGTTCAGTAAGTACGAGTTTTGGCTAGATCGTATCTCGTACTTAAGTCACATCATCACCAGAGGTAGAGTGAAAGTAGATCCCCAGAAGATAGTGGCTATAGAGACATAGCCAGTTCCCAGTACCGTCGTAGAAGTTCGGAGTTTCCTAGGATTGGCTGGCTATTACCGGCGGTTTGTATCAGACTTTGCTCTAATTTTAGCACCACTATCGCAGTTGACCCGTATGAATATGCAGTTTTCTTGGACAGCAGAGTGTCAGAGTTTATTTAAGAAGTTGAAGCAAGGATTGATGACGACACCCATTTTCACGCTTCCAGATGGGACTGGAGGATTTTCAGTCTATTGTGACACTTCCGGCAAGAGATTGGGATGCGTCTTGATGCAGCATGGTAAGGTAGTAGCTTATGCGTCTCGTCAGCATCGTGATCATGAGAGGAATTATGCAACCCACGACTTGGAGTTAGCAGCGGTGGTTTCGTACTCAAGTTGTGGAGGCATTATTTGTATGGAGATCGGGTAGAGATTTTCACCGACCACAAGAGTGTTAAGTATGTGTTTACCTAAAAAGATCTTAATATGCGTCAGAGGAGATGGCTAGAGCTACTTGTGGACTAGGATATCAACCTACACTATCATCCTGGGAAGGCCAATGTTGTTGCAGATGCATTGAGCATAAGAGCCAGAGTTTATTTTCTAACAGCACAGCCAAAGTTGTTAGCAGATCTTCAGAAGATGGGTATTGAAGTTGTTCTTCCTACCAATGTGGCATTGATGGCCAGTATGCTAGTTCAGTCCAGTATATTTAAGAGGATTAAGTTAGCTCAGTCAACGAATTCTAAGTTTTAGCGGCTTAGGGCAGAATGTGTAGCAGAACGGAGAGCACAGTTATGTATTCATGAGGACAGTATACTTCGACATGGAAGGCATCTTTGTGTACCTAGTGGTGATATCAGACAAGAGATCATGGCAGAGGCTCACATTTCACAGTATTAGATTCACCCCGACCGTACGAAGATATATCACGATATCCGTCGGCATTTTTGGTGGAATGGCATGAAGAGGGAGATAGCCCAGTTTGTCTCTCGTTGTTTAGTTTGCCAACAAGTTATGGTTGAACATCAGTGACCAGCTGGACTTCTCCAACCTTTACCGATCCCAGAATGGAAATGTGAGCACATTACCATAGATTTTGTAACTGGGTTACGTAAATCCCCAGCTCAAAGAGATGCTATCTGGGTAATAGTTGACAGACTCACGAAGGTAGCTCATTTTCTCTCTTTCAGAACTGGCCAGTCGACGGATCAGCTTGCAGAGATGTACCTCAGGCAGATAGTCAGGTTGCATGGAGTAGCAATCAGTATTGTGTCCAACAAAGATTCAGATTTACATTACTCTTTTGGCAGAGTCTTCAGGAGAGTGTGGGGCCTCGTCTCAAGTTTAGTTCAGTTTATTATCCGCAGACAGATGGCCAGTCAGAGAGCACGATCCAGACTCTTGAAGATATGTTACGGTCATATACGCTTGATTTTGGTGGTTCATGGGAAGATCACCAGCATCTCATGGAGTTCTCCTATAACAACAGTTTCTAAGCCAGTATCTCGATGGAGCCCTTTGAGGGCTTGTACGGCAGGAAGTGCAGATTCCCGTTAGCATGGAATGATATAGACGAGAGGCAGATGCTTGTTCTAGAGATGATTACGCAGACTATTGAGGTGGTCAGACAAGTTAGGGATCATATTCGATTTGTGCAAGATTGCCAGCATTATTAGGCCGATTCTTATCGGCGTCCCCTTGAATTTTCTATCGGAGACCACGTATTCCTCAGGATCTCATCTACCCATGGTGTCATTCGTTTTGGCGTACGAAAAAAGCTTAGTCCTAGGTATATAGGGCCGTTCGACATTCTTGAACGAGCAGGTGATGTGACCTATCGTCTCGCCCTTCCTCCAACGTTACGTGAGGTACATGATGTCTTCCATTTATCCCAATTGCGATGGTATATCCCAAACTCGAGTCATGTCGTTGATCATTCAGAATTGGTTGTTGGTACCAACCTTTCGTATGAGGAAAGACCCGTATCCATATTGGACCGGAGAGAGAAGATACTCAAGAACATGACTATTAGTTTAGTCCGTGTTGCTTGGGATCATCACTCTTTGGGCGAGTCAACGTGGGAGCGTGAGGATGATATTCAATCGCGCTATCCACACATGTTTGACTCATAAGGTATAATATCTTCCTTATGACTTATGTTTTTAATTCCTTGCTTGTATGAATGATTGCTCGATTAACTGCTAGTCATAGATTGCTCATGATTAGTATAGCTTACCCCGACATCTCTAGCCTCTTGATTAAATTTTGAAGACAGAATTCTTTTAAGGTGGATAGAGTTGTCACTCTCATTTTTTGTTATACATATTTTCAGTATACGTGTATGGACTACCGACCCGTATTTTGACTTGTCTAGCTTGGTTTGGTCTTGGTTTAGCTCGGCTTGTTTATTTTGGCTTGGTTTGGGCCAAGTGGTTTATCATGATAAACCCTCCCTTTTATAACCTAACTCCTCTCTCTCCTCATAACTCTTTCATTTATTTTTCTTCTCCTTTAATTCTCTCCAACCACGTTAGGCAAGTGTAACTTGCTTCATAAAGGACTCTATTTTTATTGTTCTATTGTCTTCCCTACAAGCTTCTAAGACTCCTTAGTACTTAGCATTTTTGGTTTTGGAGGATTAAAACTTATAGATCTAAGTTTTCTCAAATTTTGGTTTTCTTGGATTTTAGTCTCTCAAACTTCTTTGTTTTTAAGTTTTGATTGGTCTATGTTGTAGAGAATTTGATTTCACCCCAAATGGACCTTTGAAAACCAGGATTTCGAGTTATTTTGAATGATTTATGAACCTTGAAAGTTCATGGGTTCCATGGTTCTTCTTATCGGGTAGGAGAAGAAGAATAGTGTGGGCGCATGGCATTTTATGCGCCTACAGTGACTTTAGCTTTGGGCGCAGAGCCCTTTATATGCGCCTAAGCTCCTTGTCTTCCTTAGTGTGGATGCATAGCTTGTTATGCGCCCATAGCTTTTGCTTGCTTACGCACATAACTTTAGATATGTGCTAAGTCATGGTGTTCCATAGCAGTGGACGCACAGCCCTTATTATGCGCCCATATAGCCAGTATAGATGGCTCCTGACTTAGCCTCCCATTTCTTCCTGCCTCACTCATGTGGGCGGATGGACTATAAGCGCATACTTGTGGGTGCATAGGACATGGGCGCATGCACTTTCTTGTGCATTTCCTCCATATCATATGCCCTACTTGATGTGTTTGGTCCTTGGAGCATACATGTGGGCTCATGCCCTTAGGCGCATAACCTTGGGCGCATGCCACTCTTACCACATGCATTTTGGGTGCATGCTCTTCATGACACCCCATTGACCCTTGTTCCATCTCTTGCAAATGTTCATATTTGTCCCCATGATCCTTAGTGTAAATTGTGACTTTGTTTGTACTTCTTACTTGACTAAGTCCTATAAGGTTATTTTCTATGTTGCACATGTACTCTGAGTTTTAAATATAATCTTTGTATGAAAAGTACACTCTTTAACAACTTTTTGATGATGGCTCACTGTGGTGCACTTACATGAACACGACATGATATTATGACCTTACGTGATAACTCTTGATAGTGACCCATCGTGGAGCACACTTGACAAGTAACTTGACATGATAATTCTTGATGGTGGTCCGTTGTGGCACACTCTTGTCAAGTAGTCATGATAAGTAACCTAACATGATAAATCCTGATATATTGTTACACAACTATCTTAACTTGCTAAGTAACTCTTGTCTTGACACCGTGGATGGTTGTACTTGTATAAGCTACCTGTCCCGTCTTGCATCATGTCTAGAACATGGATTCCTGTTACTACGGTCAGGGATTCAAACTGAATCTGACTATGATAATGACTAGATTGATCAAGTAGTCCATAAAAAGATTTTCCAACTACAGACAGTCCGTTATATGGGTGTTCTAATTGGACTTGTAGCCTGCCGTCGTGTAGGGCATATTTCCAGCATACTGTCATCTGTTGCACCCCCAAGTCACCTAATCCAACTCTCTCAACTTGTGACTGGATAACCTGGATTAGGTCTGCAGGGCTTGTGGCTGCTGGAACATCTTGATGCATCTTGTTAGTGAACATCTTGATGCATCTTGTTAGTAACTAAGCTTTTGATAACCCTAGTTAGTTAAAGTATCACGCCGTATACCTTGCTTGGCCGTGATTGATGAATGGAGTCCTGTTTAGTCTTGCCTAGGCAATGCCAGTACATGATTATTTTATCACGTTATCGTTTATGCTTTGCTTTATCGATAATCGGTCAGAGACTAAGTTCTGTTCAGGTGAAGGGTTACAACTCTGGTCCTTGTTTGGTTTACGGGTTGTAACTTGGTTACCGGAATAGTCTTTCAGTTATCTTATCGTTTATCTCCTTGTTTTCTTAACTCATGTCTTTCGTTATTATTGATGTATTTATGTGCTAATATGCTGGTTTTTAGTTCTTAAGTGAAGCCTCCCTTGTGGCACTTGCTCTTTCTGGGGTCTGACCCAGCTAGTTTTGTGCGGCTAGATTTTGGAGTAGCACCCGAGGATCTCCCAACCTTTCAGCCAGATGGTAAACACTAGACATAACCCTGGCAACGAGTGGATTCTTTCTCCTACTCTACTGTAAATTATTCATTTGAGGTGTTTAACCGCCGAGTAAGTGTTAGCCCGTGTTGAATTTATATTCTTGTCTGTCTAAGGGATGTAACATGATTGACAAATTCTATGGTTGATCATATATGACTCAAACTCTTGATAGTCTTCGCAACTTGTATGACTAGCTTCATGATCATCTGAATATGTAATGTATGGGACACCTTACGTTGTATGTCTGATGATACTAGGCTTGTCCTTGACCATAAGTGACTTTTGGCTTGTAGTTAAACCCTCATGCATCTAGACAGCCGTGACCGTATTGCGAGGTAGGATTCACTTCAATCTACATAACTGGCTGTGTCTGTCCCTCGCTCTCCAGTATTCTGGTTCTGGGGTGTGACACGGTTTAGGTGGCAGCCCATATCGGTCTTGTAAATCAAGATTTTTGAGGGTTCCACAGAATAGATGTCTCAATCGGTACTCGTCCTTGATCTCTACTCGTGTCTTCTAATATTTTCAAAATCTTGGCCTGTTCACATGCTTATATCCTCGATCTATCATGGTCCTTCCTTATTGTTTCCCATGTTATTTCTTCAGTGGTATTGCTCCTGGTCCTACCGATCAGCAAGACAGAGCACCTCCAGTGAACCAGCAGCAACCTGGAGACCAAGTCCAGCATTCAGGGGTAGACTCCAAAGTCATGCCTACCGGGGGTCAAGAGCCTCCAGTTCAGCCAGTTCAGCCAGTCCAGCCTGTAGAGCCTGACAATAGAACCCTGGTGGGACTCATCAGGGAATTGCTTACCTCATAAGATCATCAGGGCAATGCCCTGTACCATACAGTACAAGATGGCATGGGCAGAGTTGGTTACTAAGGGAACAACGCGGTCAATAGTTTCAAGCGTCTGAACCCTTCCTTCTTTGACGGCATTGAAGATTCTATCGCTGCTGATGCGTGGCTTCAGGACGTAGAAGTTATCCTGGAGGCAGCTAGGATTCCTGAGGAAGACAAGGTGGTTGTTGCGCGCCTGCAGCTATTGGACTTAGCCCGCAGCTGGTGGGCGATGCTAGCAGTTGGATTACTAACGCCTGTTTTGTGGGCAGTATTCAGCAATAAGTTTCAGACCAAGTACTTTGACGCAGTAGCTCGGTATAATCTACAGACGAGATTCACCAATCTTAAGCAGATGGAAAAGACGGTTGATGGATATATTGCCGAGTTTTCTAGACTTAGTTGGTTTGCTTCTACCTTAGTGGCAACCGAATTGGATCGAGTCCAGCAATTCCAACAGGTACTCCACCTAGAGATTATTATATTAGTAGAGCAGTTTGAGCACCAGACATTTGATGCCATCTTGCGAGAAATGAAGAGGCATTAGCATACTTCACAGAGGATTGTAGATAGAAGCGAAGGACAGAAGAGGTCTTATGGACAGATGTCCCAGTCATCAGCACCAGTCCCGGCAGCTAGGGCTTTGACTATTGGAGCTTCTAGGAGGGCGATCACAGTCTCGTCGGTCCAGCACTCGACACCGACGTATCCTCAGCAGCAGAAGTAGTCTTTCGCAATGGGCTGCTCTCATTATGGAAAGGCATGACATATAGTATCAGAATATCGCAGAGCACAGGGATTGTGCTTAGCTTATGGTCCACCGGACAATAAGATAGGGTCGTGTCCGAAGAGAGCCAGTTCATCATCATCAAATCTAACCAGTCCATCGGTTAGGGGTCCAGCACTAGTGTAACAGTAATACCAGCCTCCGATGCCATTACCGCCTCAGGCTCAGCAGTATGCCCAAGCTCAGATTCAGAACCGGCAGAGAGGTTTCCAGTAGAGGGGACCAACACCAAGAGGATAAGGTCAGGCTATGGCTCTGACCGTAGCAGAAGAATTGGCATCAGGTGAGGTGGTGGCACGTACCGTTCTCGTCAACTCTTTTCCAGCATTAGTATTATTTGATTCAGGTGCATCACTTTTATTTGTGTTTGCACGATTCGTAACACGGATAGGACTAGAGCCCGAGTCATTATCAGTAAGTCTCAATATACTTACTGGTAACGGTCTTGTGGGAGTAGATAAAGTCTATTCCTCGTGTCGAATCGTAGTTAGCGCTAGAGAGTACCCCTCTAGGATGATAGAATTTTCGATGGCCGACTATGATGTGGTCCTAGGAATGGATTAGTTGAATGATCAATATGCAAGAATAGACAGCCATGTTGGCAGGATTATTTTTGGAATTCCCGACGAACCAGAGTTTTTATTTTCCAGAGGCGAAGTAGAACCTTCTCCACCAGTCTTACGGATGGCATTAGCAGTAGCAGTTTAGTTTCCAAGAGTAGTAGGAGAGTTTCCTGATGTATTTCTCGAAGAGCTTCCAGCCATGCCTCCAGAGCGAGAGATAGAGTTCACCTTTGATTTGCTTCCAGGGACGGCACTAGTGTCAGGAGAAGTCTACATGATGGCACCTTCAGAGATAGAGATCTTGTACAAGTTGATTGAAGAACTTAGAACCAAAGTATTCATTCGTGCTAGTGGATCGCCTTACAGATCCCCGGTACTTCTTATGAAAAAGAAGGATGGTATGTCAAGATTATGTGTTGATTATCGTACCTTGAACTCTGTAATGATCAAAAATAGATATCCTCTACCAAGGATAGATGATTTATTTGATCAACTCAGAGGAGCGGCAGTATTTTCGAAGATTGACTTGCGGTCAGGGTACCATCAGATCAGAGTCAGAGAGGAAGACGTTCCGAAGACAACATTCAGATCTAGATATGGACATTGGGAGTTCCTTGTTATGCCATTTGGAGCAACCAATGCACCATCCATATTCATGGCCCTCATGAATCGTATCTTCATGCCCTACTTGGACCAGTTTGTGATAGTGTTTATAGACGACATCTTAGTCGATAGAAAGAATAAGGCAGAGCATAAGCAACATCTCCGTGTAGTTATTTAGATTCTCAGAGAGCACCAGTTGTATGCGAAGTTCAGTAAGTACGAGTTTTGGCTTGATCGTATCTCGTACTTATGTCACATTATCACCAGAGGTGGAGTGAAAGTAGATCCCCAGAAGATAGTGGCTATAGAGACATAGCCAGTTCCCAGTACCGTCGTAGAAGTTCGGAGTTTCCTAGGATTGGCTGGCTATTACCGGCGGTTTGTATCAGACTTTGCTCTAATTTTAGCACCACTATCGCAGTTGACCCGTAAGAATATGCAGTTTTCTTGGACAGCAGAGTGTCAGAGTTCATTTAAGAAGTTGAAGCAAGGATTGATGACGACACCCATTTTCACACTTCCAGATGGGACTGGAGGATTTTCAGTCTATTGTGACACTTCCGGCAAGAGATTGGGATGCGTCTTGATACAGCATGGTAAGGTAGTAGCTTATGCGTCTCGTCAGCTTCGTGATCATGAGAGGAATTATGCAACCCATGACTTGGAGTTAGCAGCGGTGGTTTCGTACTCAAGTTGTGGAGGCATTATTTGTATGGAGATCGGGTAGAGATTTTTACCGACCACAAGAGTCTTAAGTATGTGTTTACCCATAAGGATCTTAATATGCGTCAGAGGAGATGGCTATAGCTACTTGTGGACAACAACATCAACCTGCAGTATCATCCTGGGAAGGCCAACGTTGTCGCAGATTCATTGAGCAGAAGAGCCAGAGTTTATTTTCTAACAACACAGCCAGAGTTGTTAGCAGATCTTCAGAAGATCGATATTGCAGTTGTTCTTCCTACCAATGTGGCATTGATGGCCAGTATGCAAGTTTAGTCTAGTATAGTTGAGAGGATTAAGTTAGCTCATTCAACAGATTCTAAGCTTTAGCGGCTTAGGGCAGAATGTGTAACAGGACGGAGAGAAGAGTTGTGTATTTATGAGGATGGTATATTTCGACATAAAAGGCGACTTTGGGTACCTAGTGGTGATATCAGGCAATAGATCATGTCAGAGGCTCACAGTTCGCAGTATTTGTTTACCCCGGCGGTACGAAGATGTATCACGATATCCGTCAGCATTTTTGGTGGAATGACATGAAGAGGGAGATAGCCCAGTTTGTCTCTCTTTGTTTAGTTTACCAACAAGTTAAGGATGAACATCAAAGACCAGCTGGACTTCTTCCACCTTTACCGATCCCAGAATAGAAATGGGAGCACATTACCATGGATTTTGTAACTTGGTTACCTAAATCCTCAGTTGGGAGAGATACAATCTGGGTTGTAGTTGACAGACTCATAAAGGTAGCTCATTTTCTTCCTTTCAGAATAGGCCAGTCGACGGATCATCTTGCAGAGATGTACCTCAGGCAGATAGTCAGGTTGCATGGAATACCAATCATTATTTTGTCCGACAAAGATTCAAGATTTACATCGCACTTTTGGCAGAGTCTTCAGGAGAGTTTGGGGACTCGTCTCAAGTTCAGTTCAGCTTGTCATCCGCAGACAGCTGGTCAGTCAGAGCGTATGATCTATACTCTTGAAGATATGTTGCGGTCATGTATGATTGATTTTGGTGGTTCGTGGAAAGATTACCTGTATATCATAGAGTTCTCCTATAACAACTATTTTCAGGACAATATCTAGATGGCGCCCTTTCAGGCCTTGTACGGCAGAAAGTACAGATCCCGGTTAGCATAGAATAATATAGGCAAGAGACAGATGCTTGGTCCAGAGATGATTACGTAAATTATTGAGGTGGTTAGACAAGTTAGGGATCATCTTCGAATTGTGCAAGATCGCCAATGTTATTGGGCCGATTCTCATCGGCTTTCCCTTAAACTTTCTTTCGACGACCATGTATTACTTAGGATCTCGCCTACCCATAGCGTCATTCATTTTGGCATACGGGAAAAGCTTAGTCTTAGGTATATAGGGTCGTTCGACATTCTTGAGCGAGTAGGTGATGTGGCCTATCGTCTCGCTCTTCTGTCGTCGTTACGTGAGGTACATGATGTCTTCCATGTATCCCAGTTGCGATGGTATATCCCAGATCCGAGTCATGTCCTTGATCATTCAGAATTGGTTGTTGGTACCAACCTTTCGTATGAGGAAAGACCCGTATCCATATTGGACCGGAGTGAGAAGATACTCATGAACAAGACTATTAGTTTAGTCCGTGTTGCTTGGGGTCATCACTCTTCGGGTGAGTCAACGTGGGAGCGTGAGGATGATATCCGATCGCGATATCCACACATGTTTGACTCATAAGGTATAATGTCTTCCTTATGCCTTATATTTTTAATTCCTTGCTTGTATGAATGATTGCTGGATTAACTGCTAGTCATTGATTGCTCGTGATTAGTATGCCCCGATATCTCTAGCCTCTTGATTAAATTATTAGAACAAAATTCTTTTAAGATGGGTAGAGTTGAAACTCCTGTTTTCTGTTATACATATTTTCAGTATACATGTACGGACTCCCGACCCGTATTTTGACTTGTCTAGCATGGTTTGGTCTTGGTTTAGCTCAGCTTGGTTTATTTTGGCTTGGTTTGTTCTAAGTGGTTCATCATGATAAACCCCCCTTTTATAACCCAACTCCTCTCTCTCTCTCTCCTCATTACTCTTTCATTTATTTCTCTTCTCCATTAATTCTCTCCAGCCACCTTAGGCAAGTGAAACTTGCTTCATGGATGAAATCTATTTTTATTGTTCTATTATCTTCCCTACAAGCTTCTAAGACTCCTTAGTACTTAGCATTTATGGTTTTGGAGGATTAAAACTTGTAGATCTAAGTTTTCTCAAATTTTGGTTTTCGTAGGTTTTGATCTCTCAAACTTCTTTGTTTTCAAGTTCTAATTGTTCTATGTAGTAGAGAATTTGATTTCACCCAAAATAGACATTTGAAAACCCGAATTTTGAGTTATTTTAAGTGATTTATGGACCTTAGAAGTTCATGGGATCCATGGTTCTTCTTCTCAGTTTGGAGAAGAAGAACAGTGTGGGCGCATGGCATTTTATGCGCCCACAGTGACTTTAGCTTTTGGCGCATAGCCCTTTATATGTGCCCAAGCTCCCTGCCTTCCTCAGTGTGGGCGCATGGCTTATTATGCGCCCATAGCTTTTGCTTGCTTATGCACATAACTTTATATATGTGCTAAGTCATGGTGTTCCATAGCAATGGGCGCATAGCCCTTATTATGAGCGCACATAGCCAGTATAGATGGCTCATGACTTAGCCTCCCATTGCTCCATGCCTCACTTATGTGGGCGTATAGACTATAAGCGCATACTTGTGGGCGCATAGGACATGGGCGCATGTACTCTCTTGTGCATTCCCTTCATATCATATACCCTACATGATGTGTTTTCTCCGAGGCGCATACATGTGGGCGCATGTCCTTAGGCGAACAGCCTTGGGCACATGCCACTCTCAGCATATGCATTTTGGGTGTATGATTTTTATGACACCCGATTGACCCTTGTGCCATCTCTTACAAATGTCCGTAGTGTAAATTCTGACTTTGTTTGTACTCTTTACCTGACTATATAAGGTTATTTTCCATGTTGCACGTACTCTGAGTTTTAAACACGATCTTGGTATGGTATGTACACTCTCTAATAACTTCTTGATGGTGGCCCACTGTAGTGCACTTACATGAACATGACATGACATTATGAACTTACGTGATAACTCTTAATAATGACCCGCCGTGGTGCACTCTTGACAAGTAACTTGATATGATAGTTCTTGATGGTGGTCCGTTGTGGCGCACTCTTGACAAGTAATCTTGATAAGTAACCTAACATGATAAATCTTGATATGCTGTTACGACAACTATCTTGACTTGCTAAGTAACTCTTGTCTTGACACCGTGGATGGTTGTGCTTGTATAAGCTATCAATCTCGTCAACATCATGTCTAGGACATGGATTTCTGGTTACCACGGTCAGCGATTCATACTGAATTTGACTAGGATAATGACTAGATTGATCAAGTAGTCCATAAAGAGATTTTTTAGCTACAGGTAGTCCCATTATCTGGGCGCTCTAATTTGACTTGTAGTATGCCGTCGAGTTGGGCACATTTCCAGCACACTGTCATGTGTTGCACCCCCAAGTCACCTAATCCAACTCTCTCAACTTGCGACTGGATAACCTGGATTAAGTCTGCAGGGCTTGTCGCTGTTGGATCATCGTGCTGCATCTTGTTAGTAAATAAGCTTGTGATAACCCTAGTTAGTTAAAGTATCAAGTCGTACACCTTATTTGACCGTGATTGATGGATGGAGTCCCGTCTTGTCTTGCCTAGGCAAGGCTAGTACATGGTCATTTCATCATGTTATCGTTTATGCTTTGCTTTAACGATAATCGATCAGAGACTAAGTTCTGTTCAGGTGAAGGGTTACAACCCCGGTCCTTGTTTGCTTTACGGGTTATAACTTGGTTACTGGAATAGTCTCTCAGTTATCTTATCATTTTTCACCCTGTTTCCTTAACTCATATCTTTCGTTATCATTGATGTATTTATGTGCTAATATGTTGGTTTTTAGTTCTTAAGTGAAGCCTCCTTTATGGCACTTGCTCTTTCTGGAGTGTGACCCAGCTGGTTTTGTGTGGCCAGATTTCGGAGTAGCACCCGAGCATCTACCAGCCATCCAGCCAGATGGTGAACACTGACGCAACCCTTACAATGAGTGGGTTCTTATTTTGCTCTCCTACTCTATTGTAAATTATTCTTTTAAGGCGTTTAGCCGCCGAGCAAGACTTATCTCGTGTTGAATTTATATTCCTGTCTGCCTTAGGGCTGTAACGATTGACAAATCCTAGGGTTGATCATGTATGACTTAAACTCTTGCTTGTGTTTGTCATAAAATATCAAGAACAAAATTTACAGATAAATTAAACTTGATTGCAAACTCGCTTGTACAAGAGAAAGCCTAGAAAGACATCATAGGAAACAAACTAAGTACAATTATTTAGTTTTTTATTCTAGGGGGTGACGATAGAGGCTCGGGAAAGTATAGCAACTCTGTCTTACTCCTTGGACTATCTGACATGATCCTTGCTCTTAAAAAAATTAAACCTTCGTAGGTTGCCAGCCTTTTGCATGGTTGTAGTACCCTGCTATTTATAATGATAGATATCTTGAGTCGCATAGATGGACACATGACCACATAGCTACAACAGCACACAAAGACCCGCGTTCGCGATCTTTGGCCGCCAGCTGGTGACTTATTGAGATTTTGTTACAACAAATCTAGGTTGTTGAGACTTTGTCAGCCTTTCACGTATCCTATCGCAGGATAGGATCAGTCTGCTTGAGTCATTTTGAGCCGCATAGGCCTTTCAGTATTTGGCCACGCTGGGCCGCATAAGACTCATGCGGCTTAAGTCGCCGTCTCCCTTAGTCCGCATGTAGCTGAAGAACTTTTGAGCCGCATAGATTCTGTATTTTGGGCCGCATAAAGCTCATGCGGCTCAGGTTGCAGTTACCCTTGGCCGCATGAAGTGCATGGATTGAGCCGCATAAGGTTCATGCGGCTCGGGTCACAGTCCTTCTAGCCGCATGACTGTGTCCAGTCTGGTGACATGATATTTTGTTTGATCAATTCTTATCTTCTTTTTGTCAGAGTGTCAGAGCTGTCCATTTTGTCAATTTTGACAGAGTTTGTCAGCTTTATCAGAAGGGTTGATAATCTTAGCCTCATACGTAACTATTCTTTCTGCGGCTCAAATCAGTCTGGTTGTAAGATAGTGAAGATGGGTCGCAGGGGGCATGCCAAGTCTGTCATGCAGCTCTTCTTTATGCGGACTAATTTGTCCCAAAGTACTCATGCGGTCAGTTGTGATCCGTATGAGCCCTATATTTTCTATGCTTCTACAAGACCCCTTTCAAAGTTTTCAAATTGCAAATTTGGAATACTTTGAATAAAAAGCATGGAGATAGGTCAAGCCGTAGGGAGTTCTTCAAGTCAAGAGAGACCTTGTGCTTCAGGGATACTTTTAGTCGTAGGGATATTTTGTTTCGCAGGGAGATCTTGTACCGTAGGGAGATCTTGTGCCGCAGGGTGATCTTGTGCCGCAGGAAGATCCCATCCATATTGCCAGTTGTCACTGCTGTATTTAATGTCTTGATTTGGATTTGGGTTCTATTTTCGAGATAAAGTTGACGGTTACTAAGGATAAAGACCCCAAACGTCATCATTATCTTTAATGGACTCGAAAATCGAAACGGTGCTCTTTTGAAAACCTTATAAATATGGGTCATTCGGAGAGAGAGATTTTTCTCCTTCATCTTCTTCTTCCTTCTCTTCATTGTCCCAGTCATCTTTTTTGTCCCAGTTAGCCATGGCTCCAAAAGCTTCCAAGTCGACTAATGCTGCGGCCAAAGGGAAGGGACTCGTCTCTCTGTCGAGATCTGCGGACTCTCCTTCCATTCATCCTGACGTACAACCCTCTATCAAGGGTAAAGATGGTGGAAAGATGACGACTTTAATTTTTGGGTGGCCGTATCGCATAATTTATGCGCTGGCCTGTCATGCGCCGCCTTCGTGCTTTAGGCGTGATTGATGCACGCCCTATCTGCACATGTTCTGTATGATGGGGCCACATGGCTGATGCATACACTTTGGCTTCTTCTAAATGTTAACCCCCTATTTTTCTCTTTTCATATTTTGTATGGGTTTGGCTAGCAGATTTCTCCAAGACCAGTATCGGTAATTTTGGGCATGGTGAGGATGCAATACTTGACACACACATCAGAAAGCTTAGAACTCTTCTTGCTTTGAAAGAGTTTTTCTTAGATGGTAGGAAGAACCTTTACATGTCGGAGAGTCGGACGGTGGTGGGGCGTCATCGTGAAAGTTCTATTTTTACGGCTCTCCAAGTAGGCAAAAACAACACTAGGGATATTGTTTTGAAGGTATGGTCTTTTGGAGGAACGGGCCTAAGATGTCCGTAATACGGAGGAGAGAAAAACATGTTATATTTGCCTTTCTCCGTGCAGCTCCTCGAAGATTCAATAGCCTTGTTTGCTTCTCAACAGTAAAACATGACTTCTTTCGAGGGCCACGAAATTGCTTTTGGATAAAGGCGAAGTGCTGCCAAACTGACCAAACTATGTATTGCTAGATTTTCCTTTCTTTTCTTTTTGCTGCGTATGTAGTCCTATAAATGTAACTGATTTTGAATAAACATAATACATTCACTCCATTCTTTGTTTGTGGTATTTGTGGTGCTTGTACTAGAGGGCCTAATACAGCATTTGTGTTTTGATAAAGAACATCCCACTGGGGGACTTTTTGTGGACCTATTGCCCTTTTGTGCATATGGAAATACGAGCAAATAGATTTGAATGATATTTTGTGGACCTACTACTCTTTTTGTGCACCTATGTTGCGAGTAATAGATTAGGATAACTTCTGTAGGCCTATTACCCTTTTGTGCACTGGTAGTGCGAGTAATAGATTTTGAGACAACCCAACAGAGGTAATATTAACGTGATATGTTTTGTGGTCTTAACACCATGTTTTTTATCCCGAGTTGGGTACAGGTGTTAAGTCGGGAGACTATCGCTTTCAGAGGTAATATGGACGTGATATACGATAATCAAGAATAATCTTTGGTGGACCTATTACTCTTCTGTGCACTGGTGGTGAGAGTAATAGATTTTAAGACAAAACCCAACAGAGGTAATATGGATGTGATAGGTTTTGCAGTCTTAACACCACGTCTTTTATCCCAAGTTGGGTACAGGTGTTAAGTCAGGAGGCTATCGGTATCATAGGTAATATGGATGTGATACATGATAATCTGGACCAGAAAGTTTGCTCAGAGATAACGATTAGCTGGGTAGACTCCTATGTGATAAAGCATTAGAGTGGAAGTTCAGAGGTATCAATATACATGACTCGCCACTCAGGGAGATGCGATGTGAATCTACTCGGAGAAAATAAAATATGAGTTCAGAGGTATTTGGTGTACAAAACTCGATGGTCTGGAAGATTTTGTGGTTTGAGGAAGTACCAGAATGTCCTTAGACATAGTATTTCTTCAGGAATTTGTCGTTTATGGGCATCATGAGCAAGTCTCCGTTCTGCTTCGTGAGTCAGTATGTGCCGTTGGAGAATACGGTCTCGATGATGAATGGACCCTCCCACTTGGGCTGGAATTTACAGGCAATTTTGTGAGTCATGACCATCAGTCTGCGAACGGCCAAGACGAGATCGCCTATTTAGGATGTCCTTTGCTTGACTTTCTTATTGAAGGCCCGAGAGATGCGTGCTTGATAGAGCTCGATGCTTTGTTGAGCTTGCAAACGCTTCTCGTCTAAAGCTTCTAATTCTTGTAGCCGTTGACGGTAGTTATCGTCCGATGTCAACCGGTATGTAAGGTCCACACGAAGTGAGGGGATCTGAGTCTCCAATGGGAGAACTGCCTCGCTCCCTTATACCAGAGAGAATGATGTATTTCATGTAGCCGTCCGAATCGTAGTGCGGTACGCCCATAAACATTCGCCCAGCTTTTCATTCCAATCGTGCTTGTTTGAAGACACGAACTTCTTGAGGAACTTGATTATGGTCTTATTAAATGCTTCAGCTAGACCATTAGCCAATGGGTTGTATGCCGTTAAAGCCATATTCTGAATCCGATTCTTGTCACATAATCGATAGAAGGCATGGCTTGCGAACTGCGGACCATTGTCATGAATGATCCTCCGTGGCAGTCCAAAATAGTAAATGATGTGATGTTTTATGAAACTGATCACGTTTGATGTCTTTACCTCTGCCAGCGGAACAGCTTTCGCCTACTTGGAGAAGTAATCGGTGATTGAAAGTATAAACCGGTGCCCTTTGGACGACGGTAGGGTGATTGGGCTAACGATGTCCATTCCACATACTTTAAAGGGCCAAGAGGCCATTGTTAGGTACAAGAATTCGGATGGCAGATGTATAAAATATGCGTGGATCTGAAAAGTCTTACACTTCTTTGCATAATCGACTGCGTCTGCTACAATCGTAGGCCAGTAATAGCCCATCCGGCGGAGACGGTCCTGCAACTTCGGGCCCGGTTGGTGAGCCTCGCAAATGCCATCGTGAGCCTCGCGTAAGGCTTCTTTGGCTTCTGCGTTTGACAAACATCTTAGTAGTAGTCCGTCGTATGATCGTCGATATAACATTTTTGTTTCGGTGTCATAAAAGAATCTGAGAGAACGCCTTTCTGATTGAAGTTGCTTCATTCACATTCTCTGACAGAATTATGTAGACTTTAAAGTCGATGAACGGGAGTCTCTTGTCTTGTACGTCACTGATTATCTGGGAAGAGTAGCTCATACCTAGTTGGACGTTGTTTTTGTGACAGACCAGCTCATGGCCTACCACGTCAACTAGATGATGAACATAGTTTGGAACTGCCAAAGAAGCAGCGAGGCCTGCTTGGGCATCGGCTTTAATATTCTGGAGTCTGGGAACATGCTCTATAAAGAACCCCTCCAAGGTTGCAATGATGGCAATTGCTATCTGATGATAGGAAATCAGGTCCACGTTACGAACCACGTACGAGCTTCAAATTTGATTAACAATCAACTGCGAGTCGCCATGTGCTTCAAGGTATTCAACTCCCACTTCTTTTGCGAGTCTAAGCCCAATGACCAGAGCGTTAGTTTTGGCTAAATTGTTTGAGCAAGGTTCTGTGAGAGAATATACCCGATTGACTACCAACCCAGAGGAAGAAATTAATACTACCAGACTCCAGTGGCGATATCACCTTTTGGCCATGTTCTTGAAGCACCATCAAAGAACATTCTCCAAACGTCATCATGTGAAGTCACGTTCGAGTTAACGACTTCGTCTAGGATTTATGCATAGATTATGGCTGTTTCTGAGCCTGGATGGGCTGTTAGAAAGTCGGCCAGGGCTTGACCGTTGACAGCCTTCTGTGGGACGAAGACCATATTGTAGGAGGATAACAGTATCGCCATGTGGCTAGATGAGAACTGAGTGCGCCTGGCTTGGTCAAGAGAACACTGAGGGGATTAACTCGCGAGACAACATGGATGGTCAACCCTGACACATAGTGTCGTATTTTCTGAATGGCGAACACCAAGGCAAGGTATTCCTTCTCCACGGCGGTGTACTATTCTCCTGTCCTACCATCATTTGGCTGAGATAATATATGGCTTATTTGTGCCCCGCATCATTGTTCTGTGCTAGCAAGGTACCGAGGGAGTGTTCCATCGTCCATACATAGAGCAGAAAAGGCTTTCCAGCAACCGAGGCTAATAGAACCGACGGATTTGACAGGTATTCTTTAATGTCAACAAAGGCATGTTAATATTCTTCATTCTATTTGAAAGAGACACCTGTCTTCATGAGTTGGGTGAAGGGATGACATCGCCTTAAAAGGTTAGATATGAACCTCTTGACATAAGCTAGTCTTCCCTGAAGGCCGCGGAGTTCACAGAGGTTCCTCGGTGGACTCATCTCCAGGATTGCCTTTATCTTATCAGGTTCTATGTGAATGCCCCGGGAAGTAATGACAATGCCCAAGAACTTTCTGCTAGACACACCCAGGAAGGACTTGGTAGGATTCATCTTCAGATTGTGCGCTCGCATAAGGTCGAACACTGTTCTCAAATCGTGTAAGTGATCATCCTTGGAGCGACTTTTGACAGCGATGTCGTCAACGTAACACTCTACCGTCTTGCACAAGTGATCTTTGAAGATGACGCTCATAGCACGTTAATATGTAGCACCGATATTCTTCAGGCCGAAGGACATGACTGTGCAACAATACACACCGATCGGTGTTCGAAATAACGTATGCTTCTCATCGTCAGGAGATATTTTGATTTGATTGTATCCGAAAAAGCCATCAATAAAGGACATACGCTCAAAGCCACACGTATTATCGATCATTATGTCGGTGATGGAAAGAGGGAATTCATCCTTAGGACATGCCGCAGTCAGATTGCGAAAGTCGATGCAAATTCGGATATTCTCATTCTTCTTGACGACTGGTACTGTATTAGCTATCTAGTCTGGGTGCTGCTTCTTGCGGATGAAACCGCTAGCTCTTTTGCTTCAATAGAGTTCATGATATCTGGACGGAATCGCCGTTGCTATTATTTGAATGGTTTTACGTCCGAATGAATATTGAGCTTATGAATTACAATCTCGAGGTTTATACCTGGCATGTATTCATAGCTCCAGGCGAAAATATTAATATATTCTCTGACGAGTTGCAACAATGACACCCGCTCATCGTCCTTCAGGCTTTTACTGACGAAGATTGGCTTTGGAGATTATTCATTACCGAGGTCAACTTGTATAACATCATCTTCAATGGGAGGATCACGTAGTTCAAAGTGCTTCTCCTATTGTGCATCCAGTTGTTGGACTCATGGCTCCAATTCAAGAGGTTCGAGTAGATCTTCGTCTTCCTCTTCAATGTCAGCGGACGCCACTTTGACAGATAATGTCTGCCTGAATATATTTCCAATGCTGTCATCGGAATCGTATGTAGGTGATTCGGATGAGAGAGAATGCCACTCGCATTCTTCATCGGAGCTCTCTGGCGTTGTTGCTGGTGTAACATAACCGAGGCCGTATTTGGACTTGCCGTAATAATCCCGAGGTTTTCCAGATGGGGTTGAAAGCTGCAGAGGCAATCGCCAACCCTTGTCGTAATTCAAACCTAGGTAGCCTCCCTATTATACCCCTACTTTTGCATGAAGTACTTGGCTTGAGGACAATATAGGTATAGCGGTAATCTTCCAATATCAGGTTTGAGATCAAAATCTTGAGGCAAGAAGGTTTGAGGACCTTCCTTTCGACCAAATATATTTGTGTGATCCCCTTGTCTTATGCCTGGGACTAGAAAGAAGGCACCTCTAACAGGAGTAAGTCTGTTTGTGTATGGACGGTTGTCACCTGTGTGTGTAGGTTAATGTCCCGACCATGTCCAACAGTATACATCAGATTGAGTTTATTACACTCAGGATAGTTCAATGGCAACATCTTGTTGATGAAATAAGAAATTTTGTCCACAGGGATTATATCATCAGGAGAGGGACTATCCACCTTTGCAATAAGATACTTTGCGAGTTCTGCCTCCTCTTCAGCTACCCTATGCGTGACCGGAGGTTGGAATACTGTCTTGTGCAACTTGACCACCAAGGGTTCTGCTTGTGGCATTGGCTTGCCTGAGGGTCTCGGATCGATAGTTGGTTGCCGGCTCGTCTTGGGAAGACGGATAACCATCGGCTCGGCAGCGGACTTTATGTTTTTCAATTGCTTTTGACTGGCTCTTGGTAATCGGATCACCATCAGCTCCCCAGAGGGCCTTGCATCTTTCGGTCGCCTTTGATTGGATTTCGGCAATCGGATCACCATCGACCCTATGATAGGTTTTGGCTCCTGGCTAGATCTTGGGAGTCGGATGACCATCGACTTCGACTGCGCAGCTGGGGCGGGAGAACCAGGCACCTCTTTATGTAAATTTTTGATAAGGGGTACGATTTTGCCCGATTTACAGGCCTGGAGATGAATTCTCAAGGGTTCCTATGGCCCTGTGATGACCTCCAATTCGTCAATTATGTGCTTCTTGGATTCTTCGTATTGACAAGCCTCCGAAGAGTAATAAGACTCAACCCCTTCGAAGGGATCGATGTCGACAAATTCAGTCTTCATGATGCCGTGCTTACTAACATACTTGAAGCACTGGTGGAGTATGGATGGCACGATCATGTAGTCATGTATCCACGGACGCTCTAAGTGGATATTGTAGGACGTATCTGCATCTATGACGTAGCAGGTAACCTCTGTCCTCAGGTCGCCGATCTGACATTTTAATCGTATATTTCCTAAGGGATAGCTCCTTCCTGAGTTAAAACCGATAATAGCAGTATTGGTCGCCGCTAGCCGGTGCATAGGGATGTCGAGGACTTGAAGTAAGCTTGTTGGGATGATGCTTATCGACGAGCCAGGATCGATGTACATTCGATCCCCCTTGATGTCGCCTATGTATCCCGTGTAGTACAAGGGGCGATCATGCAAGTTGGTCTTGATCAACATGTCATGTGGGGTGAATACGATGTTGGCCATTGCATCCGCACAGTTGCTGCCCTGGAGATCTATCGACGAGTCTTCCCCTGTAGGTTTAACCTGGGCTAAAGAAGCGTCAACATTCTGGAGCACTTCGCTTAATACGACACGAAGAACCTTTGAGAGCCTTAGGAGCTCGTATAACGACAACTTTGATGGTGTATTAGCCAGTTGTGCTAATATATCAAAGTCGTAAGGTCTTTCCAATCCTTGAGGTGCATCCTTACGGAGCGGCCTATCCAAGCGGGTTTCTTTCGGCTTGGACATGTCCGCCGGTGGAGGCTGAGATGGCCCAAAAATATTAGGGGCAGCCAGCGTTGCTGGCTGAGAAACTTCAACTGAACTACTTGGAGTGGGCTGGACTTGTGCCCCAGACCGGGTAACAACAACCGCCGCCTCCTCTACTTTCGTTGAAATTGTATGGCAGGATCTGGACTTGCTGCCCTTCTTCTTGTTGGCTGGAGATGATGTCGCCTGAGTAATTTCGGGCACTAAGTCTGGGTGCACCCACATGACCTCTCCTCATGACGTTGTGAGAGGTACCAAGCCGGTCGTCTGGTCCCGGACGGGGGGAAAGATTAGTAACCTCCATCGTTGCCCAAGGGATAAGTATTACCCCGTCTTGGGTACTTATTGGAGGAAAGTCATCAAACTGAATTGATACCATGTTTTTCACCACTGTAACCTCTTTAAAGTCTAGCGACAGAGCTTTGGATTCGATAAGACTCTGGATGTACCACTTTAATTGAAAGCAGTCATGAGTGGCAAGATAAAGATAGTAGTGGAAATGGTAGTACTTTGGGTCTTCCATCTCTGTCGCTCGAGGCTCGCGCCTTGGTGGTGGGAGTTGGATCATGTCCCCTTGCAAGCGCATGTCGAAGATAGGCTTGACATGACAATCTTCGAATGAGTAATTCACCTTGGGCCACTGAGCTTCTGCCTGCTTTTGTTTAGGCTTCTTGGTCATACCGGCGGCCATAGCCTGTTTTCTTTTATCGTCTCGGTTATTGGAGGTGCCATCAATATTGTTGTTATTGGGGGTGGCACCAGGATATTTGCTTTTGACCACTCCATTCGGGATGTGTAATCCCAGCTGGCGAGCCTTCTTTAACTTAGCCTTCACATTAGTGGCGATTATGATGAAGGTCGTCCAATCCATGAACTGATCTTCATCCATCCAGAGGCTGATTGCAGGGAGCAACTTCTTCTAGCAGATATCAATCAAGGAGCTTTTAGGATTGCCTTAGGGCAATCTTATTGCTGTTTGGCGGAACCGATCGATATAGTTCCTTGTTAGCTCCCTCTCTTCCTGAACGACGAACATGAAGGATGACATTGTCACATCATATCCCACTTCGTAGAATCTTTCTAGGAACATGTGCTTTAAGACGTCAAAAGAATAGATGCAGTTGTCCGGAAGGTTGTTGTACCAGTCGAACGCGATTCCCTCCAATGCTCCAATAAATAATCGTGTGAGGATGGCATCGCCATGCGACAAATAGTCGATTGTGACGTCAAAATAAGTCATGTACCGAGTAGCAGAGGTCTTCCCGTCATACGAATCAATATAAAACAGTTTGTACCGTGGCAGAAAAGGAACATCTCTCCGCGCAACGGGATATGATTGTCATGTTCTGAGGTCTCGGAAGGATTCTCGAGTATTGAACATTGCTTGAAGCTCCTGGACTTCCCTACTTGCCTTCCTGGCTTCAACTACAGCTGAAGGAGCAGATGCTACTAGAGGATTGTCACCCAAAGGAGGAGCAGTCGTGTTGGAGTTCGCATTGACTGCGGGTCCGAAGCTTGTTTGTCCAGGCATCCTTGCCTGTTGAGTCGGTAAGGCAGTTTTGATTTCGTCTATTGACTTGACCAAGGACTGGAGCATGGCTTCAAGTACTTCTAGACATTGTCGGTCAGTAGGCACTTTATGCCATCGTCGGCCATAAAGACTGTCCGTACGTGGGTAGACGTGGAAGGGATAGTAGAAGAGATGCTCTCCGTGTCGTACCCTCGTACCGAGAAATCATCGGGAAATATTGAAATGTCTTCCTCCTCGGACTCGGAAGGGGTGCTACCCCCTGAGCAGGAACCCGCATCGTCTTGGCGAAGGTGTTCACCCTTCGGGACATCCACTTCTATTGCTTAATTTCAATGGATTGCTACCCCCTGTATATGCTCTTGGAATACCGGGTTGTCGCATACATTGAGGGGACTGCTATCCCCGGCCTCAACTACCCCCAGGGAGATCAAGGATGTACCCCCAGTTGTTGGGAGCTTTTTTCTGGATCGAGTGCCTAAGTAGACACCCCCTATGGCTGTCGGTGGCTGTGCAGTATATACATCCAGTCTACGTCGCAGTGTCGGCGATAGAACATTGTCCTAGGTCAATCATCTAACAATATAAGGTACCTGTGCAGTATATACACTCCGAATGGAGGTGACATAACAGAATACAGTCTTAATCACATCTAAGGTAAAATACGATAAGATAGATAGATATGAGATGAAATCCACAGAGATATAAATAAATAGAAGTCTAAGTGTCTAAGATATCACAATCCAAAAACATCACAATCTCAAATACAGTAATCCAGAGAATAAATACAACTGAAAATGACTAATCTAAACTAATGATGTCTCATCCACTGCTAGTGGATCCTACTGGAGATCCAGATCACAGCAATCCTCTAGGGTAGTCCCATGGTAAGTGGTACCGGGTTCCTCATTATCCTCTGTAAAATTTTCAACAGGTCCAGTCAGGACAGGAGCGAACACAATACATCTCATGCAAATCATATCAGGTTAGGAAATATAAACATGCTAGAGAGTAAGATACATGAAACTGAATAAATAACATGATATAAAAGAGAGAGACTGTAAGTAAATATCTACAATATAATAGAGAACTAATCAGGGACTAGCGGTTCAGAATACAAGATAAATATCTGAAGAGCTGGAGGATGATTCATGACTATACTAAAGAGGTGATTCATGACTATACTACTTTGGAATTATTTACATGTTCATTTCTACTCCCCCATCCCCAATCAATACACAAGGATCCATTCAAGTTACGTTAAGATTCATGACTATACTACTGGCCCATAAAGGGTGATTCATGAATAGATTCGTGAAGGCTCTGTGATTCATGAGAGTACAGGAATCACAAGCTGATACATGGAGATTCATGATAATAGAAGCATGAGATACATGATGTATATGAAACACACAAGACACGAGTATCTGATGCTCCCGAGGGGGATAACAACTCATGAAGGGTTCTATATAGTAATAATCCATGATATCAACATGTCAGCATCATGTAAAGTAATCTAAAGCAGGAAATATAATCCTAAAAAAGATATGAAATAATCAGAGAATGTACTCGCCTGATAACCTGAACAGCTGATAGGTATAAAGGTCCAAACTGAAGCTACAGAGTCATATTTAGAGCAACAAAGGTTACAAGGTGTTCAAGTTGTAATAAATAAATTTCTACAAGCAATCTACATTATTCTAGGCTCTTCCAAGTCAAGTCAACTCTAGGTAAACTCTGGTCAACGAGTTCAGAATGACGATGCAAACTCAACAGTATATCCAGAATTGGATTCCAATGAGCCGGCGTCAAAAAGTTCCGTTGACACGGACTGTGGGGCCCACTTTGTATCGAAATGCATGCCAGGACTCACGTCCTCCAAATCTTGCAAACTATATATAAAAACGTGCCAGAATGATGCCACGAGTCTACTGGTGGTGTCAAAAATTGAATCCGGAGTCCCGGGTTCAAAAATAAAATTTTACAAGTTGGAAATTATGAATTCGGACGGCCAACTTTGGCGTCGAATTCAACCAAACAAACGTATTCACAATGAAACAAAACTGGAGGGGTAGGAAGAGAGTCATACCATCAACGCACTGGAACTGGTGGCACGCGAGATGGAGCTGTGGTGGAGGAGATATGAACCGACGAAGTTGGCTCCACAAAACTGTCCAAAAATAACACAATTTAAAGCTTTAACATGGTGGCTGGTTTTGATGTATCAAACGATAAAGTTAACGGACAAAAATTAAGAGGAGTGAAGATGGATATACTGAGATTGTGACGGAGTAAAGAAATCGCAGATCCAACGGTCAAATTTCTCGAAAAACGTGTACAAAGTCGCTACGACGGAACGCCATTCTGAAATCCATTCCGAATGCGTCACTACGGGATTCCTTGCAAAATGTACGAATAGCGTAGACGGCGCATCCCGGAGGACGGTGGCTGCCACGTAGAGGTGTGCCCAGCCCACGTGCAGCTTGGAGGGGCTCGCCGACGGTGGCGGCGGCCGCGGCGGCACGCGGCTACCGGCAACGGCGTACGGCTGCCGCTGGTTGCTGCTGCGCCTTGCTGCTACTGCTGTGTTGCTGGTGCTGCTCTGCTGTACTGTTGGTGGCACGGTGGCGCAGCCAGGGGCACGATGGTGGAGCTGTGCAGCAGCGAGGGAAAGGAGAAGAAAGGTAGTGGTGGTGGTTGAAGTGGTGGTGGTGGTTGTGTTGAAGATGCGAGTGGTTGTGGTGATGGGAAGGAGGAGGAGGAGGAGCGAAGTAAGGAGGAGGAAAAGATGATGGTGATGAAGGGCTCGGCCATGGAGAAAGGAGGTGGGGTTGATGTCGGCCATGGAGTTGGAGATGAGCTGCTGTGTATTAGAAATAAGAGGGAGAGAGAGAGAGAGAAAGTAATAGGAAAGAGAGACAAAGAGAGAATATTGTGTGTGTAATAAATATGAGAGGGAGAGAGAGAAGTGATTCTCTACATTAAAATTAGGGCCGACCAATGTGGGGGGTGTGTGAGTTTGTGTTGTGTAGAAAATGGAGGGTGGTGATGAGTTGGGGTAGATCAAAGGCTAGGATTAAAATGGAGAATTAGATTATTTCTTAGGGATTTAAATCAAGGGGGTTATTCTTGAATATTTGAATGGGTAGACTAGGTATTTAGTATTTTTTTAAAGGCAATAAGAGTGAGGGTGTCATAAGGGAGGGTAACATTAAGCTTGGACTGGGTTTGGTTGAGCCGGGTCAGGTTAAAACAGTATGGGCATAATCAATAAATTATTTTTAGGTGTTTATGATCATCGGTAAGTAAGTAGCATGTGGGGGCTCAAATAAATGGGAAACAAGTGTCAAGTGGGTAGTAGGCTTCATATGGGCCATGTCCATATTTTGGGTCGACTAGGTTGGATCGATGTCGGGTCCCGAAATTAAATTGGAAGTCAGGTCACATTTTACGGTGGATAATTAATTGGCCTAAATTGACCCAAAAGTTTTACGAAGCAAATAAAGCACAATATGGCGTGTCTGAGTGGGACACGAATGTCATGGGTGTAGGGCGTCTCGAGTAGATCATGCATGAGAAGTTGGTTTCAAGAAAATGACTAGTCTGGTACTCCTAAATTAAAAGTCATGGTAACGTGCATATGATGATCAAAGATAAAAGTAGGAAAATCAATTAATAATTATTTAATGATCAAATGGTCTAAATTGACCTGAACTTGTGTGAAGCAAAAAGAGTACAAAGAAAAAAGTTTGAGTGGAATATTAGATACCAAAATAAAGGTAATCCTGTCTACTACAAAACTCATGAAGAAGGTTTACAGAGATGAACATCCCTGACACTCCAAATATCAAAGGCACGGAAAAGCACATTCAAGGATAAAAATAACCAGAATGAAATATTTATTAAAAGAATGCAATCAAAAAACAAAAAAATTAACCCAAAATTTAGGGTGCTCACACCTCCAGATGAGAGTTTCCTTGCAGTGCTGGCTGAGATTGCCGGGCTGGAGGAACCTGTCTTCTTTCTTCACTTGCCAGGAAGAACCTTTCGAGTTGAATTGCAGAAGGCAAATGGAAATTCATTATCTTATAAGATTTGTACATGTTTCTCAAGTTGTTGTCGGACAGGTACTCGCTGGTGCAGTCCTTGAAAAATGGACTGCCGATCTTCAGGTGCCGCTGACTTGTCGTAGCAACAGTTGATGATGACCTGGGTGCAACGATATCTCGTAAAGAGCTCATCACATGCCACTGTTGCTTCTTTTCATTGTGTTTGTGAGTAATCACCTCTCACAAGTCGATAGCAGACCGATCTACCTTTGCATCCAATTTGTGGACTCGGGTATCACTAGTACACGGGGGCGTAGGTATCATGTTTTCTCTCTGATCTAAGTCTAGTAAAAGCACTTGCTTTCGGTCGTTGGAGGGAGGCCTTTGAGACCCACTATGTCCGTTAGTCCTGGGGGACTGGACGCCGGTGGTTCTGTACAACTTTCCGTCAGGAGCCCGTACGACAGTTAACGGTGCCCGCTGACAGTCATCAACTTGGACAGTTGACTAGGCTTGTTAGGCCCGCACTTCCCTAGACTTCTTCGATTTTGTACCTGAAGGCGCATAATAAGAAGGGTCCAGTTTGGAATATTCTATATTCCCAATGGGTCGTATGGAGTCAAGCCCGTATGAGAGACGGTCGAACACAGAGCTTCTGGCAGGGCCGCATGAGACACCCTGTCAATGGCCAAGATTGGTTGTCGCATGGGTCATCCGCCTGCGGCCTGAGTTGGCTGTCGCTTGGGCGATCTGTCTACGGCCAGAGTTGGCTGCCGCATGGGCTGTCTGCCTGCGGCCAGAGTTGGCTGCCGCATGAGCCATCTGTCTGCGGCCAGAGTCAGCTTTCGCATAGCTCATCTGCCCATCTCTCTTATGCGACCACTTCCTCGTTCGCATGGTTTCCCTTGTGTTCCCAAAAACTCAGCATCGTAGTACTTCTTTGCTTGATTTGAGGACAGTGGGGTTCTCTGCGGTCGAAAGTAAGGCCGTATGAGAGTCTTGATCACCGTCTTGGGCCGCAGAAGGAGTTCTTCGAGAACCTGGTCTGGGGCAACAGTTTTGCGCTTGGACGTCCTGCGGGTTCTCTTTGGGTTGGCTCACTTCTGCGATGGGCTAGCGCTCGCTTCAGTGAGCATTTCTTCGAATGCTCGTTGGTCAAAATGAACCACGAGCATTTGCTGCATGGAGCCGAGCATGGATGCGTCGGATTGTGTCACCAACTTCTTATCAGAAAAGAAAAAAATCCCCAGCAGAGTTGCCGTCGTATTTTCTATAATCAAAAAAAAAGATGAATTGAACTTGATTGCAAACTCGCTTGTACAAGAGAAAGCCTAGAAAGAAATTCTAGAAAATAATCTAAGTACAATTGTTTAGTTTTTTTATTCTAGGGAGTGACGATAGAGGCTCGGGAAAGTGTAGTGACTCTGCCTTACTCCTGGGACTATCTGACATGATCCTTGCTCTTAAAGAAATTGCCCTTCGTAGGTTGCCAGCCTTTTGCTTGGTTGTAGTACCTACTATTTATAAAGATAGATAACTTGAGCAACATAGATGGCCACGTAACTACTACAAAGACCCGCTCTTTAGCCACCAGATGGTGATTTGTTGAGATTTTGTTTCAACAAATCTGGGTGGTTGAGACTTGGTCAGCCTGCCAAGCTTCATATCGCAGGATAGGATCAGTCTGTTTGAGTCATTTTGAGCCGCATAGGCCTTTCAGTGTTCGACCATGCTGGACCACATAAGACTCATGCGGCTTAAATCGCAGTCTCCCTTAGTCCCCATGTAGTTTGAGGACTTTTGAGCCCCATAGATTCTGTATTCTGGGCCGCATAAAGCTCATGCGGCTCAGGTTACAGTCACCCTTTGCCACATGAAGCGCATGGATTGAGATACATAAGGTTCATACGGCTCGGGTCGCAGTCCTTCTAGCCGCTTGACTATGTCCAGCATGGTGACATGATATTTTGTCTGATCACGTCTTATCTTCTTTTTGTCAGAGTGTCAGCTGTCCTTTTTGTCGATTTTGACAGAGTTTGTCAGCTTTATCAGAAGGGTTGATCAGCTTAGCCGCATACATAACCATTCTTTCTGTGGCTCAAATCAGTCTGGTTACAAGATAGTGAAGATGGGCCGCAGGGGGCATGCCGAGTCAATCATACAACTCTTCTTTATGCGGACCAATTTGTCCCAAAGTACTCATGCGGTCAGTTGTGATCCGCATGAACCCCATATTTTCCATGCTTCTACAGCTAGTCTTTGCATTTTGTATGACCAGCTTCATGATCATCTGAATATGTAATGTATGGGACACATTACTTTGTATGTCTGATGATCTACCCTCTTGTTACATTTGCTTGCTTAAGATTGAGACACTAGGCTTATTCTTGACCATAAGTGACTGTTGGCTTGTAGTTAAACCCTCATGCATCTAGATAGTCGTGACCATATTGTGAGGTGGGATTCACTTCAATGTACGTAGCTGGTTGTGCCTGTCTCCCGCTCTCCAGTATTCTGGTTCTGGGGTGTGACAAGAATAGTTGCTTAATGTATGGGCCAGACATGCACTTTCCTACTCCTGATCCTGCTGGCCTCTGACATTCAATAAATGTTATGCTTTGAGGTCCATGGTATCCTGGTGGGGCCGTACCTGACTTTTTTGTACCTGTAGCCAGAGTGCCCATGCGTTAAAGGTTTGTTCTTAACTGCATGAACACAGTAGAATGGTTAGGTAACCTTATTCAATGTCATGCCACCCATGTTCCATTATTTGCTTGGGACGATGTCGCATCGTAGAATAGTGTGCTACCCCTTGTCCTTATTTAGTTGTAGGCATAGTCCACTGTTTTGATGATGAGATATTGAACCTTGTTACGATTGGGACTATTTTACTTTACTTCTGATTTATGACATATTATATATTCAGTTATGTGGCATATTTTTTCGGTATCTTGTTACGTCCCTCTGAGGACCTGGTGATCTTTCCAGGTGTGTGCTTCTGTGATATCTACAGGTGTTTAGCCAAGCCCGTGATCTTCTCTATTCCTTCGTAGAGGATTGCCCATGGGTCGACTTTCTACCTTTCCTTTGCATTTTCTTCCATGTACTCTTCTTCTTATTTAAATGGTTGGTAGTGGATTTGTCTCCGCCCAACTACATGTATAAATGACAAATTTTATAGTTAATTTATATTATTATTCTCTTATTTGGTGGATGAAATTTAGTTGTCTTGGTTTATTGTATTTTACAGCTTATATATACATATGAGGTTTTCATATATTGGAGTATAGTTCGTATGTATGCAGCTGGCATCTCCAAGTACTTATTCCTAAGTATTTTGGGACTGGACGTTACATGTTTTTGTGGTGGCCCATGCAGGTCTAGTTTATCACTTCGGTTAAGTTATTGTACTGATGTTAGCCTGCGAATAGTATTAGAGTCTAGAATCTCATCCACATACTTGACCTCCTCCATTGATTCCAATTTCGAACTCTCATCGATCTACCTTGATTTTCTTCTGCTTGATTCCTTTCCACTGTAAATTGTATCTTTTTTCCTTTGTGCCTGATAGAGAGATTAGGAAGATAACACATACTAGTTGTACGTGTTATAGTTCTCAGTCACTCTATTTAGTGATCTATAAATTGGGTAGTATGCCTCACGGCCTATCGCCCTGTGTTCCTAAAATCCATTAATGAAGTATAATCGGGTGGCACTGAATATATGCTAATATTGAAAGAGATGTTTACCTCAAATATAGAGTTTTAGTAGCCCATACCTCATTGGTCAACCAACGCCCGATATAAGAGACAATAGGACTGCTGTATAAGCAGGAATACAGGATAAGACTTGGATTCTTGAAAAATCCTGAACAATTTATAACTGCTTTCATCATTATTCTCCGTACTTATACTTTGCACTACCATGAATAATGACGCTATCTATAGCCTAGTTTTGCAAGCTTATCCTTTTTGAGCTTGTTCAGGACATATGTATACTGGGGACGCCTACAAGCATATTTTCTAATTAGAATCAATGTATTATGGTCTGATCAACCATAATGCATTTGGTTCGCTCTTCACTCGATTATCCCATGTGGGTTGAGATATCGAGGTATCTAAGATCTCATCTACGACTGTATTGACAATTCTTCTTGAATTATAAATCACGTAATTGTATTCAATGACACCTTTCTTGAACTCTTTATTGTTTTTGTCTTTCACTGATTTGGAAAGACGAAAGCTTGTGTTTGACAAATAGATACGGAGTATCCCCCATGGCCATGATAGTTGTATACACATGTGTAGCTACCATCGGCCAGCCATGTGACTACAACCTTGCCTTGAGTTACTCATTCTTCTTCGACCCTAAAACTACTATCATGACCTTCTAGTCATTTGAACTTGATAATAATTAGAATCATGCCCTTGGTCGAAACACCATCCAAGACGACTATATTTTCTCAAGGAACCAATTGTTATGAGCCTCTAATTATTTCTCTTGATTTGCATAACTAGCCAGCCCTTACCCGACCAAGTCCACAGTTCAGACTTAAGGTGAATAGACAAAGTAAGGACAAGCATTACCATGACTATGATGGACACCATCCTGAGATTAGAATCCAACTGGTATCGTTCTAGTTATGCAAATTTCGTATTAAGACCTGACTTAGCATTAGAACATCACAATAGCGACGGACGTTCAGTCGGTAATCTAGTTGGTATTTAGCAGCTACCTACCGACGGATATATACGTCGGTAATCTGTCGCTAAATACTGTAACCTAACTTAAATTGAACCGACGGAGGAAAATTTTTCATTCCTCCCAAAAAACTCTCTCTTTCCCTCTTTCTCTCTCTCTCTCTCTCTCTCTCTCCGGCGAGCTCTCTCCGACAGGTCACATTCTCCGACGAAGCTCTCTCCGACGGGATATCTCTCTCTCAGGTATGCTCTCTCTCTCCCTCTCTCTCTCTCTCTCTGTTTAGGGTTTCGGGTTGGTGGGGGGTCGGCTGTCGCTGGGGCCGACAGGGTGGGGGAAGGTTGTTGAGGGCAGGGGGCAGGGTACGGTTTAGGGTTTCGGGGCAGGGGTAGGGTTTCGGGTGGGTGGGTGGGCCGGCTGTCGCGGGGGCCGACGGTGATGGGGGGAGGAATGGGGCGGGGGTGTGGATGGTGTTGGGTGCGGGGCGGAAGGCAGGAGTAGGGTTCAGGGTTTGCTGTCGGGGGGTGAGGGGGAGGGGGTTGGGTGTTTGCTGTCGGAGGGGAGGAGGGGGTGTGGTGGAGGTTTGTTGTCGGGGGGTATGGGAGGGGGAGGGGGTTTGCTGTCCGGCGGGGTAGGGGAGGGGGTGGGGGTATCGGTGGTTTTGGATCGGACCATTCCTATTAGTATCGGTAGTTTCGAATCGGAGTATCGAATCGAGGGAGGGGGTATAGGTGGTTTCAGATCGGACCAATCCTATGAGTATCGGATCGGGGGAGGGGGGTATCGGAATCTGTATCGGAATCGAAATCGGTATCGGACCGATACTGACCGATACCGGTACAGTTTGGCATGTCCCGCTCCGATACTAACCGATACCCGATACTGACCGATACCGATACGATACTGTCCGATACTGATACAGTTTGGCATGTTCCGGTATCGGTATCGGACTATCCCTATGAGTATCGGCATCGGGGGTATCGGTAATATCGGTGGTTTGGATCGGTGTATTGGATTTTTTGGTATCAAAAAACAAATAGGTATTAATACATATGTATTAATATCGGATCGGAGTATCGGATTTAAAGTATCGGGCTATTCTTATGTTTAGTTTGTCTTACGATACAGATTTTTACATCAAAATCGAGGATGAATCGTTACTTTGTTGATCGTACATAGATGTACAAATGGCAACACGAGAGCAGAATTGGTGTTAATGACGATTTTCAGGCAGGCATGGAAGTATTTCTTAAGTCAACTAGAAAACGACGTCCTTACAAGTATATACATTACTTGTCGATCACGAAGCGCTTGCAGAGGATGTATATGTCTCTGAATACAGCGGAACACATGACGTGGCACAGCGAAGAATTTTTGTCGAGGCCGAGGCCGCTGACGAGGACGATTCAGTTTAAATTAAACTTCTGTGTTCTTCTTTCAGTTCATGTTTTTGTCGTTCGATCATCTACTTATTGTTTGATTTTCTTTTTACAGATGATACTCCTAGTCCTACTCCTCTGGCCGGCACTAGTTGCCCTACTGCTGGTATATATATTTTAGTTTAGTTTTATATTCATTTATACTTTTATATTATTAATTATGTTTATGTGTTCTATTTACAGGGTATGGTTGCGAGCACTCGTGCTGGTGGTGCTGGCCGTGGTGGTGGTGGTGGTGGTGGTGGTTGTAGGTCCTAAAAATCAAGTTACACCCATCAAAAAAGCAATAAAAATCAAATGGAGCACCCTTCAAATGAACTGCACAGGAGACAGATTGCGCAACAAATCAACTGCGCGAGGTCGAACCGCGCTAACATCCAAGCGCGCAATGCTGACGTGGCAACGTCATCATTACCTGACACAAAATCAGATCTTCTGACAACTGACAGCCCAAAAAGCGAGGAGTCTGTTCGTTTCTCGAGCCGCGTCGCATCCTAGGACAGCTGTCAGCGCGGTCCAGCTGTCAACTCCTAGCACAGCCTGCCAGCCCAACCGAAGCTCTGTCTGTCAGATCCTCTTCAGCGCAGTTCGAACCCAGCGCAGTCTGAAGCTAGCACAGTTCAAGCAGCACAATCCATCAAGATAACTGACATTTTATACGTGGCCTACATGCCATCAATTGCTCACCACGTGTCAACCGTCAGTACACGACCATGCGCATTTCAATAAAATAATGCCACGCGTCTAATATAGTCGAGCCACGATCGGGTAACTGCCAGCGCAGTTCGCTGCTTGCGTGGTCCAATGCCTGCGCAATCCAGAAATAACTACTAATTAGTTATTTTCCAGAACTCTATAAATAGAGTTTCAAGTCCTTTATTATCAACATCATATCATTCAAGATCATCACAGAGATCAGGAGTTCTTGCCCAAGTGCTGCTGCATTCTTCAGAGGCTATCGTCTTCACAGTTCACATCATCCAAGGGTGAAAGTGATCGTCTTCAGATCGGATTCCTATAGTTGTACTTTCCCAAAATTCAATTGTAATCTTCTTACAAAGTTTGTGAAATAAAAGAACTTTTGTTTTTGCAAACAAAATGGCGACTCTGCTGGGGACGACTTTCTCCTCCAACGAGGAAGTGACAACTCAATGTGACGTTGCGTCTATCGAAAAGATGCAGAAGACGCTGCTTGTGAAGGTCAACCAGACTACCTACGAGGCGATGATCAACTCCGGGACTACTCGTCGTACTACAACCTCTTCCAAGAGCAAGGTTCGTTTAGTGTGGACTCCAAAGTCCTCTGTGCAATCCTCTGCGCAGTCCTCTGCGCAATCCTCTGCGCAACCTGCTGTTTCTGCTGCTAAGAAGCCACTGGCCACTTCTGCTTCTGCGCAAAACACCACTCGCGCTACCAAAATACAAGCCAGAACTCCTGCGCAGTATACTACTCCCCTTGCTGCCGTACAAGCCACTTCCTATGCTGCTATGGCCAAGTACAAGACTCCTCTTCCCCTGGCGCAGTTGGCTGCAATTTCACCTGCGCAATCCACTCCTGCAACCAGAGTGCAACTCCAACATTCTGAAGCCAGAACTGCTGCTGCACAAACTACATTTTCTGTGGCCAAAAGGCCATCTGTCAAAGCTCTCCAGGCGTAATCAACCCTGGCGCAAGCTGTTCCAGCGCAGTCTAATAGGGATAGTCCTTTGGCTAATCTCCCTTCTTCTCATAGCAAGAGGAAAGACTCTGCTCCTCTTTCCAAGCACCCTGTTGCTCCAGCATAATCCACTGGGGGTAGTCCGTTGACTGTTCCTCCTCCTCCTCGGAACAAAGGAAAAGGCCCGTTGGTCTTTTCTCAAACTTCCTCGTTCCACGACTTGGAAGACAACAGAGGGAAACGCTTTTTAGCCAACCCTTCTTCACAAAATAAGGGAAAAGGTTCTTTGGTCTTTTCTCAGTCTTCTCCGGTTTTTTCCGTAGAAGATCACTCTGAACGTGCCTCGGCACCAATCAGTACAGGAACTCTCTCAAACAAGAGTTCTTCTTCCCTACTTGCCAAAGGGAAGTGTACTGATCAAAGAGGTATTCTGCCTACTCTTGTAGCAGAATTCCAAGATCTCCCAACTCTCCGGATATCCCGCTCAAAACAGGGAAAATTACTGGTGTCTCAGACAGAAACCCCTTGGGGTGAATTTGCTGATCTAAGGACTTATCTCAATAGACCAGCTTCGGCAAAACGCAAACAGCCAATGCCGAAGATGAACTTGCATCAGAGATAAACTTCCAGGATGAAAACTTCTGACACCTATGCTAATGAGGTGAGTACTTCTCTATACACATGGGACAAAACACTTGAAGAATCGGAACCATGTTCCGAATGTGGTCAAAGAACATATCCCTTGGACTTTTTCTCGTCCCGTCATTGTTCCTGATCTCCGAGAGCACCTCAAGCAAAAGCGGGACAACATCTCAACACCTTCAGTTCAGCCACTTGGACACCATTATAATCACCAGGTTGTCATCAAGTGCTGTTGCCAGACAACAAAATGATCTGTCTTCGATCGTCTGAATTTTGCAACGTCTGAACCAATGTCAGAAGATGAAGACGAAGTGTTGTATGCTTCCGTCAACATGGCTTCTCGAGACACTAGGGGTAGAAAGTGCTCCAAGCACGACAAACCTCACAGGCCAGGCCAGCGGTACTTAGATTTACTCCAAGAATCTTCTGAAGGAGTATTTCGACATACCAGATCCCGAAGCCGAGACACAATCGGTCAAAGGAATCTTCTTCAAGATCCTTCTGGTCATCTCCCTATTTCTTATTCAGAAGATGATTCTTTCTCTGATTATGATGCATACAGCGAAAGTTCTGAACAGTCGGTGTCTTCTACTATACCTAGAGAAGTGACAGCTTATGTTGTCACTGAAGACCCAGATGCTTCCAGTTCAGCAAATCAAGAACAATGAATAGCTACACAGGAAGATAAGCTGAAGACCATGGCTGAAATGGTCGCAAGTATGCATTCTATAATCGTAGCCCAACATACAGTACCACCGACCGCACCTACTGTAAATCCGGATATTATAGTATCGTCGGTGCCTGTCAATGCAGTTCTGGGGGTAGTATCTCCTCAAATATCCGAGTTAGTCGGGAGCTGGGGGTAGTACTTACCATGCTGTTCTTTCTCCTAACACTCAGCCTGCTCCTTCTGTGTCATCGGAGGATGCTAATGAAGCTTTCAAACTCTTGCGCACTCAATTCGAGGCCTTCAAAGAGAAGGACAACTTACAGAGATTGGGGATCAAACAACCCTATCCAGTTGAGTGGAAGGAAGTCCCATTTCCTCCAAAGTACAAAATCTCTACAATTTTGCTGTTTCATGGCAGCAGTTCTCCAAGTCAGTTTATTAACCACTTTGAGGTAATAACTGTTCATCTTCAGCCAAATGACGCTCTTCTTACCAGGGTGTTCGTCGGCGGTTTAGCCGGCGTAGCATACGATTGTTACAGGAGCTTGCCCGATGGCTGTATTACCTCTTTCTCTGGTTTAAAACAAATCTTCTTGGAGCGCTTCTATGAGGGAATCAATGATATGACCATGTCGGCCCTCAACAAAATCAAATAAAGACACAATGAAACCGCTGAGAGTTTCATTGAAAGATTCTGCCGAGAAGCATTAAAGATGCCTCCTGGAACTCCGGCCGCTATCATTATAGATACATGCAAGGCAAATCTTTTGCCTATCATCAGCATGTGGATGGGGTCAACTCAATTTCAAGATTGGCCATCATTCATTGTCAATGCTAAAGCAGCTGAAGTTAGCACGACAAATTCAAGCAGTTGGGGGTACACATGTCTAACCCCGACCGGGATGAACACCCGACAGCCAGTAGCGGTAATCGCTAGAATAACCGCAAAGGTAAAAAAACTTTGAACATCAATCTGAAGAACAAAGAATCTCTGGCTGTCAACGTAGCTCCACCTACGTCTCCTTCTACTCCTTCTGCCCCTCCACCAAGGGAACCTCGTCCGAAAGTAGAGTACTCCTTTGACGAGAACGACACCGTGAGCATCTTCGATTGCTTAATCAAAAGCAATAAGCTCCAACTCCCAGACCTGAAGAAGCCCGATGAGGTCGGTAAGACTGATCATCCCAAATACTGTGTTTATCACAGGTTCATTAGGCATCCCACTCGAGCATGTTACGTGCTCAAAGGCAAAATTCAGGAGTTAGTCAATGCTGGTGTTGTCACTATTCAACAAGATGAGAAGACTATTATCGCGAACATGGTCTCAGTACAGTTCGGTAACTTCCCTCCATAGATGGTACAACATGGTGTCATCCCTATCTCCAAGGCCACTCTTGAGATCGAGAATCTTCCTCATCCACAGAGTGAAGGTCTTGTCCCTTTATCCCTTGATAATGGTGAGATTATGTGGATCCACCCAGATCTTGTTTTCAACTTCGAGGCTCCTTCTAAGCAAAAAGACCGCTCCAAGGGCAAAACAAAGATTTGTAATATGGTGTCTTTTGACCCCATAGGTGAAGAGGAAATCCTGCTGGGTACCAGGTCAAGGAAAGCCTACCTACGGGAAGTTCCCGAAACTAAAAAAAAACCCTGCTTCTTTTTCTGAGTCTGATCCAGTACAACCTGTCCCTGCTGAGGGCATCCCTGCTGTGTCCTCACCTATTGTAGAACCCCTTCCCCCTACACCGACAGCAGCCGATAAAGGCAAACGACAAGTCCGTTTCGACAAACCTTAGAAGTCATCTCCTTCTTGACTTGAGAAGCCATACAACTTTGATATTTTGGCCCAACTAGCCAATACACCGGCCAGGCTGTTAATCTTTGAGCTCTTGCGCCTCTCCAAAGAGACTCGAGAAACTCTGAGTGAAGCTCTCATGCAGGCGGAAACTTGTCTAACCCTTTTAAAGAAGCCGAAAGCAGAGCCTGTCTCTTGCCTCCATTGTCACAGTGTGTTGGAGTTAATTCCAAATATTACCTTCACAAAGGATGATATGCTATAAAAGACAATAGGCATGACCGTCCTCTATACTATACAGGATATATCGACTCGATGAAAGTCGATCGTATTATGATAGATCCAGGGTCTGCCCTCAGCATCATGCCAGATACAATGCTAGATGCACTAAAGATCCCAGTACATAATCTTTCCAGTACAATCACCACCATCCTGGGGTTCAACCAAGGAAGAAGTGAGCCGTTGGGCAAGATTCGCCTAAAACTCCAAATTGGCAATCTTCGTACAAAGGTGACCTTCTACATTATAGACAACCATGGTTGCTCTTACAATGCTCTTTTGGGGAGACCATTCCTTCATGAACACAACATTGTTCCTTCGACTCTCCATCAATGTTTTAAGTATGTTGATGACAATGGAGAAGTTCAAAAAGAGGTTGCAGATCTCTATCCTTTCAAAGGTGTCGAAGCATATTGTAACGATGCTCGCATGTATAAGGATGACTTCATGAAGGTAGTACTAGCTCTGGACACTGAAGAAGAACAAGAAGCAGTGCCTAATGACACTCTCATCATACCTGTCAAAGGGCGTATTTCTCGTCCCCAATCCTCCAAACCACTGGCTATTCACTTGCCAGTCCAGAAGCAACCAACTGATAGTGGTCAAGATCAAAGGGAGCTCACCTCTTCTGAGCCACTTGTTATCGACCTACGTCATAACAAGGATAAAAGGCAGCTAACCTCTTCTGAGCCACTTGTTATTGATTTATCTGATAACAAGGATAAAATGGAGCTCACCTCCTCTGAGCCGCTTGTTATCGATCTCCATCGTAACAAGTCTAATCCTCCTCCACGTTCTTCTTCTCCCCCTCTTGTAATCAATCTGACCAAGTCTCTTAAGGCTAAAGGTCCTATTGTAAATACAGATATACAAATCAATAAAAAGTATCTCCTTTCCAGTATACTGATGTCATTTAACATGCTAAGTGCTATTTGGATATGTTAGATAGCTTTCAGTCATTTACGATAGGAGTTGTACAATCTCTTCAAACAGAGGTCTTACTCGAACACCTAGATGATTCATATTTTGTTGTCCCTTCTCGAAAGAGAGACGAAAGTTCGATACTTTTTAGTAAAAGGCCAGAACAAAAATTCAGCTATACGGATGACAGCAAAAATGTCACGACCCGAACCCTAGAGTAAGGGCACGAGAAGTGGGTACGTCCAGCCTACGCCGCAATGTCGGCGGTAGAACGCTGTCCTAGGTCACAACATCTAACAATATATAATGCCAGGCAGTTTATACTCCCCGAATGGGGGTGACATAACAGAATATAAACTCAATCACAACTAAGGAAGAAAGTACGATATGATATAGAACTCAAAAGTGAAGTACAGATAATCAGAAGAGTCTAGTATCTAAGATAACATCTCAGAAAACATTCCAAGTACAAGTCTCAACTACAGAATATGAAAGAATATATACATCTCAAAACAACAACTGAAAACCAAAAACAATGCTGAAAAGAAAGATAAAGCCTAGCTGACTAATCTAGACTATGGGAGTAGTATCCTGAACTGCAGCTGGGTCCTCCAGAGGAGCCAGGTCGCAGGTGTCGTCTAAGCCTGCCCCGTGATAGGTGGTGTAAAGGGCCTCATCCTCAACCTCTGTAATATTTTCAACAGGTCCAGTCAGGACGGGAGCGAGCACAGTACATCTCATGCAGTTCATATCATGGCAGGAAATATAAAGCAGGCAATAGAATAAAATACATGAAACGCTGTAAGAAGATGTACATGAAACATGAGAGATATTTGGTAACTGGAAATATATACATGATAAGTAAGAACTGTAAGTGACTAGTGATTTAGAGTACAAGATGGCATATAATTGGCTTAGGTTGAACATGATGTACATGAGTGAACATGTGGGACATCAGCCAATAAGGCTGATGTGTACATGATAAACATGAAAAGAAACAGAGTGAACATGATGGGTAAATCACATGACCATTTATACTCACCCCTACCCACAATTAATACACAAGGATCTAGTCCCGTTATGTTACGGACATGATGTTTTGGTTACACAGGAAACACATACGGAAACATGAGCATACATGAAAGAACATGAGAGTACATGAACGTACATGTAAGAACATGAGAGAACATGAGTGTACATGAATAACGCAGAAGCGAAGAATACATGATGTACATGAAACACATGTCATAAAGTATCCGATGCTCCCGCTAAGGGGGATAACATCCCAAGAAGAGATCCGTATAGTACTAATCCGTGATGATAACGTGACAGCATCAAGTAAAAGTAATCTAGAACGAGAATATAAATCGTGACAAGTATGAAACGATCAGAGAATGTACTCGCCTATATCTGAATGTCCAATATAAAAAGTACTGCCCGAGGAGTGGTGTCTGGCTCCTAATCAGAACAGCACAAGTCACAACAAGTCCAAAATAGTAAAATGAGATCCTACTATGCATTCTACATGATTTTCTAGGTCAATCTTGGTCAAGTCAACTCCTGGTCAACTCTGGTCAATCCTAGAAGTCAAACTAGGTCAAACAAGTCTAGACTAGGTCAAACAAGTCTATTCTAGGTTTAACAAGGCTACACAAGTCAAATCTAGGCTCACTAGCTAAGCAAACACAACCATAGGCTAAGAAACTAGGCCATAGGCTAAGAAGCTATACCATGGGCCAATAGGCAACCATACTAAAACAACCCTCAAAGCATTTATATACAATACACATATATATATATTATAGATATCATAATATACCCTAATATAGGAATACACATATATCTAATTATATAAACTAATAGGAAAACACATATTGTTGTGTTATATAAGATACTTAGGAAATAAACCTATAGGCTATCATGTGAATACATTACAACACCATATGTGATACATACAATATACATTTGCATAGAGAGGGGGAAATGTGTATAGTGTCATGGCAAGGTGAAATGAAATATGTCTAAGTGTACATAGGCTTACACAACATACACAAACACCTATATATTCTCAGATTTTCTCATACATGAACTAATCAAATTTCAGTTTATACACATGCCTATCATTCTCAGGAATTAAATCGATTTCAGTTTATAGCACAGGAATGTGTGACAGTGTGCAATGTGTGTGTGAGTGTGTACTGTGAAACAGTGCAGGAAATACCCCTTCTCAATATCAGGTTTTATCAAAACTGGAACAATGTTTCAACATATCAAAACCAACCCAAAGCAGTACATAACTGGGTTAAACAACTTACATCTCAGGTTTTCATGTTCAAGCCTTAGTTAAACTCAAGTTAACATCTTCTTAACATCAATTTCAGGTATCCTATAACCCAGTTTTAAGTATCCATAACTCAGTTAAACATATTAACTCTCAGGAAAACTGTCAACTTCATTCTCAGGTTTTCATATGAAACACAGGTTTGCATAGGAACTCAGGAGAATCAAATCAGTTCTCAGATTTCAGATAATTAGCAGTTCTTACAATTTCCAGGTTTCATGTGGTAGCATTAAAATCAAAATATTGGCAATATGGGAAAGACAGTGTAAAGAGTTAACTAGTGCAATAGTGGCATGGTGTGACAGTGGTGCAAACTGTGAAGGTAATCCTGTGACAGTGTGCATGTATATGTGCAGGAACCCCAAAGCAGTGAAAGAACACACAAGAAAGGAAAACAAATACAGGTGTATATGCATGAGTGAGTGAGGGAAAAACAGAAGATGCAATGTGTGAGGTTACAATAGGAAAGGAGATCAAATCCTTAACTAATAGTCTCAGGAAATCGATTTCTCAGCCTTGCAAAATCAGTCCAGACCTATCACTCCAATTTTAAGTTCAAAAACATAACCAAAAACCCCTCCCAATCAACTTACCAGTAGATAACTTATAGGTGAACCAATCTAGGAATTTTAACTCAAACAAACTCAGGTATTACCAATCTCAGTCTCAGCAAATGGGAAAACTCAGATATTTAGTTTAAAACAATTTTAGTTTTCTAACCATAGGTAATTCATAATTTAAACAGTTAACCTATCTATTTACTCTCATGAATCAGACATGTTAATCATGTTTTAACATCATAATTAACATTGAATTAACAATTGAAAATCATTTGAATACTGAAAACTGAAGAACTAAAAGTGTATCAGTGAACATGTGGAAAAACCCAAATTCAAAATCGAAACATGGTAAAAACCCAATATAAAGGTTGGTAATTTATGTCATACATGTGAGGACACGAGAGGGTGTATTCGTGTCCAAGAATTGGACACGAATCGTGTCCAAACAACACACGAACACAATACATGACAGTGCACAAAATAATCGTCGTGCACGCGTGCACGTGCATCCAACACGCGACACACGACACGACACGACTCGTGATCACACATGTGGGTTCGCCTAGTGTAGCTCTAGGTCTGACACAGCCTGACACGGGTCCACGTGTCACGGTGTCGTGTCCAGAAGTGCGTATCAGTTCCCGAAAAATTGACTGAACCAGTCAGTGTAAAACCCGTGCAGCGACGATTTCTCCGTGCACACTGAACGAGGACCCACGAAATTTTGTGGGAGTCCTGTCAGTCACTAGGGCCACGCACACACCAAGTTTGGTGTCACGAAGTGTCGTGTCCTAAGAGAAATCGGACACTGGCAGCAGGGCACTCGACCGAGCCCCCGTGCTGCGTGTCCAGCACAAAATACGACACGAAAACGACACCAAACACGACTCAGTCTTCACGAAATATATACCACACATCAGGAGCTTTCAAAATATATAATTTGTTTTGAAAATGGAGAACAAAAAGTTCATTGAGGCAATACATCAAACACTTTAATATTAACCTAGATATGTGTCCGATACGGACACCAAACCCTATCTAATTCCTACAAAACTTAGCCTATAGATCCTTGGTACCTATATGCATGCATTCATGAAGAGAAATCACAATATACATAGGTTTTGAGGCATTTTACCTATTGAGTGAAAACTCAATGAAAACCTAGAAAGGGGGGGGTGTTCTTCTTCAAAAGATGATGCCCAAAGCTTGTGCAACCTTGCTAGCTAGCTCCCCTTAGCATCCTCAATGGTAGGAGATCCCAATGCAAGAAGTTTGGCTCAATTTGGAGTTGTTTTGGATATTTGGGGAGAAGTTTAGGGAAGAACACAAAAGAGGCAAATAGAATGAATTAAAAATGATGCAAATGATTAATGGGATGCATTTATAGGGGGTGGGGATGTGTGTTGGCTGCCAATAAGTTAGGGTTAGGGTTTAGGATGAGGGGCTAAGGTTTCTCCAACAATTTCTAGCTAATCTAAGGGCTCACAATTAAAGTAGCATCCTTTAACCTTTAGTCTAAACTATCTTTCAACAAATATCTAGATATTTCACTAATGTAATTACTTTAATGAAACCCTCTAACTTAGTCTCTAGGGTCATGATTAACAATCTAGATTAGGCTAACTTCTAGGTCAAGACTCAACAATTCAACTAACACATATTTAATTAATATAATTCACCAATTCACAAAAGTGTCAAAATGACTAAAATACCCCTAGGCTTAAAAGTAGAAAATTGAAATCCTAAACACATGATTAGGTCTCATTGGTCATGATTAGTCTTCTAGGTCATGTATGACTAATGTTACACTAGCAAAACACCAATTCACATTTCACTCAATTAAATAGTTTTAACATAACTAAAAATTACCAAAAGTCATATCATGACTAAAATCAAATACTTTAATGATTTAAAATACAAAATTTCAAATTTACCCTTATTTTGGAAAAGTGGGTGTTACAAGTCTACCCTCCTTAAAAGAATTTCGTCCTCGAAATTAAGATGGTCGTACTTCTTCTAGAGTCTCGTCCCCAACAATCATGGTCTCAGAACTTACCTAAATCCTACAATTTAAAAGAATGGCATACAGGGTCATGGCATATGGTGGCAGTTGAAAGTCTCACCTAGGTATACTAGTCATGCTAAACCCAAACGGTCATTGGATATCAAAACATACAAGCAATCTGGGGTGCTAAACTGGAAAAATTTCAGAAACAACAAATCATCAAGGCTGTAATGCAGTCTATTATTCTATATGAAAACTGGTAAATATAAACAACAGAGAACCAGCTACAAGGGTTCCTACTCTAAAGCCAGGGCTATACTATCATTCCTAAGATAAAGGCCTAATCACAACTCATCAAATCATACTAAGAAAGAGTTATAACTAATGAATTTCTACAAGTTATTAGACTAGTCAACTAAAGTTATCCCTACTCTAAGTTATTTGATGATGGAAACAAAATTTTTTTTTTTTACAGAAGAGAAATGAAAGAGGTGATACTTTAAAAACCTTCAAGATATAATCTGATAATCACATGCGTCTGTCGAAAATCATGATACTCAGAATCCTCGCCACGCTAGTAAGCAAGGCTGCAATGAACGGTAGAGTCCCTAACTGGGGTATGCATCTCTATGATCAAGTCGTCTGGAATCCTCGCTATGCCGACTAGTATAGCTGCGAGAAATTCCAATCTCATGATCAAGATATGTACATCCGAAGTCAGGTCCCTATGTTCTTGCCACGCCGGCTAATATAGCTGCGATAAATTCTAGGTTCCATAATAAAGTAGACGTTTCACCATCCCTGTTATTTCCGTCAACATATGTTATCAGAAGATACCGTAACTCGGGTCATAAAATTCATCTCGATAAGAAAATCAAATCAACAACAATTTATCAAAAATCAAATTCAAATATCAAGGAGTAAGGGTAAATCAAAACAAGAGAAAAGGATTTCAAATTTGAAGTTCAGAATGAGATTCTCAAGGGCATCCCAGGAATCTCTCAAGGAATTCTAACTGTGATTGAGTCCCCCAAAATATTCTACTCCTACTGCAGGCTGTAGTGATACTCTAGTTCGAATACCACTACATAAACTCGACCTGCATGGGCCACCACTAAAAATGTGTCACGACCCGAACCCTAGAGTAAGGGCACGAGAAGTGGGTACGTCCAGCCTACGCCGCAGTGTCGGCGGTAGAACGCTGTCCTAGGTCACAACATCTAACAATATATAATGCCAGGACAGTTTATACTCCCCGAATGGAGGTGACATAATAGAATATAAACTCAATCACAACTAAGAAAGAAAGTACGATATGATATAGAACTCAAAAGTGAAGTACAGATAATCAGAAGAGTCTAGTATCTAAGATAACATCTCAGAAAACATTCCAAGTACAAGTCTCAACTACAGAATATGAAAGAATATATACATCTCAAAACAACAACTGAAAACCAAAAACAATGCTGAAAAGAAAGATAAAGCCTAGCTGACTAATCTAGACTATGGGAGTAGTATCCTGAACTGCAGCTGGGTCCTCCAGAGGAGCCAGGTCGCAGGTGTCGTCTAAGCCTGCCCCGTGATAGGTGGTGTAAAGGGCCTCATCCTCAACCTCTGTAATATTTTCAACAGGTCCAGTCAGGACGGGAGTGAGCACAGTACATCTCATGCAGTTCATACATGGCAGGAAATATAAAGCAGGCAATAGAATAAAATACATGAAATGCTGTAATAAGATGTACATGAAACAGGAGAGATATTTGGTAACTGGAAATATATACATGATAAGTAAGAACTGTAAGTGACTAGTGATTTAGAGTACAAGATGGCATGTAATTGGCTTAGGTTGAACATGATGTACATGAGTGAACATGTGGGACATCAGCCAATAAGGCTGATGTGTACATGATAAACATGAAAAGAAACAGAGTGAACATGATGGATAAATCACATGACCATTTATACTCACCCCTACCCACAATTAATACACAAGGATCTAGTCCCGTTATGTTACGGACATGATGTTTTGGTTACACAGGAAACACATACGGAAACATGAGCGTACATGAAAGAACATGAGAGTACATGAACGTACATGTAAGAACATGAGAGAACATGAGTGTACATGAATAACGCAGAAGCGAAGAATACATGATGTACATGAAACACATGTCATAAAGTATCCGATGCTCCCGCTAAGGGGGATGACATCCCAAGAAGAGATCCGTATAGTACTAATCCGTTATGATAACGTGACAGCATCAAGTAAAAGTAATCTAGAGCGAGAATATAAATCGTGACAAGTATGAAACGATCAGAGAATGTACTCGCCTGTATCTGAATGTCCAATATGAAAAGTACTGCCCGAGGAGTGGTGTCTGGCTCCTAATCAGAACAGCACAAGTCACAACAAGTCCAAAATAGTAAAATGAGATCCTACTATGCATTCTACATGATTTTCTAGGTCAATCTTGGTCAAGTCAACTCCTGGTCAACTCTGGTCAATCCTAGAAGTCAAACTAGGTCAAACAAGTCTAGACTAGGTCAAACAAGTCTATTCTAGGTTTAACAAGGCTACACAAGTCAAATCTAGGCTCACTAGCTAAGCAAACACAACCATAGGCTAAGAAACTAGGCCATAGGCTAAGAAGCTATACCATGGGCCAATAGGCAACCATACTAAAACAACCCTCAAAGCATTTATATACAATACACATATATATATATTATAGATATCATAATATACCCTAATATAGGAATACACATATATCTAATTATATAAACTAATAGGAAAACACATATTGTTGTGTTATATAAGATACTTAGGAAATAAACCTATAGGCTATCATGTGAATACATTACAACACCATATGTGATACATACAATATACATTTGCATAGAGAGGGGGAAATGTGTATAGTGTCATGGCAAGGTGAAATGAAATATGTCTAAGTGTACATAGGCTTACACAACATACACAAACACCTATATATTCTCAGATTTTCTCATACATGAACTAATCAAATTTCAGTTTATACACATGCCTATCATTCTCAGGAATTAAATCGATTTCAGTTTACAGCACAGGAATGTGTGACAGTGTGCAATGTGTGTGTGAGTGTGTACTGTGAAACAGTGCAGGAAATACCCCTTCTCAATATCAGGTTTTATCAAAACTGGAACAATGTTTCAACATATCAAAACCAACCCAAAGCAGTACATAACTGGGTTAAACAACTTATATCTCAGGTTTTCATGTTCAAGCCTTAGTTAAACTCAAGTTAACATCTTCTTAACATCAATTTCAGGTATCCTATAACCCAGTTTTAAGTATCCATAACTCAGTTAAACATATTAACTCTCAGGAAAACTGTCAACTTCATTCTCAGGTTTTCATATGAAACTCAGGTTTGCATAGGAACTCAGGAGAATCAAATCAGTTCTCAGATTTCAGATAATTAGCAGTTCTTACAATTTCCAGGTTTCATGTGGTAGCATTGAAATCAAAATATTGGCAATATGGGAAAGACAGTGTAAAGAGTTAACTAGTGTAATAGTGGCATGGTGTGACAGTGGTACAAACTGTGAAGGTAATCCTGTGACAGTGTGCATGTATATGTGCAGGAACCCCAAAGCAGTGAAAGAACACACAAGAAAGGAAAACAAATACAGGTGTATATGCATGAGTGAGTGAGGGAAAAACAGAAGATGCAATGTGTGAGGTTACAATAGGAAAGGAGATCAAATCCTTAACTAATAGTCTCAGGAAATCGATTTCTCAGCCTTGCAAAATCAGTCCAGACCTATCACTCCAATTTTAAGTTAAAAACATAACCAAAAACCCCTCCCAATCAACTTACCAGTAGATAACTTATAGGTGAACCAATCTAGGAATTTTAACTCAAACAAACTCAGGTATTACCAATCTCAGTCTCAGCAAATGGGAAAACTCAGATATTTAGTTTAAAACAATTTCAGTTTTCTAACCATAGGTAATTCATAATTTAAACAGTTAACCTATCTATTTACTCTCATGAATCAGACATGTTAATCATGTTTTAACATCATAATTAACATTGAATTAACAATTGAAAATCATTTGAATACTGAAAACTGAAGAACTAAAAGTGTATCAGTGAACATGTGGAAAAACCCAAATTCAAAATCGAAACATGGTAAAAACCCAATATAAAGGTTGGTAATTTATGTCATACATGTGAGGACACGAGAGGGTGTATTCGTGTCCAAGAATTGGACACGAATCGTGTCCAAACAACACACGAACACAATACATGATAGTGCACAAAATAATCGTCGTGCACGCGTGCACGTGCATCCAACACGCGACACACGACACGACACGACTCGTGATCACACATGTGGGTTCGCCTAGTGTAGCTCTAGGTCTGACACAGCCTGACACGGGTCCACGTGTCACGGTGTCGTGTCCAGAAGTGCGTATCAGTTCACGAAAAATCGACTGAACCAGTCAGTGTAAAACCCGTGCAGCGACGATTTCTCCGTGCACACTGAACGAGGACCCACGAAATTTCGTGGGAGTCCTGTCAGTCACTAGGGCCACGCACACACCAAGTTTGGTTTCACGAAGTGTCGTATCCTAAGAGAAATCGGACACTGGCAGCAGGGCACTCGACCGAGCCCCCGTGCTGCGTGTCCAGCACAAAATACGACACAAAAACGACACCAAACACGACTCAGTCTTCACGAAATATATACCACACATCAGGAGCTTTCAAAATATATAATTTGTTTTGAAAATGGAGAACAAAAAGTTCATTGAGGCAATACATCAAACACTTTAATATTAACCTAGATATGTGTCCGATACGGACACCAAACCCTATCTAATTCCTACAAAACTTAGCCTATAGATCCTTGGTACCTATATGCATGCATTCATGAAGAGAAATCACAATATACATAGGTTTTGAGGCATTTTACCTATTGAGTGAAAACTCAATGAAAACCTAGAAAGGGGGGGGTGTTCTTCTTCAAAAGATGATGCCCAAAGCTTGTGCAACCTTGCTAGCTAGCTCCCCTTAGCATCCTCAATGGTAGGGGATCCCAATGCAAGAAGTTTGGCTCAATTTGGAGTTGTTTTGGATATTTGGGGAGAAGTTTAGGGAAGAACACAAAAGAGGCAAATAGAATGAATTAAAAATGATGCAAATGATTAATGGGATGCATTTATAGGGGGTGGGGATGTGTGTTGGCTGCCAATAAGTTAGGGTTAGGGTTTAGGATGAGGGGCTAAGGTTTCTCCAACAATTTCTAGCTAATCTAAGGGCTCACAATTAAAGTAGCATCCTTTAACCTTTAGTCTAAAATATCTTTCAACAAATATCTAGATATTTCACTAATGTAATTACTTTAATGAAACCCTCTAACTTAGTCTCTAGGGTCATGATTAACAATCTAGATTAGGCTAACTTCTAGGTCAAGACTCAACAATTCAACTAACACATATTTAATTAATATAATTCACCAATTCACAAAAGTGTCAAAATGACTAAAATACCCCTAGGCTTAAAAGTAGAAAATTGAAATCCTAAACACATGATTAGGTCTCATTGGTCATGATTAGTCTTCTAGGTCATGTATGACTAATGTTACACTAGCAAAACACCAATTCACATTTCACTCAATTAAATAGTTTTAACATAACTAAAAATCACCAAAAATCATATCATGACTAAAATCAAATACTTTAATGATTTAAAATACAAATTTTCAAATTTACCCTTATTTTGGAAAAGTGGGTGTTACAAAAAATAACGATATGGGACGTCTCCAACTTCGTCGTTATAGTCAACAATCAAAAGACATCATCCGAAAGATGGATTATGACTTCAAGAATGGCCTCAACTACGGCAAGGGTAAAAGAACTCCTATCCGTACGGTTGTTCCGGAAGGAAAATCAGAGATGTATTATAGCAGGACGAAAAGAGGTCTCGGATATGCTTCACCTCCGGTATTATCTCCAATATCCTCCGAGTCTGATAGTGAAGAACGCTCTAACTCTTCTGATTCCAGATCATAGGACTCTGACACTAGCATTGGTCAGGTTCATCGGCTGATCGTATCTTCTAACATGGTCTCCGCCGAACTTCCATAAGGTTATGACAAAGATATCGAAGAAAGTCCTAAAACAGATCCTTGGGCTCAACGAATGGATACCCAATGGGAACTCCGCTTCGAACAAAGGGAACCTCCTACCGAAGATCAATTGGTCCATATTAACGTAGGATAAAATGGGTCACCTCGTCCGATATTCATCAGCAAGAACCTCCCCGAGGCGGATAAGCAAGAATTAATTCTTCTTATTCGAGAATACATTGATGTCTTCGCCTGGAGTTATAAAGACATGCCAGGTTTAGATCCTAAAGTTGCTACTCATAAACTGAATATTTTGCCTAATGCAAAACCAGTTCAACAGCATCAAAGGCGATTCAGGCCAGAAATGATGGACGCTATTGAAGATGAAGTCAAAAAGCTTATAGCTTGTGGCTTTATTCGAGAAGAACAACATCCAGATTGGGTAGCCAATGTTGTCCCAGTCTTGAAAAAAACTGGCAAAGTTTGAGTTTGTATCGACTTTCGGGATCTTAATGAATCCTGTCTAAAAGACGAGTTTCCTCTCCCTATCACAGATGTCATAATCGATAATACTTGTGGGTTCGAGCGAATATCCTTCATGGACGGATTCTCTGGATATAATCAGATTCGGATTAATCTTGAAGATGAAAAACATACTTCTTTCCGCACTCCTCGCGGAGTCTACTGCTATACCGTGATGCCATTTGGTCTCAAGAACGCTGGTGCAACTTACCAATGAGCTATGAGTACCATCTTTCGGGATCATCTGTGCAAGACTGTCGAAAGCCATGTGGACGATATTGCTGTCAAGAGTCATCTAAAGGAAGATCATATCCAAGATTTAAGAATTATCTTTAATCTACTGCGCCAACATCAGCTGAAAATGAATCCCACCAAGTCATTCTTGGGTGTCTCTAGTGGTAAATTTCTCGACTTCGTCATTACCTCTAAAGGTGTACACCTGGATCCCGAGAAGATCAAAGCCATTCAAGAGATGCGTCCTCCACGCAACCTAAAAGAGCTACGAGGATTCCAAGGTCGACTTACGTACATCAGGAGATTCATTTCAAATCTGTCTGGACGCTGTAGACCATTTACCCAGTTAATGAAGAAAGGTGCCTTTTTTATTTGGACTGAAGAATGTCAATGAGCATTTGACGACATAAAACAATATCTCATGAACCCACCAGTCTTGGTGCCACCAATCTCGGGCATACCATTCTTAATATATGTCCGTGCTATGGATCATTCATTGGGTGCTTTACTTGTCCAAAAGAACAAAGAATGTCATGAATAGGCCATCTATTATCTCAGTCGTACTATGATTGGTGCCGAACACCATTATAGTCCGGTCGAAAAAGAATGCTTAGCTCTTATGTTTGTTGTTCAAAAGACAAGGCATTACATCATTGGCCAAACTATTCATGTCATATCCCAAGTTAATCCTCTTTGGGTACTGATGAAGAAACCCAGCACACTCAACTCTCTATTGGCTACATGGGCCATTCTGCTAGCCCAATATGACATGGTATATGTTCCACAAAAATCTGTTAAGGGTCAAGCATTGGCGGACTTCTTAGCGGCTCATCCTATTTCGGAAACATCTAAACTTTACGATGAAATTCCAGACGAGACATTGGAATCAAATATGATCTCCAAAGAATTTCCTACTTGGCGTCTATTCTTTGACAGTGCATCCAGGATCGGACCCAATGGTACCATTGTCGCAGGAGTTCGGGTTGTTCTCGTTTCTCCAGACGAGTCAACTATCCAAAGAGCATATTCCCTAGATGAACCTTGCTCCAACAACGTAGCAGAATACAATACTCTTCTCATTGTCCTTCAATTAGCTAAACAACTAGACGTCGAATATCTTGAAGTCTATGCCGACTCCAAGTTGGTTGTTAACCAGGTTAGAGGAACCTATAAAGTTCGTCATCAAGATCTAGTGCCTTATCATGAAGCGGCAATCAGCATGGCTATATCATTCAAAGCCTTCTTCATCGAATATGTCCGCCGGGCTTGCAATACTGAAGCAGATGCTTTGGCCAATCTTACAGCAGTCTTAGCCATACCTGTTAAAAGACAACAGGTGGCGGTTGTCTCTAATCGAGAATTGTTCTGTATCGAAAACAATCATAATATTGAGTTTAGTAATCTTATTGGGGCCAATGTTATCAGTGAAGATTGGAGAGCTCCCTTCATCGATTTTGTAGTCCATGTTATACTTCCTGAAGATCCCAAGGAGGCTACGAGTATTCGTCAACGATCTCTCCGGTTTTACTATAATCAGACCACCAAGACTCTCTATCGACGGACTTATGACGGTCTTCTTTTACGCTGTCTTGCTGGTAATGAAGCGAAGCAAGTATTGCGTGAAGCTCATGATGGTGTTTGCGAAGTACATCAACCCGGCCCTAAACTACAAGATCGTATCCGACGCATGGGTTACTACTAGCTCTCTATGGTATCTGATGACATCGAATATGCAAGGAAGTGTCGAACCTGTCAAATCCATACAGATTTTATTCATTAACCATCAGAATTCCTTCATTCGACTACTGCTTTCTGGCCTTTCGAAGCTTGGGGCATGGATATTATAGGTCCCATCAATCCTCCTTCTTCTAAGGGACATCGGTTCATACTAGCTATAACCGATTACTTCTCCAAATGGGCCGAAGCTATACCTCTGGCTGAAGTTAAAACCAGCAGCGTCATCAACTTTGTCAAACACCATGTCATCTATAGATTTGGTTTACCTCGAAAGATCATTCATGACAATGGACCTCAATTTATCAGCCAGAAGTTTACAAAATTCTGCGATGATCATCGGATTGACAATATCGCTTCGACAGCCTACAATTCGGCTACTAATGGTTTGGCCGAAGCCTTCAACAAAACTATCATCAAGCTCCTTAAGAAGTTTGTATTTACTAACAAACAAAATTGGAGTGAAAAGCTTAGAGAATGTCTTTGGGCCTATCGTACTACGGTCCACAATCCCACAGGCTGTACACCTTTCTCTTTAGTGTATGGCTGCGAAGCAGTTCTACCCCTGGAACTTCAAATTTTGTCCTTAAGGATTGCCATCGCTAATGAGCTGACAACGGAGAACAACGATATTCTTCGACTTCAGGAATTGGAGGCGCTTGGCGAGAAGCGGCTATTGGCTCAACAGCATATTGAGTTATACCAAGCCCGCATCTCGAAGACTTTCAACCGTAGAGTTAAAGTTAGAGCCTTTCAGAAAGGAGAGCTCATTTTAACAGTCAGACGTACCATGACTATGACTCATATGAGCAAAGGCAAGTTCGATGCGAAGTGGGAAGGGCCTTACATTGTGAGCAAAGTCTTCTCAAATGTAGCCTATCAACTCTCGGAGCTGGACGGTCGAGTTGCTATGATGCCTATCAATGACAAATTTCTTAAGAAATACTATGTATGAATGTAACAAGGATTTCATGTAAATACAACAAGTCAGTGCATAAATGAAGTTTGATTTTATTTCATCATGAATGACGTTACATAATATCAAGGATAAGAATCACTATCATTATTTTTATAGAGAGGACGAGGACCACTGACGTCCTTCTCAAAAATATAATCAGCAAAAGAGCCGAGAACATCCTTGCTCGAACCCACCAGGAACTTGCAAGCAGTTATCCTCATGGCCTCTTCTTCTTCAGTCTTCCCTGGTTCAAGTAGGAAATCCAGGATATCTCACGGTGGCTGGGTTATAGACGAACTTTCACCTGCCTCCGTCTGCTTTGGCTGAGTCGGTTCGGCAGGACGTTCTTCAGTGCCCGCTTCAACCTTCGGCGTGATCTCAGTCTTCTTTGATGCATCTCCAGACGACATCTTTATGTTGAAAAGTAAAAATGATCATTCCATCTAATTTTCTGTTCTATTTATAAAAAGATATTAATGGAACAACGAAGTGACAAATTCATCTGACGGTTCATCCGTTCATTACATCTATCTGACGGTTCACCCGTTCATTACATTCATCCGATGGTTCACCCGTTCATCCATTCATCCGACCGTTCACTCGTTTATCCATTCATCTGACGGATCACCCGTTCATCCAATTCCTCTGACGGTTCATCCGTTCATTCCAACGATTCATTTCGTTCATGCATTTTGAAGATTCATCCATTCATTCATATCAGCAACTTGTCATCTTTGATTAAGTTGTCTACTGAAATAATGATATTCAATAAATTATATTCTGTAATGTCTACATTACATCTGAGCAGATATAATGAATATAATTATTTTCTAAATCAAGAAATATATCACGTCCCAGACCTCTGAATATATTTTCTATCGCTATTATTTATATCCTAATGAGATATGCAATAAATAATAGAGCCACAAAGAGAATGTCTTTTTATTGATCAAAATTAAAAGGCGTTACAAAAAGACATATTACAAAACAGAAGATACAAAAATTCTTTCTATTCAGCTGGTAGAGTCATCAAACTAGCCATCTGCTGCTTTAAAGTTTGAGGTCGCTCCTCCCGAGAATCCATCACCCGCCTTCTAGCTTCCTCCATACCAGAATTTTCATCAAAAGTTGGTAAGGTTACTAGTCGGCGGAAGATTTCAGCTTGATGAGTCCTGACATACTCATCTCTTTCGTGGGTCAGAATGTCCAATTGCTGGACTGCAGCTTGATATTGAGTAGTCTCTTCTTCCAGAGCAAGTTGAACAATTCTCAACTCTTCTTGAAGTCGATCGAACTCTGCTTTCAGCTCAGCAACTTTCTTTTTCTTCTTTCCAGCAGCAGATGCTATTATTTCCATCTGGGAGTTGTACTCTGAAGACTTGGCAGCAAAAGTATCCAAGAAAACCTGGAAATCAGCTTTTTTAGCTGCAGCCTCTCGAGACATCCTCTCAAACTCAGCATGTACCAAGGATTCCACCTCTCCCCGATTGAGATCTTTATAGATCTTAACTGATTCTTCCAGCTCATCCAGTATGTGTTCAAGGTAAGCAGCTTGCGCTTCATCACCTTGATTTTGGATGGCAGCGATCAGATAAGAGGTTGGACACCTAACAGTTATGAAACCAACATCTTCTTTCTCCATTACCCTTTCTATTAAGGGTCCTAATGAATTGAAGAAAAGGTTGGTGAAAGAACCAATTATAAATCTTTTAGTAGCTATGGCACCGGGTGTAACAGCTACTCCCATGGATGTTAAAGCAGCAGGTGCCTGCACAGGCGGATGTTCGACAGTATAAACCGTAGTCTATTTGGATAAAGGAGCCATGGTAGAGCTGGTTGCTCCTCCCAAACGTTCCTCTGCGAAATCAAATAAACTCTATCAGTTTGCTGTCATTAGCAACTATCGAAAAGGATCAAAAGTAAGGGCAATCTTACCATTGCTGGGACCAGTGACAAGTTTGTCATCTGCTAACATGGGTTGTAGCCTCGCGGAAGTAGCTTCAGACATTATTGTCTGGCTACTACCCGCTTCAGAGCCGCCTGATAAGTGACGGCTACTGCTGGCTATCTCCTTTATTGGCACTATATCAGTGCATGTCGGAGGAATAAATGAAAGTTGAATTTCTGTTTGGATAAAAATTAAGATGTCAGCCATTTAATCCATAAAAGAAGGGTACTAATATCAGTCAATACCAATACCTCCTTGATGGGTAATAGTAGCTCCCTCCGGTGCTACTTCTTGTACCGCATTCTTCTCTAGGGATGCATGTACATCAGCATCCTCTTCTGGATTCAGAGTGTCATCAACAGCCTCTGCTGATGTATCTTCATCACTTGCACTCTCTTCACGTGCTTCTTCACTATTAGTTGCGACAACTGGATCTACATCATCGTGGAATCCAAAGTCACAATCGTCCAGTGCCTCAATCATTAACTTATCTTTTTCGGTACGTAGTGATCGAAGAGAAGCCGGAAGGTGGGCAGTTTTTGTTTCTGGCTCATTTGGCTTCGCAGCCTCATCTACTATCTCTGCGATATCCTCCCTGGTCTCTACAACCTTGTCTCTTCCCTCTGGACTGAGAGCTTCCTACCTGGGTTCATTGACAGGTGTAGGGGACGACATCATGACTCCGGCAACAGCACTAGTCACGACAGATGACATGATAGGTCTTGGAGGAGTGGCCACTTTCCTCCTGAAAACTATCTTCTTTCTGCGTAAAGGTCTCTCCGGACTCTCTACATCTACAACATCTACTTGCCTTTGAAGAGAGGTCGGAGTCGCCGCCTCTTCTCTCTGAGTCGACTCAGCATGCTGTCGAAATTGCGACTGGGTGGTGACCCTTTCTGAAGATTCTATGATAATCTTTCTCTTAGCAACTGGAGAAGAGGGTTCTTTCGCCTTCCTTTTCTTCCTTTCCTTGAATGGAGATCTGACGACCTTCAAAGAGACGCGCAGCAGCTCGTTGACTTCTTCAGGAAAGTTGGCTTCCCTTGAAGCTTCCAACGGTGCATCAACTGGCTCATCTTCTTCATCATTTCCAGGAGCTACCACAAGAGATGCTCCCTTCTTTAATCGGACCGCAGTCGCAAAACTGTCTATGAGACTAAAATTCTCAACAAAAGTGTTCGCCGATGTGTAGAAGAGCAAATATGTATATTGCATACGAGGACCGTGATCGCTCTTTAGCGGCATCGAGAACATCGTCCTCGTGTCCCGAGCATTATAGTAAGCCCAAGCCCGAGCTCCATCGATTAGATAACCTTTTCCTTATAGGCACGTTATGGCATTGTCTACGTTGAATTGGTTATAGCCGAATTGGTGTACAAATCGGCACGGAAGATAAGGCTCCTGATAGCACTCATCTTCAAATCGATACACTAAGTAAGATTGCCGGATCGTCTTCAACCAGTTGAAAATTGTGTGGCCCAGAGGCTGTACCCTTCCAGAATCGACAAGGTTGGTGGACATATGCTTGTAGCCAGCCGGAGGGGGAACATAATAGAAGTTCCATCCCTTTCCATGATTCAGAGCGCGTCTGCAATCTTTTAAAGTGGTATATATCCACTTGCTTTTGGAGAATCTCCTCAAGAAGCTGCCGCTCACCGCCCCCATATCGGGGTTCATCAGTGAAGGATAGTGCCGAAGCAGCTATCCGAACAGATACGTGTATGGTAGCTCTAGCTGAGGAAAGCTTCCTTTCTCACCATATCCTCGAAGCATTTGATCGACAAAGAGGCGGAGGCCAGCATTAACTCTGCAAGTCATCGCTGACAATAGATCCATCCGATAGCCAAAGACTAAGCGGACAACAGCAAACAGCACGCCTCGATGAAAGCGATCGACGGTACTAGCTCCAGGAACGACGTATCGTCGGAGCCATTAAGTGAGAAAACCCACCAACTGGGCCTCCTTTGACATGGGCCTATAGCCCATCATCATAAAACTCTCAATAATGTCATCTTTCTTGAGAGAGGGATATTTGTTCGCCATGAAATATAAAAGAACCGAACAATTATCAGAGGACCGAACTTTTACTTCACGTAACAAACTTGCTTATACAAAGAAAGCCTAGGGACGAAAACCTAGGTACAGCAGTCTAAGTACAATTGTTTATTTTAGATTCTGGGGGTGACGATAGAGGCTCGGGAAGGCGACGGCAGCCCTGCCTTACTCCTTGGACGATCGGTATGCAGCCTTGGCTCCTTGTGAAAAGATGGTAGGCGTTGACGAAGAAATGCTCTTCTTGCTCCTCTGTGGCTCTTCTGGCTTCTCTCTCTCTCTCTGTGTATTCTTTTTTTTGACTATTGGGGGGGTCTCTCTGTATATACGTATTTTTTCTCTGAAATTGTATCTCTTACAAGGGAATGGCACCTTGCTATTTATAATAGTGGGATGTGATCATTAGGGTTGCCAATGATTAGCTTTTGGAGATGACGGCGGCTTAGAGATTGGTCCATCGTGGCCATTCGTTTTAATTATGATGAATCTGGGCCATTAGGTGTAGATTGTACCAAATCCCATGAGCAATTAATGCTGACTGGAATAAATCTTCCTTATACTGATCTTCTGATATCTGCGAATAAATCAGATCTATTCTTCTGCCACGTGTCCCAGATCTATTGGGATCTGACCCAATCATTAATGGCAGCCAATCTGAGGAATTAATCGATTTAGGACACGTGTCCTAGGAGCTGCTGAAGGGAATCTGGATCGCATGAATAGTGAGCCGCATATGAATGTGAGCCACATATGAATATGAGCCCACGTGTCAGGGCTGTGTGGGCAGTAGCCTTGACTTGAGTCCTCTAACCACAGAGAAGTAATCCTTGTGGGCCGCATAGGTATATATCCGTCTGGGCCGCATGGATATGATCTTCTTGAACCGCATAAGAAGTCCTCGCTCGAGCCGCATGAGACTTTCATGGCCTGAGCCGCATAAGATGGATTTACTTCTGAGCCGCATGGGAAGTCTTTTGCTCGAGCCGCATGAGGCTCCTATGGCCTGAGCCGCATAGGATGGATTCACTTCTGAGCCGCATGGGAAGTCCTTTGCTCGAGCCGCATGAGGCTCCTATGGCCTGAGCCGCATAGGATTTATTCTGAACCGCATGAGAAGCGAGCCTCATACGAATACCCACGTGGCAAGGCCACGTGGCATTTTTTATGGCTCTCGGGGGATTTGTGTCAGAGATTTCTTTCCTTTTCCCTAGAGATTCATCATTATGGCAGAGCTATAATTACCTGCCTTTGGTGTCAGGGCTGTCAACTTTTCAGAGGGGTCAGCCGTCATAGCAATTAATGCAGCGTGGGTGGAGGGAAGCACTATCAGGCCACGTGTCTTCTGAGCCGCATGAAATGCTTTGGGCCGTATAGCTCCTTATGCCGCATGACTACCTGAGCTGCATTCGTTTTCTGAGCCGCATGGATCTTTCCTGGCCGCATGAATCATTTCCTTTAGTATTTTCCATGCTTCTACAGTACCCCCTTCAAAGTTTTCAATTTGTGAAATTGAAATACTTTGAATAAGAAGCATGGCCAGGTTCCTCTAGCTGCATATGGAATTCTGACCGCATAGAAGTCTCGACCGCATGAATTATTCAGCCGCATAAGTGACTTAGCCGCAGGAGACTGTTCAGACGCATAGCTTCTTGCCACGTCATTACTTGCCACGTAGGGCAATCTTTAGTACTTGAATGCTGTTGATTTTTTAAAGGCCGCTTTTTGGTGCGGGATCCGAGGAGTTTGGCCTTCATTTTCGGCGGCTTATTTTGATAACCGAAGAGTCGGTTTACGTCTGCGTACGGGGATCGAAACGCTCCGTCTTTATTTATAAATACGGGTGACTTTAGCCGGAAGGACTTCTTTACCTTCTCTTTCGTTCACTCTTTTTCTTGTCTTCTCTTTCTGATCTTCCTTGTCCTCTCATCGAAGCAGTGGCTCCTAAGTCTTCTAAAGTTATTTTTGCCGCCGCGAAGGGCAAGAGAGTGACGTCCTCGTCAGCCATCGAGCGTGAAGCGCCTGAAATGCCATCTGATGTTCGTTCAGCCTTTAAGGGTAAGGGTTGCATTTGGATCTTGAGTACCCATGGCTCTGTCACATATTTATGCGCAAGCCTCCTTCCAAGTTGCTGGCCGAGCCGCATATGCTGTATGAGCCGCATGACTTTTTCATGCCCGAACCGCATAGACAATGCCTCATGTTTGAACCGCAGAAGAAGGGTTTAAACGCATAAAGTCTCCTCTGAACGGAGCCGCATATGTTTTTAGCAGGCTGAACCGCATAGCATTTTGCGCCGCATGAGTTCTTCTGTTAGAACTGTGTATATTCGTCCGATCCGCATAAGCTATCGAGCTAGAGTCATTTGGTACTTCCATCTGATTTGGGCCGCATGAAACTGTCTTGACTCGAACCATACAGGCTTTCTCGACACTGTATTTCTTGGGACCCAACTGGACTGGAGCCGCATAAGACCCTATTGACCTGAACCGCATAGGCTTGCGAGAGTTTCTTCATTCAGTAATTTTTTTGTATAAGCCATTTTTTAATCCTGTTTCTTCTTTCTCTCTCTCTCTTTTCTTTCTTTTCAGTGAACCTCTTAACCAATCCAGCAGGGGAGCTCCTTGTGGGTTCAGCTCAGTATGCCGCAAACGTGCAGCTTGACGAGTTAATCCGTCGTATAGAGGATCAGCTTCCCACCAATGAGCCTAAGGAGAGAGTGGCTGCTATTAATAAACAATCCTTCCGCTTTCTTTGTTCAATGATGAATTCGGAGAAGTTGGATGGAGAATTTCTGAAACCAGCTTTTCTCTTTGGGGACGCCCTTTTCATAAAGAACTCCAGATTGCTGGATATCTCCGAGCACTGGGATTTTTCTATAGACGGGGTAGAGATTCATATCCCTGAGATGGAGCAGCATTATCCCCTCTCATGGTTTAACATGGTACCGTTGGGTAGGACTATGGTGGGCGCCCTGACTCCCACCCAACAGGGAATGTTTGTGAGCAAAATTTACTACAACAGATGCACGGGTTTAGTATGTGCGGGCAAGGAATCCGTGAGTCGGACTGTGACGGGGCTGCTCCCGGGCACTTTTGTAAATACAACTGGCCCTAATTTTACCTTCACCTTAGCTGATACATTTCTGAATCAGCTCGCTCACAAGGGGTCTTATCCCATAGGCAGGTTGTCGCTGCTGAATTGGATCAACCCCATTCCCATGTGGACTAATCTTACCTCATGGATTTTGAGGAAGTATGGGGACTTTCTTCAGGAAATTGATCTCTACTACGCCGTCAGGGGTACCTGCTACGGGTTGCCCATTAATAAGCCCTTGTTTATGGCTCTATTGGAGCTATATAACCGCCGTACAGGGACTTTCTTTACCCCCGGAGGATAACTGGGGCTGGCTCTTCATGAAATGAATACTGTGTCTAGGTTGCCGTGGGGAGGTAAAGCTTTTGAAGTGTATACACCGACGAACGAAGAACTCGAAGCACTGGACCTACAGTTTCCTGGTTTCGTTGCCGTGTATCAAGAACTGTTGTGTCATCACAGCGCCTGCCATCAGATGGCTATCAAGAAAGTAAATAGTTCGGAAGGGAACGCTCCTCATACCAAGGCCTGGATTTTGTATCTTTTCAAGTTGCGTCGTTCCGGTCAAGTTTCGTCTCGAACTCCTCGAACCCCGGAGGAGGTGGAGGATATGAAGTCGAAGGTCAAGGTAAGACTGGCGCTCCTCCCGGCTATGGTGTGTAGCATACACCACGGCCTTCGTGCCTTTTCATCCAAAGTTATTGCTCGCGATGTGTCGATGGACTTTAAACGAATAGAATTACCCTACCACTACCTCATGGGGTGGTTATTGTTGCACTATCGGTCGTTGATGAGGCTGGGACCCGATGAAGATGTTTCTGTTGATGACGCCTTCCCCTTCCGGTATCGTCATCAGCCTTGGGAACATGATACCATGTCGGCCTGCCGGAGGGCGTTGGCAAGAATTGATGGGCCCGAATTCTTCGTATCTCTTCCTGAGTTCACCCCCGGCGAAGTGAGGAGGGTATATGTTGACGGCGTTGACCCCCCCAACTTTTATCTGAGAAGATGCTTCTTTGGTTGCGCAACATTCGTCCCGCGCACTTGGTGTATCGTTACCGGAATAGAGTATACCTGGAGCCTTATCTGCCCAGTAGATTTTCCCGTCAATTCGGGTATAGCCAATTGTTCCTGGATCGCCCTAGCGCTTGCTTAAGCTTCGAGGGCAGTGTGCTCGATGGTGTCCGGGCTTGGCATTATTATAATGCGACCCATACCCGAGCCAGCTTCTCACTCTCTGATGCCAAGGTGGAGGGTGATATCTTTTATATAGCGGCCCTTTATCATGTTGCGGCGAGCAAACCCCCTGTTAGTTTTGATATGAATACTAGCTTCATTACTGGCACCGGTTTGGCTGAGAAGCCAGAAGGGTCCAAGAAGAGGAAGAGGGGGGCGAACAGGGTTCCTGTGCCGGACTCAGAGTCCACTAGGGCGGATGAGGAGGACGACGAACAGGACACTGATGACTCATCTCATTCTTCGGGCGAGGAGGTTGGGAGTCAACCCCCTGTCATGCAGGTGGAAAGGGCCGTGGGTCAATCGTCTGGTTTGTCTGACGAGGTGGTGGAGGATCAACCGTCTGCAATACCCAGCCCTTCGCGTAAACAAAGCAGGCGCGTGACTACCGCAGATGACCGAACCCACTCCACGAAGCATGTTGCGGTAAGACGTCGCAGGCTGCTTCTTGATGTTGTGGATGATGTTCCTGAGGTGATTTGGACTTCAGCTGTTTCCTTTTTTCTTCTTCTATGTTATGCCTTAATTATTTGTTTCTTTTGCTCTTTTATAGGCGTCGGATGAGCTCGTCCCTCAGGACCCGACTACCGAGGCTGATACGGTCCTGTCTCATTTAGTCAGTGGTGTGTGTACTGCTATCATCGCTGCTGGAGTGCTTCCGGTTATGACCGAGGATTCCCACCGTGCTGGAACCTCAACCCAGGGGGATGGGGGCTTTACTGCGCCCGTTCCTGAAACATCCGAGCTTCCACATGATGACTTTGTGGGTGGGGAAACTATGCCGGCTAAGAATGAGTCGTCGCCCCCACGCTCTTCCCCTGGTAATACAAATCGAACCATAGCTCGTGAATAAGCCTATGTGTTCTTGTTATTTTTTATTTCAGATTATGTTGACTAATGGTTGATTTGGATGTTCAGATCTCAACCCTTCGCTGCCAGTGATTGATGTTGCTAGATCGCACCCTACCGGAGAAGGCCTGACAGAGCCTCTTTGTGTCGAGGGGCCCTTGTCTGGGTCAAGCTCAGGGTCTCGGGTAGCAGTGCAACTGGGACAAGAGGCGATGCCCCCTGTGTCCTCCTCTGCGAATGTATTTTCAGGGGTTAACCTTTCCTCCCTGCCGAGCATCCAGGCTCTTCGGGCGGCGGAAGAGGAGTTAGCCGCCATCCAAGCATCCTTCCGTACGAAATTTGCTTCCTTGGTGGCGGGTGCAGTAACTTCTGAAGCTGCTCTTCCGGTATCGTCTGCCATTCTCCCTCTGACGCCGTCCTCTATGGAGGTCTTGGATGACGCGTTACAGTATGTGGTTGCCAGCTTCAATCGTCATTTGAAGAGAGGGGTCGAGGCAGAAGTGGAAAGGGGGACTCCCTTTACTCTGGCCCGTCGATGTGCCGGAGGTCAGATTGCCATCCATAAGACACTTCCTGGAGGAGGGGAATTGGCAGCGCTTTTGGAATCGAAGCTATTAGAAGCTGATCGTCTCGTGGCCCAGTTTTGCTTGTTGCAACAGACTGATTTACCTGCGGCCATAAATTAAGAGTACAATTTTCTCATTACTGCGGTGAAGAAGGTGATGGCTGCCCGAGAATCGCTTAAACCGGCTATATTGAAGGACCGCCGGGACCTGACTCGATTGCATGACCAGTGGAGCCGTCGGACTGAAGATTGCTCGACTCGGGAAGCGGATGCTTCCCGCGGGGTAGCCGATACTCGGGAACATATCCTTGAACTCCAGAGAAAACTGGCTTTCCTTGAGTCAGAGCTTGAGACCGCTCGTTTTGAGAAAGAGGCTGCTATCCAGGAGGTTGAAAAGTACAGTAGGGCTTCCGCTAATCTAGAGCTTGCCCTCAAGAAAATGGAGGATAATTGGCAGGCATATACTCTTCTGACTGATGCAGAGCAGTTATCCCAAGAAGCCGAGCGTCGAGCTAAGCAGAGGCTTGATAGGGGGACAGCCTTGGTGAAAAATCGTCTCTTGGAGTTGTGCAATGCAGAACTATAATCGGATTTTTTTCCTTTTGTTTTGTTTCTGTTTACTTTCTTTCTGGAGAGGACATGATCCCGAAAGTATGTAATGCTTTTTTCTTCCTTTAAATAAAGAGTACTTTCAATTCTACCCTTTATTTGTATTACCTGCTGCGCCTGTAATATTGTGGTGATGTTTACCCCGTATAGGAGATATATTTGTGGACCTGTTACCCATGGCGTACCTTAGTTTTAGGCAGAGGTAACAAGTTTTGATCAGGGTACCTGAAGCAGCCATAGCGAAGTGGTCATGGGTGCTCTGGGTATTGAGAAAAAGGATATTGTTGAGGATAGATTTGTGCTAAGAAATTTAGCTGAGGATATTTGTGGGCCTATTATCCTTGGCGCACCCTGGTTTTAGGGCACGGATAATAGGATGAAGGGGAACCGACATACTTGCTCAGAGGTGACGAGGACATGGCAAGTGGGAAGGTTTTTTAAACGTAGAGTCTTCCTACTCAGAGGTAATGAGAACATGGTAGGGGTGAACTCGACGGAGGATATTGTTGGTCAACAGAGGACATTTGTGGACCTATTACCCTTGGCGTACTCCGGTTGTGGGTACAGATAATAGGTCGAAAGGGGATCATCATACTTACTCAGAGGTAATAAGGACATGGCAAGTATGAAGGTTTCTTCGACGGAGCCTTCCCATTCAGAGGTAATAAGGACATGACAGGAGTGGGCTCAATAAAGGAGGGTACATAGAACAACTCAGAGGTAATGAGGACATGGGAGTTCTACGTGGGGGGTGATTTTTTTTGGCGGAAGTGGGACGACTCAGAGGTAATGAGAACATGGCCGTCTTGGAAGTTTGTAGACCCGTTATCTTTGTTGTGCACTGGGAGTGCAGGTATTAGATCATGAGGGAGGATCTCTTGTAGGAAGAAAGTTCAGCGGTATGGTTATACATGACTTTCTTTCAAAAGAGTGACCAGGAGGTAAGTTCAGGGGTACCGATGGGTACATAACTCGACAATGTTAGAATCAAAGTGTAAGTTCAGAGGTACCAGCAGGTACATGACTTGGAAATTTGGGATATCTGCGTGGAAGAAGGGCATGAGTTCAGCGGTACACGCGGGTACGTGACTCGAAATTTTAGAATATGGTGAGTGTGAGTTCAGTGGTACCAGCGGGTACGTGACTCGGAAATCTGACAGTTTATGGAGTGAGTTCAGTGGTACGAACGGGTACGTGACTCGATAATCTAGAAAACTATGAGGGCGAGTTCAGTGGTATCAGCGGATACATAACTCGAGAATCTGGAAAACTATGAGGGTGAGTTCAGTGGTATCAGCGGATACATGACTCGATAATCTGGAAAACTATGAGGGTGAGTTCGGTGGTATCAGCGGATACATGACTCGAGAATCTGGAAAACTATGAGGGTGAGTTCAGTGGTATCAGCGGATACATGACTCGATAATCTGGAAATTTGTGGAGCGAGTTCAGTGGTACCAGCGGGTACGTGACTCGAAAATCTGGAAAATATTATTTAAACATAGTATTTCTTCAGGAACTTGCCGTTGACGGGCAGCATGAGCAAGTCTCCATTTTGTTTTACTAGGCGGTAAGCACCGTTGGAGAATACTGTCTCTATGATAAATGGACCTTCCTACTTTGGCTGGAACTTGCCGGCAGACTTGTGAGTCATGACCATCGGCCTCCGGACTGCCAGAACAAGATCACCCACTCGGAATGTTCTGATTTTGACCTACTTGTTGAAGGCTCCTGAGATGCGTGCTTGGTATAGCTCGATCCTTTGCTGAGCTAGGAGGCACTTTTCATCTAAGCCCTCTAACTCTAGCAGTCGACGTCGGTAGTTGTCATCCGTTGTCAATTGATAAGTGAGGGCGACGCGGAGTGAGGGTATTTGAGATTCTAACGGGAGAACCGCTTCACTTCCGTACACCAGGGAGAATGGTGTATTCCCGGTGGCTGTTCGAACTGTGGTGCGATAAGCCCATAAGCATTCACCGAGCTTCTCGTTCCAGTCACGCTTGTTGGAGGAGACGAACTTCTTGAGGAGTTTGATGATCGTTTTGTTGAACGCCTCTTCTAACCTGTTTGCTGTTGGGTTGTACGGCGTCGAAGCGATATTCTGAATACGGTGTTTATCACAAAATCGATAGAATATGTGGCTTACAAACTGCGGGCCATTATCATGGATGATCCTTCAGGGCAGTCCAAAGCGGTAGATGACGTGATGCTTAAGGAAGCTGATTACGTTTGAAGTCTTGACTTCTGCGAGTGGGGCAGCTTCCGCCCACTTGGAGAAGTAATCCGTGATCGCAAGTATGAAGCGATGTCCTCGGAAGGAAGGTGGGGTGATTGGACCAATGATATCCATTCCCTATGCTTCGAATGGCCCGGACGCCACCGTCGGATGTAGAAATTCGGATGGTTGATGAATGAAGTCCGCGTGGACTTGGCAAGCTTTGCACTTTCTAGCATAATCGATCGCATCTGCCACCATTATAGGCCAATAGTAACCTATTCGGCGAAGACGATCTTGTAGTTTTGGGCCGGGTTGGTGGGCCCCGCAGACACCATCATGAGCTTCTCGTACTGCTTCTTTGGCTTCTGTGTTTGACAGACACCGAAGTAATAATCCGTCGTAAGAGCGGCGATACAGCATCTTCGTCTCTGTATCGTAGAAGAATCTAAGAGAACGCCTTCTGATGGAAGTGGCTTCCTTTGGGTTCTCGGGCAGGATGTCGTAGACGACGAAGTAGATAAATGGTTGTCTCCAATCTGGGGCGTCATCGATCGTCTGTGCGGAATAACTTGCCACGAATTACACATTGTTTTTAGGACAGACCAGTTCATGGCCTATCACTTCCACTGATTGGTGATCACAATTCGGAACTGCTAGGGAAGCGGCAAGACCAGCTAAGGCATCTGCTTCGATGTTTCGGAGTCTGGGGACATGTTCGATGAAGAACCCCTCAAATGACGAGATGATATCGATCGCTATTTGGTGATAAGGGATCATGTCTTCGTGATGGACTTCGTACGAACCACAGATCTGATTGACGATTAGTTGGGAATCGCCGTATGCTTCAAGGTATTCTACCTCCAGCTCTCTTGCAAGTTGGAGGCCAATGACCAGAGCGTTGTACTCGGCCACATTGTTAGAGCAGGGCTCTGTGAGGGAATAGGTGCGGTTGATCACCAATCCGGAAGGGGAGACCAGCACTACCCCGACTCCGACGACTATATTGCCTTTAGGTCCGGTCCTTGAAGCACCGTCAAAGAACATTCGCCATATAGACTCGTGAGAGGTTGCATGCGAATTGGCGACCTCGTCTGGGATCTCTTCGTATATTCTGGAGGACTCCGAGCCTGGGTGGGCTGCTAAAAAGTCTGCCAGGGCTTGACCTTTGACTGCCTTTTGTGGGACAAAGATCATATGATAAGGGGATATCAATATTGCCCATGTAGCGAGTCGAGAGCTAAGTGCCCCTGGTTTGGTCATGAGGACTCTGAGAGGGTTGACCCGTGAGATCACATGTATCGTTTGTCCGGTGATATAGTGTCGCATCTTCTGAATGGCAAACACCAAGGCGAGGCATTCCTTCTCAACCGCGGTGTATCGGTGCTCGGGTCCCACCATCATTCGGCTGAGATAGTATGTGGCTTGTTCGTGGCCTGCATCGTTGTTTTATGCCAACAGGGCATCGAGGGAGTGTTCCATTGCTCGTACATAGAGCAGGAATAGTTTTCCAGGGACTGGGGCCACCAAGATCGGAGGATTTGACAAATATTCTTTGATGCTGTCGAAAGTGCGCTGGCATTCTTCGTCCCATACGAATGAGACTCCTTTCTTCATGAGGTGCGTGAATGGTCGGCATCGCCCGGAGAGGTTGGAAATGAACCTTCTGATGTAAGCTAGCCTTCCTTGAAGGCCTCTGAGTTCGCGGAGATTTCTCGGGGGACCCATCTCCATGATTGCTTTTGTCTTTTCAGGGTCTACATGGATACCCTTTGCAGTGATGATGAAGCCTAAGAACTTTCCGTTGGATACGCCCAGGAAGGACTTCGTAGGGTTCATTTTCAAATTGTATGTTCGCATTAGGTCGAATACCGTCCTTAGATCCTGCAGATGGTCTTCCTTGCTACGGCTCTTGACGGCTATATCGTCAACATAGCACTCTACCGTCTTGCGTAAGTGGTCTCTGAAGATGATGCTCATGGCTCTCTGATATGTGGCGCCAGCATTCTTTAAACCGAAAGGCATGACTGTGTAGCAGAACGTGCCAATCGGTGTTCGAAATGATGTATGCTTTTCGTCGTCATGAGACATTTTGATTTGGTTGTACCCCGAGAAGTCATCCATGAATGACATGCGTTCGAAGCCGCAGGTATTGTCGATCATGATGTCTGTGATAGAAAGGGAAGAAAGGTCGACTATCGAAGCCATCGGAACAGAGGATGACACAAGGACCATCGTCCCCTGCCCCGACTGCCCCGAGAATTGACCCGTGAGACTCGGGCCCCCAGAAGACCCCGTAAAACGAGTCGGGCAGTGAGAAGGCACACCCCTTTCCACCGAGGCCCCTTCGGTTGGGGTTGTCTCAGCAACGTCCATCCTCAGCACGGAAGGGATAGGACCTGAATGTCCAGAATAACAATCAATCGACGTAACCCGAAGGACATGATGATAGAGTAGATAGGCTTCTTCACGGGTTAAGATTCGGCTAATCTTACCAGGGGAGGGGCATAAAGGCCGCGGCTCATCCACAACTGGCATAGTCCCCTCACCCGCGATCCCCGAGTTAAGCTCAGTCACATCCCCTGCCTCCGTCACCTTAAAGGGAGATACAGATTGATCTGAGTTCTCTTGAATAGGAGCAGGCTCATGGGAGTCTCCGTCATTCTGGATCACCACCACGACATCCTGAAGCTCTTCTCCTTCTCCCGACACCTAAAAGAAGGGACGAAGATAGTCAGGATCGAAACTCGAAGAAAAGGAGGGGGAAGGGATCAAGAGCAGTTTTGTTACCTCTGACGCAGGGTTGACTTCTCCGCCACCCTCTTTTATGGCTAGCGGACGGTGCCTAGTCGCAACAAGCTTCCGGGATCGAGAAACACTGCCTGTAGGAGAAACTTGCCTGTTACACTTTGGAATAGGACCAGGCGCAACCAGAGATTGGTCCCTCAGCACCTCATCTGACAAAACGTGCGACTGACCCACCTCTGCGCCTACCGATGGAAGGATAGAGTCATCTTCACCACAATCATTGCCGTCGCCATCCTCAGCAGCGAAATCCAAATCTGGCACTTCGCCTCTAGTCTTCCTTTTCTTAGCCCCTTGGGAGCCTTCCTCCAGGCCGGTACCAACAATAAAACTGGTACCCGGGTTAAAATCGACTGGGGGCTTGCTCGCCATGACATGATACAGCGCTGCCATATACAAGATCTCCACCGACTTCTTGATGGCAGGAACCGAGAAAATAGTGCGAGAATGGAACGAATCATAATATTGCCAGGCCCTGATACCATCAAGAAGACTACCCTCATAACCCAGACTAGAACTGGGGCTGTCCAGACAAAGTTGGCTGTATCCAAACTGCCGGGCAAACCTGCTAGGCAGATAGGGCTCCAGAAAAACAGCATTACGGTTACGGTATACTAGATGTGCGGGGCGAATATTACGCAACCATAAGAGCATCTGGCCATCCAGAAGCTGAGGGGGCGCGATACCGTCAATATGTACAGCGTCTATGTCCCTGGCAGTGAAGCAAAGAACGGATACGAATATATGATACTTATCTGCCCTCGCTAATGCCATCCGGCAAGCCCGCATGGTTTCACATTCCCAAGACTCGTTACGATAGCGGAAGATAAGTGCGTCATCGTCAGTCATACCGTCTTCAGAACCCGGCCTCATCAAGGACGGGTAATGTATCAGCAGCCACCCCATCAAATAGTGATAAGACAACTCAATTCGTTCAAAATCCTTGGTCACGTTGCGAGCAATGATTTTGGATGTAAAAGTACGTAGGCCACGGTGTATGCCGCACACTATGGCCGGGAGGAGGGCTAGCCTGATTCGAAAAACTAACTTCACAGCCGGAAGGATGAAATTATAACTAATTCTCTCAATGGAACCAGCTCCTCCCGAGACTACACAGTTTCGTAGCCAGATCATCAAAAATCCCGCCAGAAGTGCTTTCTCAGATAGCTCCTGAGTCTCCTGGTAAAAGTAATCAAAAGTATCAGTCTGGTTCCCGAACCTATCGCTAGTAATGGCCATTCCCTTAGCCGACAACACCGAGTCCTCAACCGCTTCCCGAGGTCGAGGGCGACGAGAGGTGAGTCTACCTAAAGCATCTGTCGAGAAAAGGGCCGCGAAGCCACGTGTCACGACCCGCACCCTAGAGTTAGGGCCCGAGAACCTAACAACGCCCAGCCTACGCCGCAGTGTCGGCGGTAGAACGCTGTCCTAGGTCTCAATGCATCTAACAGTATAAGACTAAACAGTTTATACTCCCCGAATGGGGGTGACATAGCAGAATGTAAACTCAATCACATCTAAGGTAGAGCATAAAGAAAGATAGATAAAACATGAAATCGAAAAGAGATACAACAGATAGAAGTCTAAGTGTCTAAGATACAAACTCAGAATACATCTCAAAACCCAAATACAGTAATCCATAAATATAACTCAAGATGACTGAAAATAAACTATAAGCAAAAACCTTAGCTATCTATGCAACCTCTACTGTCTCCTCTAGGCTAGCAGGCAACCTCCACGCTATCTGTAAAATTTATCAACAGGTCCAGTCAGGACAGGAGCGAGCATAGTACATCTCAACAAGTCATAACAGGATAGGAAATGTAATCATGCTAGAGAATAAAATACAGGATCTGAAGAAATAGCATAATGTAAAAGAGAGACTGTAAGTAAATATCTATGGTATATAGAGAGAGACAGTGCTAGTGATTCAGAGTACAGGATAAACATGTGAATGGCATGGGACTGATTCATGATTACACTACTTGGAATTGATTCATGATTACACTACTTGGAATTATTCACATGTTCATTTATACTCCCCCATCCCCAATCAATACACAAGGATCCAATCAAGTTACGTTAAGATTCATGATTACACTACGTTGCCCATAAAGGGTGATTCATGAATTGATTCGTGAAGGCTCGGTGATCATGAGGGTACATGAGTCACTAGCTGATTCCCAAAGATTCATGATGATAGAAGCATATGATACGTAATGTAAGTGAAACACACATGACAAAAGTATCTGATGCTCCCGAGAGGGATAACAACTCATGAAGGGATCCATATAGTACCAATCCGTGTTACCAACGTGTCAGCATCAAGTAAGATAGTCTAAAGCAGAAAATATAATCCTAAATATGATATAAAATGATCAGAGAATGTACTCGCCTGATATCTTAATGTCCAAGGTAAAGATACTGTCCGAGGAGAGGTGTCTGGCTCCTAATTAGAACAGCACAAGTCACAACATGTCCAGAAGGGTAATATAAAGCACTACAATGCATTCTACATGAATCTAGGTCAAACTAGGCCAAAGTCAACCCTTGGTCAACTCTGGTCAACTGCACTAGTCAAACTAGGTCATGTCCTAACCCAGCAAGTCTTACTAGGCCTAACCAAGACTATCCTACAAGCACACATCAATACAAGGCTATACAAGCCAATATACACCCAACTCTATATAGCATGCAATTATTCAATACTCAAATAGGCAAGAATTCATATTGGATATACACTAGGTAATCTATTACTTTAAGCTATATATGTCTACACATATATGCACATGCATATATTGGTATTCAACATTAGATCTATAATCATTGCATTTCAAATGGTTATATAAACCTATATATTACAACACAATATGCTAACATATATATAATATACATACATAGCTAAGTTAACTATATTCATAAATACTTATTTAAGAGGCTATGTGTGTGTAGGTGAACATGGCAAAGGGGCAAGTGAGGGTTAAATGGGCATACATAGTGTATACATATCAAAGGGTATCAAAGTGTAAGTGAACAAAGTGTCAAGTGTGATAGTGTCAACATAGTGTAAGGGGTACATGAGGTAATATAGGATTTGTGTTAACATAGAATATTACATCTCATTAACTTGTATATTGCATACATTACATCTATTATTACATTACATTCATGCTTGCATTCATTCATCATTTATTTATTCTCTTGTACTACTATATGCGTCACACATTACATACTATGGAACCTACATATTCATTACAAGCCATACTTATACATGCTTACATTAGATAGGATACTTACACCTCATACATCATTTATTTAACCATTTACTCACGCTTGCATTCTCTATTTAGTTACATAATATATATACATTAACATGGATTAAAATCAAATAGAATATTATATTACACACAAGGGTGCACAAAATGCATATACCGAATAGTAACTCCTACTAATAATCAATATTGTACCATCTCAGCATGAATTAAAATCTAGGATTAAAGTATGTTATAGATCTATGTGTTAGCTTTCCGAAACTTCAAACGGATTGCGTTTTCGTTTCCGAAAACTCCCGGAATCGCGAAAACACCGAGAACGCATTTGTCTTTCGTATAGCTGACACTCAAATAATTCTCCAGAAAGTTACAGAAAGAATTAGGCCTATTAATACATGTTTTTGGAAAGCTAACTTCAATACGCTTCTTTTAAAAAAATGGAAGATTAAACTGAGCTTTGAGCTAGAAGTTATGATATTTCTAAGTTAGGGCTGAAATTAAAAACGTGGATAAAAATCATGACGGATTTAGATAGTTTGAGCCAAAAGAATACACAATATATATCCTAATTATCCACAACAATAATAGCAATAATAATATGAGGAACCACACTCACAAACTTGATTATATAATCATCATGAACCATTTATTACATATATAAATATAGATACGCTCTCATTACAATATATATATATATATATATATATATATATATATATATATATATATATATATATATATATAAATCTATATATGTAACATGAACACATCCACAAACACAAAGGACACTCCTATGACCTCCAAATGGACACAAAATGGACACAAATGGAGATACAACCATGGGGGTCATTCCTATGGGTTCAAAATAGACCTATATGCATGAGAAAATGAAAAGGAGAAGGGATTTATACCTCCCGGTAGATCGAATCGAAGAAAAACCTTCCCGAAGCGACACCGACACGTAGAGATTCTAAAAGGACACGAACGAGCTCTGAATCCTCCCAACTTGGGTAGCTTCCTCCTTGGCTAGAATGGAGAAGGAAAGAAGAAGATTTGGTGGTGAAATGGAAGGATTTGGTGGAGAAATTGCTAGGGATTGCTCTCTAGGAATTTGGGGAAGAACAAGAGAGAGAAAAATAGATGGATAATGACAAATGGGAGGCTCAACCCTATCCTTATTGTGGCTGGCCATAAAGGTGGTTTTGTCCTATTAGGAAAAGTCCAAAAGCCCCTACTAACCTATTCTATGAGTATTAGGAAAAGGCTAATTGGTTGGGGCTAAATTAGTAATTCTAAAGTCTCTAATCACACTAACCTTATCCATAATAATTAGTCTAACCTCTAACTAAAATATTTCTATCATGTGGACTAAAATTAATATCATGTGGGCCATGCCTAACTAGTGTGTGGGTCCCACTAGAGTCAAACTACCCCCGGGTCCCCGTTTCAAGTCGGATTTAGTTGAAATTCGAACCCGACTAAAATAACCCCAAAACAATATCATAAATAATAAAATAATATCAAAATAATTCAAAGAAGTCAAATACAAAAAATATCCTTAGGCCAAAAATGACATTAAAATATCATAATCACATGGTTAGGCTCTAGGTCAAACAGTCTCTAGGGTTTCACTAGCAAAACGTCAAAACCACAAGTCATTGATTTAAATAATTTTAAAATGATTTAAAATCACCAAAAATTATATCACGAATTCAATATCATTATTAAAATAATTATAAACACGAAATTTCAAAATTACCCTCATTTGAAAAACTGGGTGCTACAACTCTACCCACCTTAGAAAAGTTTTGTCCTCAAAATTTAAGATCGATAGTACTCCTTCTAGAGCCTCTAACCTACCCAATATCTAAGGTAACACTTCCTAATACTGGAATAATAAAGGACATCTAATTAGTATCAATCTAGGAATACCTCCAATACTGCTCTGCTGTACGGCGGTAATGGAACTTCAATAAAATATGGACTGGAACCTATATCCAAGGGACTGGACCTATTTTAAAGTGGTCTTAACTAAGGATGAAAAGTAACTGATCATAGGCTATAGGTATACCCAAACTATTATCTTCCTATTAACCATCTATTAATACATTTTATTACCATAGGAAATATGCATTACTAAGACATATAGGCCCCTATCTCTCATAACACATTTATACTTACCAAAAGACTAGTACATCCTATCAAGGTTGATACTATAATCTCTCATAAATCTCATAAGCTACATGTTTAGAGACACACATCCCCACATCAAGGACTAACCTATATATATCTACAACTGATACTAATGGGGTGACGTCCCTATTTCCCAACAATCAAGGTCAAATTTTTCTATCTAAATCATGCAATTTGAAGGAATAGTATACAAGGTCAGGGCATACCGTAGCAGTTGGAAGTCTCACCTAGGTACACTAATCATTCTAGGTCAAACAGTACTTTAGTATTAACATACAAACAATCTAGGGTGTCCTATTGGGAAGGTAAGGGAACAACAATCATCAAGGTTGTAGGGCTGTCTACCATCCTATATAAAAATTGGTCATTAACAAGCAACTAAGAAATTATTAAAAGGTTACTATTCCATAAAATGGCAAAAATTGAAAATTTAGGCACAACAAATCACAAATAGATTTTTGTCTTGACACGATCTAAGTTGATCAATTTCGGGATAAAACGAGATTTGGGCAAGAAGGGAAATCAATGAAATCAAAGTATGAGCACGAGCATCCAATGATGGAGGTTCAGGTCATGATTAAATTTAATTCGACTGAGTGCGAATACGAGGTTCATAGGCGATAAAAAGATTTCAAGGAGAATTGTCAAGGCTGTCGCGAATGAGACTCTAGGGTCAAGTTTAACTATGTCTCCAATCTCGTAGATTGATACATGAAAAAGCGAACCAAAGTGCAATAGGTTGATCAGATCATCATGTACCGGTTTTGATTAGACAATATGTTAGTGGGTGGCCACCCAATAAAATATGTCATAACCAAGCTCGAAGATAGGTAAGCTTGCAAAACTAAGGCTAATTTAGCAGCACAAGATATAAGGGTGGTAATGATGAAAGGAATTACATAGTCCAAGTTTCTTAACCAACGGATCAAGTAATCAGATAAGGTACAAGGTTAAGCATCTAAGGAAACAAGCAGAACATCATCACATGTCGGGTCGAAAGAATTGAGTCAAGGCTGGATTTCTAATTGAAATAAGAAGAAATTTAGTATAATGGTAGAGGTTATAATTTAGCCAGTTGACCAGAAAATCATATCAAGAAAATAAAGTACAAGAAGACGGATTTTTAGTGGGACATGATATACCTACACGAAGGTGAGCTCGTCTAGGTCTTGCATATAAGACTTGTTGGAGGGTAACAGCTAGTATTACATTCCGAATATCAAAGTCACGATAAGGAACGTCAAGGATCTCAATTAGAAAGTGGGAGTTCAAGAGGTGGTAATGAATGCACAAAAATAATGAAGATCGAGTTAGTCATCTGCTTCTGATACCCTTAAGTTCATCTGGTCATAACTTGCCAATCATATCTTTACCTCACCAGTCATCATATGAAAATTTAACCTTTACTTAAACCCTTACCATGACTACTGTAGGCAATTCCCGATTTCCAAACATCACTCGTGAAGCATAGCCCTCACATTTAGGAATCAACATTAACCATTTATTTAAATTTTTAAGTTCTTTCACCTTGTCTTAAATTTGACACAAAACTTCTAAATCCCTTTTACGAATTCCTTGAACTTGTTCAAATTGTTCTCCTCGTATTATTTAATTTAAATCTCTAGGCCTTACAAAACTTGTCTTCCATCAAAAATCAACTTTCGTATTTTCTTCGACATACACCCTTGAATATTATTTTCCTAAAAATATTTCACAACAATCTCTAAACTTCCATAACTTTGTGTTCTCTCTATCCCTAGTCATTTTCTCGCAACATCTTGTTTAATATCCTTATTAAACACAATTAACTTCTCTTTTCCATTACTAACCTTCTACATAGCCTCAGAGTAAAAGTTTTTCCCAGAATCAATAACCAAGATTTTCTAAGTTCTCAAAACTAGGTTGATCTCTGATATCCTCATTAGTTTTGAATACACCTATAAACTATCTCATAACCCCAAAATTTCTCTAAATGTAATTGTTTCCAGATTGGCAGTATACATCTCCTTATTCTATTCGAGACCTTTACCACATTTCTATCTCAAGTTTCCATATGGAACACTCCACATTTGATTTTCTTTAGATCATCATAAAATAACCAGTTACGTCTTCTCTGAGCTACATAATTTACGTCACTTCCTTAGCCTTTCCCTATGCAAAAGATACGAAGATTCAAGGATTTCGGAGTACATCTGGTAGGGATGACAAGATATGGGTAATTAATGTAATGAGACAGAGTTTAAGATAAGAGGTAAATAAGAATGCAAGAAAATAATGCGGAAAAGAATAATGAAGATATGTTCCTTCTCATCGGTTCAAACGAGAGGAACCCATCAAGCTTAAATTCAATAGCAAGGAATGAGGGTGAATCCAAACAAGAGGAAAAGGAATTCCAATTGAAGTTCAAAATGAGTTTCTCAGGGGTCGTCCCAGAAATCTCTCAAAGAATCCTAAGTGTGATTGAGTACCTTGGATTCGAAAATATTAATCTAAATACAAAATTAAATCAACAACTACAATTTTATCAAAATCATCAACTAATACCAGGATTCAAAGTTCTACAATGAATCCACAAAATCAAATTCAAATCAAGGAAAAAGGTGAATCAAAACAAGAAAAAGGTGTTTAAATCAGAATTCAAAATTAGATTCTCAAGGGTCATTCCAGGAATCTCTCAAGGAATCCTAACAGTGATTGAGTATCCTCTCATCCTAACATCTTAATTTATATATCCTATAGCTGGCTCGTAGTAGTACAACTAAGTCGTTACGCTACTACGATATCGCACTAATGCGAATCTCGACCTGCATAGGCCACCACTAAAAACGTGTCACGACCCGTACCCTAGAGTTAGGGCACGAGAACCTAACAACGCCCAGCCTACGCCGCAGTGTCGGCGGTAGAACGCTGTCCTAGGTCTCAATGCATCTAACAGTATAAGACTAAACAGTTTATACTCCCCGAATGGGGGTGACATAGCAGAATGTAAACTCAATCACATCTAAGGTAGAGCATAAAGGAAGATAGATAAAACATGAAATCGAAAAGAGATACAATAGATAGAAGTCTAAGTGTCTAAGATACAAACTCAGAATACATCTCAAAACCTAAATACAGTAATCCGTAAATACAATTCAAGATGACTGAAAATAAACTATAAGCAAAAACCCTAGCTGTCTATGCAACCTCTACTGTCTCCTCTAGGCTAGCAGGCAACCTCCAGGCTATCTGTAAAATTTATCAACAGGTCCAGTCAGGACAGGAGCGAGCACAGTACATCTCAACAAGTCATAACAGGATAGGAAATGTAATCATGCTAGAGAATAAAATACAGGATCTGAAGAAATAACATAATGTAAAAGAGAGACTGTAAGTAAATATCTATGGTATATAGAGAGAGACAGTGCTAGTGATTCAGAGTACAGGATAAACATGTGAATGGCATGGGACTGATTCATGATTACACTACTTGGAATTGATTCATGATTACACTACTTGGAATTATTCACATGTTCATTTATACTCCCCCATCCCCAATCAATACACAAGGATCCAATCAAGTTACGTTAAGATTCATGATTATACTACGTTGCCCATAAAGGGTGATTCATGAATTGATTCGTGAAGGCTCGATGATCATGAGGGTACATGAGTCACTAGCTAATTCCCGAAGATTCATGATGATAGAAGCATATGATACGTGATGTAAGTGAAACACACATGACAAAAGTATCTGATGCTTCCGAGAGGGATAACATCTCATGATGGGATCCATATAGTACCAATCCGTGTTACCAACGTGTCAGCATCAAGTAAGATAGTCTAAAGCAGGAAATATAATCCTAAACATGATATGAAATGATCAGAGAATGTACTCGCCTGATATCTGAATGTCCAAGGTAAAGATACTGTCCGAGGAGAGGTGTCTAGCGCCTAATTAGAACAGCACAAGTCACAACATGTTCAGAAGGGTAATATAAAGCACTACAATGAATTCTACATGAATCTAGGTCAAACTAGGCCAAAGTCAACCCTTGGTCAACTCTGGTCAACTGCACTAGTCAAATTAGGTCAACCTAGGTCATGTCCTAACCCAGCAAGTCTTACTAGGCCTAACCAAGACTATCCTATAAGCACACATCAATACAAGGCTATACAAGCCAACATACACCCAACTCTATATAGCATGCAATTATTCAATACTCAAATAGGCAAGAATTTACATTGGATATACACTAGGTAATCTATTACTTTAAGCTATATATGTCTACTCATATATGCACATGCATATATTGGTATTCAACATTAGATCTATAATCATTGCATTTCAAATTGTTATATAAACTTATATATTACAACACAATATGCTAACATATATAATATACATACATAGCTAAGTTAACTATATTCATAAATACTTATTTAAGAGGCTATGTGTGTGTAGGTGAACATGGCAAAGGGGCAAGTGAGGGTTAAATGGGCATATATAGTGTATACATATCAAAGAGTGTCAAAGTGTAAGTGAACAAAGTGTCAAGTGTGATAGTGTCAACATAGTATAAGGGGTACATGAGGTAATATAGGATTTGTGTTAACATAGAACATTACATCTCATTAACTTGTATATTGCATACATTACATCTATTATTATATTACATTCATGCTTGCATTCATTCATCATTCATTTATTCTCTCGTACTAATAAATGCGCCATACATTACATACTATGGAACCTACATATTCATTACAAGCCATACTTATACTTGCTTATATTAGATAGGATACTTACACCTCATACATCATTTATTTAACCATTTACTCATGCTTACATTCTCTATTTAGTTACATAATGTATATACATTAACATGGGTTAAAATCAAATAGAACATTATATTACACACAAGGGTGCACAAAATGCATATGCCGAATAGTAACTCATACTAATAATCAATACTGTACCATCTCAGCATGAATTAAAATCTAGGATTAAAGTATATTATAGATCTATGTATTAGCTTTTCGAAACTTCAAACGGATCACGTTTTCGTTTCCGAAAACTCCCGAAATCGTAAAAACACCGAGAACGCGTTTGTCTTTCGTATAGCTGACACTCAAATAATTCTCTAGAAAGTTACAGAAAGAATTAGGCCTATTAATACATGTTTTTGGAAAACTAACTTCAATACGCTTCTTTTTAAAAAAAACGGGAGATTAAACTGAGCTTTGAGTTAGAAGTTATGACATTTCTAATTTAGGACTGAAATTAAAAACGTGGATAAAAATCATGACGGATTTAGATAGTTTGAGCCAAAAGAATGCACAATATATATCCTAATTATCCACAACAATAATAGCAATAATAATATGAGGAACCACACTCACAAACTTGATTATATAATCATCATGAACCATTTATTACATATACAAATATAGATACACTCTCATTACAATATATATATATATATATATATATATATATATATATATATATATATATATAAATCTATATATGTAACATGAACTCATCCACAAACACAAAGGACACTCCTATGACCTCCAAATGGACACAAATGGAGATACAACCATGGGGGTCATTCCTATGGGTTCAAAATAGACCTATATGCATGAGGAAATGAAAAGGAGAAGGGATTTATACCTCCCGGTAGATCGAATCGAAGAAAAACCTTCCCGGAGCGACACCGACACGTAGAGATTCCAAAAGGACACGAACGAGCTCTGAATCCTCCCAACTTGGGTAGCTTCCTCCTTGGCTAGAATGGAGAAGGAAAGAAGAAGATTTGGTGGTGAAATGGAAGGATTTGGTAGAGAAATTGCTAGGGATTGCTCTCTAGGAAGTTGGGGAAGAACAAGAGAGAGAAAATAGATGGATAATGACAAATGGGAGGCTCAACCCTATCCTTATTATGGCTGGCCATAAAGGTGGTTTTGTCCTATTAGGAAAAGTCCAAAAGCCACTACTAACCTATTCTATGAGTATTAGGAAAAGGCTAATTGGTTGGGGCTAAATTAGTCATTCTAAAGTCTCTAATCACACTAACCTTATCCATAATAATTAGTCTAACCTCTAACTAAAATATTTCTATCATGCGGACTAAAATTAATATCATATGGGCCATGCCTAACTAGTGTGTGGGTCCCACTAGAGTCAAACTACCCCCGGGTCCCCGTTTCAAGTCGGATTGAGTTGAAATTCGAACCCGACTAAAATAACCCCAATACAATATCATAAATAATAAAATAATATTAAAATAATTCAAAGAGGTCAAATGCAAAAAATATCCTTAGGCCAAAAATGACATTAAAATATCATAATCACATGGTTAGGCTCTAGGTCAAACAGTCTCTAGGGTTTCACTAGCAAAACGTCAAAACCACAAGTCATTGATTTAAATAATTTTAAAATGATTTAAAATCACCAAAAATCATATCATGAATTAAATATCATTATTAAAATAATTATAAACACGAAATTTCAAAATTACCCTCATTTGGGAAACTGGGTGCTACACCAGGATACCGTCGTTCCAGATCTTCGAGTTCCTCATTAGTGGGAGTATACGCTTCAAACGCTTCATTCCCCCAAGGAAGCTTGGAGATCGTGTGCATCTCATGGAGCGCGAGTCCCATCTCCCCCACAGGTGTGTAAAAGGTCCCCGTACGGCAATTGTACATTTCCAGCAGGGACATGAACAACTTCTTGTTTATGGACAAGCCATGACTGGTACCTCGGATTACGTGGTATAGGCCAATCTCGCACAAGAAGGCCTCATACTTCTGCAAAATCCAAGTAGACAAATTGATCCACGAAGGAATAGAGTGTACCCAACCAGGGAACGTTAACCGACCAACGGGATAGGAGCCTTTCCGGGCAAGCTGATTTATAAAAGTGTCGGCGGTAAAAAAGGAGAAATTAGGGCCCGCCACATTCAAGAAAGAGCCTGGGACTAACCCCGTAACAGAACAACTAGTGTGCACTTTGCCAGCGATAACGGACTTCATATGGTTATTATAATGGATGTTCCCCACAAACATCCCACCTCTGGTAGGGGTTAAAGTCTCCCCCATCTTCCGATCCAACGGGAGCATATTAAACCAGGATAGCGGGAAGTGTCGCTCCATTTGAGGGATGCGAACCACCATCCCGTTAGAAACAAAGTTCCAGTCCTCCGACACCTCCAGGACATGATCGTTCTCCACGGTCAAGGCGTCTCCAAAAAAGAACGCAGGCTTCAAATACTCCCCTTCAAACTTCTCGGAGTTCATCATAGCATTAAGGAAGTGAAATGACTGATTCTTGATGGCGTTCAATCTAACCGTAGGCTCATCGCTCGAAAACTGGTCAACCATATGCTGGACAATATGGTCATACCTATAGCCGAGAGCGGCTGGGGCGCTACCCACCATGAGTTCTCCAGCGACGTTAACCGGCAGGTTCACTGAAGAACAAACAGAGAAAAGTAAGTTAAACAGAGGGATAAAACAAGAGAGAGCCGATTAGGGGTTCTCGAACTCCACGCGGTTCAAGAAAATATCCATGCGGCCCCATGAAGCTCTCAGAAATCTCATGCGGCTCAGTACAAGAAACGGTCTATGCTGTTTAGCGTTACTTATGCGGCTTCGCCAGCAAGGTATGCATACAGACGCAGTACTTCTCTTATGCGGCTCGCAGCTCAACCATAGGGCGAACGTGCGATTAAAGGCTCGTGCATAAAGTATGCAACATAACCATGGCGGTCGGGGGTTCTTTAAACTCATGCATTGTCCTTACCAATAATGGGGGGGGGAACGTCAGGATGAACTTCGGGTACGGCGACGGGCGGAGTAGCAGCAGCAGCCGTGGTAGAAGTGGAGGCCGCCTTCTTACCCTTTACTGCCACGGTCTTCTTGGGAGCCATTAATTATCAAAAAGAGGAGAAGAGCGATCGAGATAGGGAAGGTCTGAGAAAGAGGAAGGAAGATAAAGAAGTCTTCTCTCCCATCAAACCCTTCCTATTTATAGGAAAACGAGAAAAGGTGGACACGTGGGTCAATGACCAATTCATGAAGAGCACAACCGACTCCTTGAGTTTCGCCTCCAAGATTCACCAAGGGCGTCAAATCCGAAAGATTTAATGAGCGAACTCTTGGGATTCCCTCCTACAAAGACGGCGCTGAAACAAATTTGAAGTAATTAAAAGACCTGCACACATGGCAAGCAGCTATGCGGCTAAGTCACTTATGCGGCTGAATAATTCATACGGCCGAGCCTTCTATGCGGTCAGAATTCCCTATACAGTTAGAGTAACACGGCCATGCTTCTTATTCAAAGTATTTCAATTTTATAAATTGAAAACTTTGAAGGGGGTCCTGTAGAAGCATGGAAAATATTAAAGAGAATGGCTCATGCGGCCAAGAGAGATCCATGCGGCTCAGAAAACACATGCGGCTCAGGGAGTCATGCGGCATAGGAAGCAATGCGGCTCAGGGCATTACATGCGGCTCAGAAGACACGTGGCCTGATAGTGCCCCCCTTCAACCACGCTGCATTAATTGCTATGACGGCCGACCCCTCTGAAAAGTGGACAGCCCTGACACCAAAGGCAGGTAATTATGGCTTTGCCATAATGATGAATCTCTAGGGAAGAGAAAAGAAATTTTTGACACAAATCCCCCGAGAGCCATAAAAATGCCACGTGGCCTTGCCACGTGGGCATCCATATGCGGCTTGCTTCTCATGCGGTTCAGAGTAAATCCTATACGGCTCAGGCCGTAGGAGCCTCATGCGGCTCGAGCAAAGGACTTCCCATGCGGCTCAGAAGTGAATCCATCCTATGCGGCTCAGGCTATAGGAGCCTCATGCGGCTCGAGCAAAGGACTTCCTATGCGGCTCCGAAGTGAATCCATCATATGCGGCTTAGGCTATGAAAGCCTCATGCAGATCGAGTGAGGATTTCTCATACGGTTCACGAAGATCATATCCATGCGGCCCAGGCGGATATATACCTATACGGCCCACAAGGATTACTCCTCTGTGGTTAGAGGACTCAAATAAAGGCTACTGCCCACGCAGCCCTGATACCTGGGCTTAACCATATGCGGTTCATATTCATATGCGGCTCATTAGTCATGCGGTCCAAACCCCCCAGCAGCTCCCAGGACACGTATCCTAGATCGATTAATTCCTCAGATTTGCTGCCATTTAAGATTGGGACAAATCCCAATAAATCTGGGACACGCGGCAAAAGAATAGGTCTGATTTATTCGCATATATCAAAAAATCATTATAAAGAAGATTTATTCCAATCAGCATTAATTGCTCATGGGATTTGGTGTAATCTGCACCTAATGGCCCAGATTCCTGATCATCAAAACGAATGGCCAAGATGGACCAATCTCCAAGCCGCCGCCATCTCCATAAGCTAATCATTGGCAACCCTAATGATCACATCCCACTATTATAAATAGCAAGGTGCATTCCCTTGGAAATATATACAATTTCAGAGAGAAAAATACGTATATACAGAGAGACCCCCCCCAATAGTCAAAAGGAAAGAGTACACAGAGAGAAAGAGAAGCCAGAAGAGCAACAGAGGAGCAAGAAGAGCATTTCTTCGTCAATGCCTACCACCTTTTCACAGGGAGCCAAGGCTGCATACCGATTGTCCAAGGAGTATGGCAGGGCTGCCGTCGCCTTCCCGAGCCTCTATCGTCACCCCCCAGAATCTAAAATAAACAATTGTACTTAGACTGCTGTACCTAGGTTTTTGTCCCTAGGCTTTCTTTGTACAAGCGAGTTTGTAACGTGAAGTAAAAGTTCGGTCCTCCGATAATTGTTCTGTTCTTTTATTTCATGGCAAACAGCAGCACATCAAAATCATAAGTCATGACTTAAACCAGATTTTAAATAGTTTAAAAATTATTAAAAATCACCAAAAATCATAATATGAAATAAATATCAATAATTAATAATTATAATTACAAAATTTCAAAATTATCCTCATCTGGAAAACTGGGTGTTACAGTCCAGAGGGAGAAGGAGCCTGTCCGCGCATACATCGACCATTTCCGCTAGACAGCCCTCAGATTACCGTTCGACATGCCTGAGCCCATGCATATGGACTCATGCAGCAGGAACATGCTTCCCACAACAAAATTGTAGCATAGTGCACCTTGCGTGGAGTGGACGCCTTTTATTACAGAGGCGTACACGCACAGAGAAAAGCCCAAGACGTGCAGCTCTTGGGTCTACGCTTTCTGGCACTTAAAGACAAGGGGAGATGCTCGTCCAGCAGCAACCCCAAAGATGAAAAAGGCAAGCAGGCCATGACCTTCAACATCTCAAAAGGTTCAGCATCCGTAAACCCCAAGTCTGTGGAAACACAGAAACCGAAGGAGACTTACTCCTTCAATGATGAGGATATATTAGAGAACTTCGAGATGCTTACGAAGAGTGGCAAACTGTCCATCCCGGCACCCAGGCGTCCGAAAGCAGTGGGAAAGGTAGACCATCCCAAGTACTTCCATTACCACCAGTACGTCCACCAGTCCACCACTTAACACAATATTGCTATGTGTTGAAAAGGCAAATCCAGCACCTCATCAACACTAACATCATATCGTTGGATTATGAGGAGAAGACTATCACAGCCAACATGGTTACTCTCCAGTCTGATAGTTGTCCAGCCACAGAGGTGCAAGACGATGTCATCCCGGACCTAGAGACAGCAGTATAAGTGGCCAACCCTCCACCAGCGTCGGACAAGGAGCAAGGGCGCACCCCATACTCTAATACCAGTACCGACCATGACTTCGAGAAGACGTTATCCGCAAACATGGTTTCTCTAAACCGTCTAGTCGAGGACGAAGTCCAAACATTCGAGTATTCCGAAGACGAACCCTGGGTACAGCACTTAGAACCCAGTGGGAGTGGCTTTTTGAGCTGTATGAACCCGCTAAAGAAGATGAAGTCGTCCAGGTCGAATCAGGAAATAAGGCCTCACCTAAGCCCATCTTCATCAGCAAAAAGCTAACAGAAGATGACATGCGGTCTCCGATACAACTTATTCGCGAATATATTGATGTCTTCGCCTGGAGCTACGAAGATATGCCAGGTCTAAACCTGTAATTGGCCATGCATCGCTTTAATATCCTGCCCCATACCAAACAGGTCAAGCAACAGCAACACCGGTTCTGCCCCAATATCATGGATGCTATTTAGGAGGAGATTGAGAAACTCATCGAAAGCAGCTTCATTCGTGAAGGCAGCATCCAGATTGGGTCGCAAATGTCATCCCGGTCACTAAGAAGAACGGAAAGATACAAATTTGCATAAACTTTAGAGATCTCAATTCGTCCTGCCCTAAAGATGAGTTCCCTCTCCCGATCACCGACATAATGATTGACAACACATGTGGCTTCGAGCGTATGTCCTTCCTGGATGGGTTCTCCGGTTACAACCAAATCGAGATGCTCCCTGAAGAAGAAAAGTATACAGCATTTCGGACTCCAAAAGGGGTGTATTGTTACACAGTAATGCCTTTCAGATTAAAGAATGCGTAAGCCACCTATCAAAGGGCTATGAGTACCATATTCCACAAGCATCTATGAAAGAAGATAGGGTGTTATATTGACGACATTGCCGTTAAAAGCAAATACAAATCCAACCACTTAGATGATCTTCGAACGATGTTTGATCTAATGCGGACACATCAGCCAAAGATGAACCCGACCAAGTCCTTCCATAGCATTTCCAGCAGTAAGTTATTAGACTTCATCATCATGACAAAAGGGATTCATATCTACTCGGAGAAGACCAAGGCAATTCTGGACGTGGCTCCTCCAAAGAACCTTCAAGAGCATCGAGGTTTGCAAGGGTGATTGGCATACATCAGGAAGTTCATAGCAAATCTCTCTGGTAAATGTCAACCCTTCACCAGACTAATGAAGAAAGGGGTCACCTTTGTATGGATTAAAGCGTGCCAGCATGCATTCGACAACATCAAAAAATACCTCACCAACCCTCATGTATTGGTGGCACTAGTTGTGGGAAAGCCCTTACTGCTATACGTTTGAGCCATGGATCATTCTCTTGGTGCTTTATTAGCTCAAAAGAATAATCAAGGCCACGAGCAAGCGATATATTATCTCAGTAGGACCATGGTTGGAGCTGAGCATTGGTACAACGCTGTCGAGAAGAAATGCCTCGCCCTTCTCTTCGCCATTCAGAAAATACCATATTATGTGACCGCTCGTATCTAGAATCAACCCCCTCCGATCATTATGTCCAAGCCAGGGACATTAAATTCAAGACTAGCCACATAGGCAATCCTTTTGACTCCCTACGATATGGTGTTCTTCCTACAAAAGGCAATTAAAGGCCAAGCATTGGCAGATTTACTGGCAGCAAATTCGGTGCCAGAAACTTCAAAACTCTACGAGAAAATCATCGATGAAGTGTTGGAGTCTAACGCAGTCTCGGACGCCTCAGTATGGCACATGTTCTTCGATGGAGCCTTAAGAACAGGGCCAAAGGGTAGGATTATAGCAGGGGTAGGGATCGTCCTTGTTACTCCTAATGGCCTAGTTATCAATCGTGCATATTCTCTCATGGAGTCATGAACCAACAATGCTGCAGAGTATAACGCCCTCATTATCGGGTTCCAACTCTCTAAACAATTGGGGGTTGACTATATCGAGGCCTATTGAGACTCGAAATTGATCATCAGCCAGGTTCGAGGACAATACGAGGACCGACATGAGGACTTGATCCCTTACCTCCAGGCGGCAATCGACATTATCACCACTTTCACAGGATTCTTTATAGAACATGTGCCACGATTGCAGAACTGGAAGTCGACACACTAGTCAGCCTTGTCGCTTCTCTGGCCGCCCCTATTAGATCCCAGCGTATCGTCTCAGTAATGGGCCGGAAGTTGGTCTGTCCAAAGAATGCCTTGTACGTGTATTAAAACTACTCACTACAAGTAGGTACTGATGAAAGCACTCAGGATTGGCGATTCCTATTTATAGACTATGTAGTTTATGGGATCCTGCATGAAGACACAAGAGAAGCAGCTTCTATCAAGGGGCGCTCACTTTGTTTCTTCTATGACACAGCCACTAAAATGCTATATTATCGCTCATACGAAGGACTTCTCTTACGCTGTTTGTCTCGTACATAGGCACAAGAAGCACTCAGAGAAGTGCAAGACAGAACTTGCGGAGCTCATCAGCCGGGACCCAAACTACAAGACCGATTGTGCCGTATGGGCTATTACTGTCCCACTAATATGGCAGACGCCGTTAAATATGCAAAGAAATGTCGGGCATACGAGTTTCACGCAGACTTCATCAATCAACCCTCAAAATATTTACACGCCATAGTAGCCTCTTGGCCATTCGAAGCATGGAGAATGGATATCATGGGGCCAGTCAGCCGGCCCTCCTCCAAAGTACACCGGTTTATCCTTGCCATTACGGATTATTTCTCTAAATGGGCAGAAGCAGTACCATTAGTAGAGGTGAAGAAATCCAACATGATCATTTTCATCAAATATTATGTCATTTACCGCTTCGGAGTTCCCAGAAGAATTATTCATGACAACGGCCCTCAGTTCGTGAGCCATGCATTCCATCGATTCTTTGACAAAAGCCAAATTCAAAATATGGCGTCAACAACTTATAACCCGGCAGCTAATGGACTAGCCGAGGCATTCAACAAGACCATTGTCAAACTCCTCAAAAAGGTTGTCTACTCCACTAAACGCGACTGGAATGAGAAGTTAGAAGAATGTCTATGGGCCTACCATACGATAGTTCATACATCGACAGGCAGCACACCATTTTCCTTGGTTTATGGCACTACCAAAATATCTCATATTAGCGACGCCTAACAATGTCGCTAAACAGCAAAAAAATGTCGCTAACTTCTGACAGCAACGTTTTAGCGACGTTTCGGGCATGTTGCGTTATTCATGGTCGCTAAATTGTAAAATGTTGCTATTCGTCGCTATAGCGACGTCATTCGGCGATGTTCGACGTGGCTAGATTTAGCGACGTTTACCGACAAAAAATGTTGCTAATTAGCGACGTAACATTTCGTTGCTGATTGTCGCTGTCCATTCAGGTTTTAGCGACGTTACAGTCAGAGATTAGCGACATTTTTCGACTCTACATCTGGTAATTTTTTGGTTGCCATGTCATCATTGTTTCGACATTTTGCGATGTTATGAACTTGAATACCAAAGTTTGGATTAGATTTGCTGACCTATACAGTTTGCCACGTCAACGTATCTGCGACGTTCTGCGACGTTTTGTTTCTCAGTTTTACGACATTCTAGCAACGTATGTATGCGTTGCTGACCGTCACTAAGCGTCGCTAATTCCAAAAAATATAAAAAAACAGAATGCAGTATGCATTTTACATAAATAACAGTTACATTGAAAATATTGTACCTGTATTTAGAGTTTTAGTTTATAAATAATAGACCCGGAGCAACCCTCCGTATAATTCCCTGGATTCGCCCACCCCTTTCGGTGGAACACTCAACACCCGTAAACTAATTTAGAGACAAATAATGATAATGCACTACCAATAATCAAATAAATAGAATCGAACGATCAGAAAGACAAGAAATAGTCGGGTGGATACAAATCCACTACCAAACGTAGAGCCGCTGCAGTCGGTGTGGACGTCGAAGCATGACCAGGAAGTGTCCGCTCCATGGCCCACAATCTGGAGTTGGTAGAATCCATAACAGCCACCAGCCTAGAAACATGCTAGCCAATGGCCGCCCGTATCCCGTGCATTGCATGAACAACAAGATCCGTTCTCTCCCACACCGCCTGAACGGTACGATATGTCCTCTCGTCCATCTCCCTAATGGTACGCTCGAGCATATCAAATCGTACAGTGAGGGCCACATCGTCCGTCTGCGGCTGAGACTGGGGCTGCTCCTTTATCCTCCGTAATAGCTCATCATGCAGCTCAGTAAGCTGGCGACAGAGTTCCCCTATTCGGACCGCCTCCTCTGAGGGGTGTAGAGAATATACACTGGTAGAGGAGGCTCTGAAATGACTGCGTCACCACAAATGCGTCGTAGGATTTCGTACAGTAGTACGTACCCCTCTGAAGACCACCAACGACGGTCATCCAGAGCTCGTCCATCGTCCGAGCTGGAGGAGGCTGCGAGGAATTACAAGCCCCTCCCTTCGCAGATGTACTAGTAAGCTCACGCTCTAGCCTAAGATACTCATCATAGAAAAGTATGCATCTCGATAAGCATAATATTTACTACCAACCTAGTTGTTCCACATCTATGGATATATTTGCATATTTCTTAAGTTATAATAAAGTTAGTGACACATAAAGTAATACTTACATAGCTCTGCGTGGCCCGATCATCGATGAGCTTTATGTCATTAAAATTAAATATTTTATTACTACTTTTATTAAAATAATATATTACAGTATAACACGTACCAGGCGACAGAAATATTTTATCATGGGAGTCGAGCCACACCACTACTTTCCTGCCCTCGTCCTAACCACATTCGCCTTTTTCGATCGTTCCTTGAACCTAGGAGCGTCGAATCTAGCCTTCATGACAGTCCAATGCTCTGGTATGATCCAGCCTTGGATCCCTTTTTCAGAACAGTCTCGAGCCTTCTAGTCGTCGATCGCATCCCAGATCAACTTGGCAGCAACGACAGAAAATTGCTTCTTAATCGTATAAATCCAGTGTGGTGGATAAAAATATGTTTTCTACAAGAATTAAATTAGTTAGCAAACAATATGCATAAAATATGATTCATACTAAGAGCAATATACTTTAGTTACCTTGAAGTGGGCAAACCAGAATGCCTTTCTCTTGTCCGAGGCATCCGAGTATTTGATCCAAGGGCCCCCATAGTTGGACCTCAGAAATATCCCTAATGCCCTCTGAATTGATGGGGGACGATATCTACACAATGATAATTAAATTAATTAATATATAGATATAAGTATATATAAATGTTAACTAATTAAGTTATTTTGTAGGCCCGTCGCACCAAATCTCCATCCTCGTCTTGTCCGGAGGGTCGCATGGGGGATCGCTCGGATCATATAGGGATGGCGTAGGTGCGACCTCCTCCACCTGCTCCTCCGTCTCTATAGTATCGTCCGTAGGAGTAACGCTGCTGGACAGGATAGGTTCAGGCCTGGAACTGTCCGTCCTAGGAGTACTGCCACCTACAGTCGACGCAAACAGAGATTTGAGTGGCTGGTACACTAGAGTACTAGGAGACGAGGGACCGGCACATTCATCCACTAACGGAGTACCACTCCGTCCACCGGTGGAACCTCTACCTCCACGGGATACTCCTCTACCACTATGGTGGTACAATCCTCTGCGTCCTGCCATACCTGATAGAAATAGATATCTACAAGATAATAACCATGCATTTAACATATCACAGTTTATAAAAATAGACCTGGAGCAACCCTCTATTAAATTTCTAGATAATAACCATACATTTAACATATCACAGTTCATAAAAATAGACCCGGAGCAACCCTCCGTTGAATTTTTAGATAGTAACCAAGTCTAGATAATAACCATGTATAGAAAATAAGAAACATCAAGAGTTGTAAAAACATCCAAGTCTAACCCAAAAATAAGTTTACCGGAAACAAATCCGGTCAAAAGTCATATCATACTGCTCTACCCTCTACGCATGCGCAGAGAGATCTTCCTCCTCAGCTACTGCGTATAAGTAGGATCCATGCTAGAAAGATCAATATCCATAGCAGCTGGATGACTGGAACTCCCGGTGTAACTGCCTTCTAGAGCCATCTCCTCCTTCACAGCTATCTCGACTTTAGGAATCACTTCCTGTCTTCTGGTCTTCGTCAAAGCGCAACCCTTCTTCTTTATACCAGAAGATTAACCTCCATTGAGGCGCATTCTGATCTTTTTATGGGCACAGCCTCCCAGAAGCATATCAGCCACTCGGCCAAAGCAAGCAGCTTCCTGAAGCAGTCATTAGCCCGAGCCTTCAAAGAGCATATTAGACCGTAAAGCCTTGAATGAGAAGGACATAGCAAAAACCTATGGCTCTTCGGGTTGGCTATCCACCCATGACCTAGGTCGTCAAGACCTCGAAGAGCCCCCAGACATCGCCCAGAGTTGAACTTCCTAAGGAGGACATTTATATACTCCTTAAGGGCAGTGATGGCTCCTTCTACACAGAGTTCTTCTTTAAGAACAGGGCTCCTATGAACGAAAAAAGCATCAACCAGCAGCCAACTTATATAAGGCAGATCGTCGCTCGAAGTTAAGTTTGGATCTCGCATGGTAGTGAAGGATGCCAAGAAGATGACAACGACTCTTCAGAGAAGAACTTTCCTTTTTATAGGACTGTAAAACCCCAATATTTTTCTAATTATTATAATACTTTAAAAATTATTTTTCTATATTTTTCTGATTTTATTTGGTATTTGTACGAATTTATAGGTGTGTATCATATATGTATGGTTGCGTGCTTGTATATTTAAACACTACTAATTATACCCTACAATTATTACAAATATTTTTGATATTTAATTATAAATTTTATAAATTTTTATTGTGAATATATATATTATATAACTTTAGTTATTGATTGTTTGGTAAAAAAAAACAAATTGTTATTGGAGGGGGGGCCGAACCCCATGCAGCAACAGCTGCGGATAGGGGTGGGCCCGACCCCCCCCCCCCCCACAATGTGAATTTCTCCTTAGCAGCAAATTACTGCTGTGCACTTAGCACCGAACCCAAGCCTAAAGCCGACCCCCCACATGCACAACTTAGCAGTATGCATTGTTATACCCGACCCCACATTAATTTAAGTAAACTGCAGCCATAGCTGCAATAGAAAATCGACCCCACCTAATACCAAACCGAGAACTTCCCAGTCCTATTAGTAATAGGAGCAGTTGGCGGAAGGGATATATATACTCCGCTCAAAATCAAAAACCCTAACCCCTCTCTCATCCAAAAACTCCTCAACCCCAAGGCCGCCCAACCATCCTCCGCACACCCCAGCGCTCGCAGTCGGCCATCTACTCGTCGTCGACGACGTCGGGATCGCTCGGAATCGACGAAAAACAGAGGATACACTGTTTGGTTCAGAACTCAGGTACCCACTTTCGAATTCGATTTTCTTCGTTTGTATTCAACGAAAATTCGATCTATCGAATGTTGTGCATAGTAGACATGACCCTCTTCAAACCCCTTCTGATAGAATCCTGGGAACCCCAAAGGATTGCTCGAAAAATCGAGACGAAGTTGGAGAAAAACCCACTTTCCTGATTTCTAAAAACTGTTTTGAAACGCCAAATTGTCGGCCACTTCTCTCGTTGTTCATTAAGTTTTCGTAAAAACTAATTAAACACATGTGACAACAACATAACCGAGATCACAACGTATCTTCTGCATCGTTGTTTCGATTAGTGTGTAGGAAATAAACTGATGTTAAACTTTTGAGAAAAACTGTTTTCTAAAATATTAATTTCTGAAATTTTTGTCCGATACGACATCCTCCCGACAAACCGGACGACGTGGTCGCACGTTATATGCATCGAAAGACGCGTATGGATGTTGCGGATACGTGGGAACTGACGGAACTCAGTTTCGTCGCGTGTGTGCGACGAAATCAACGTGTATCCGTCGAAATACCCCCGTATCGACGTTTTGCAAACTTGTCCATAACTTTGTGTGTAGTCGTCGAATCGAGACAAAAATTGTGCCAACAGGTCCGAATCAAAATTCTGGTCCTGCATGCCAAGTTTGGTTCGATTCTGAGAAGGTCGAATCGGAACCCAATTTTGGTGGGCCCGCGACCCACTCAAACGGGCGATTTTGTACACGACTCTTCGGAATCCAAAACTGGACATACCGTTGAGTTCCTCTCCTCAAACTGAAACCATAGACATGTAGTTTGATGACTTTAGAGACCGTAGACTTTGGCACGCATTTCGGTGCAAAGCGGGTCCAACGGCGGATATCGTTTTGACCCGAAATTACAATTTTGCCCCTGTTCCAGAATTTAACTTTTGGACAGGCGTTTCCTAGGTATATCTTCTTTACCGAAACCATTTTTGATGATTGTTTCAGGGTTTGGAGTCATCTGTGATTTGTGAGTTTTTGGTGCGGACACTTGCTACTCTTGGACTTGCCACTTTGTACCACCAGGCAAGATACCTTGCCACCCTACTCTGTGAATATTATATTCTTATTTTCAGTTGTTATTTCTACATTGTTTTGTGATATTTAAACTGTGCGTCCAAGTCACACTTGGGTGCAAGCGACTCTATCGGTCGTCTTCCTTGCTTTATTTATTCTCTTGCATTGACCTAGTTTATTGACCACCCACTGATGTTGAGGTATTGGTATATCTCATACGGCCTTGACACTTGTTGTATCACGTGATGTGAGTCACATATAGGATACGTTTCCGTGTAGTCGGCTGGCCACCGATACGTATGGAGCGTGCGACAGATAGGAGTAACTGCCAATAGTATTGCATGATTAGAAGACTTGGCAGTTATTAGAGGTTCATATCAGTCATGGAGATGATGATACTAGGCATTGGGTGGGGAGAACAATACCTGACGTATGGGCTTCTTTACACTTCCATGATTACCTGTGCGGTCCGCCGGAGACGCAGGCTCCAGGTGCCCTCTGACGTTATCCAGAGCGTTATGGACGTAGCCCCTTGCACATGGTGCCCTCTGACGCTTCCCGAGCGTTATGGACGTAGGCCCCTAGTACCCTATATGGGAACTATGTCGATCCTATTTTCAGCCAGGGCTCATGCGTCGAAGGATTGTATCTCAACTGCATGTTCACAGTAGAATGGTCAGGAACCCGATTGCACGCATACCTTTTTCTCTTATTATATTATTATCACAGTTTATTATGGCATGGTGTTTTCTTGTATCTTGCTATGTCCCCTGAGGACCTGGTTATCTCTCCAGGTTTAGAGGATTTTCCACAGGAGTACGGAGCAGCATTGGAGCTATCTTACATTGATGATGAGGCAGTGCCTTATGATTCCTAGCCTATTTCTTATCTGAGACAGTTGTAGATATTATTTTACATCTCTTTTCTTTATATTTTGTGGAGGTCGGACTTCGATCTTGTGAGACTATTTTCATAGCTATTTGGAGTGAGTTTGTTCACCCGGCTATCTTTTGACACTCTTATTTATTTATTTGGACTTCATTATCTTCTGTGTTGAGCTGTGATGAGATTAGATATATTATTTTGGCCTGTGATTATTTATTTACAGCTTATGTGCATATACGAGGATTCTATATATTGGAGTATTCTTCGTATATGTGCAGCTGGCATGTTCACGTACTTGGTCCTATGTATTTTGGGACTGGGGCGTTACATGTTTTTGTGGTGGCCCACGCAGGTCAGATTTAATATTGTTGGGTTACATGACTGTGCCCAACAAGCCTGCATATAGGAATAGGAATATCTCATCCAGAACTACTACTATCCCTTGACTTCCTATCTTTTTGAAACTTCCTTGATTATTCGATTTACTTCATATCTAATCTTTCCTAATATCACTTATCTTCCTCGTGCCACCAGTATGAATCTACGAAGCGGACGCACTTCTGCCTTGGCCCTCACATCTGGTGAGGAGATTACTCCGGAAGGACAGAATCCTCCCATGACTCCAGCGACACCTTACCAGCCAGGACTGACACAACCTACTACGACGGAGTACCCAGAGGTCGCCGCACCCCCAGGCAGCCAGGCTGGACAGACTACTACCATGCCACCGGAAGGGAATGTACCACTGCCTCCACCACCACCATTCCCTCAGCAGTTTCCTCCACAGTCGGGACCTCAGATGCCTCCTCCACCGACTGATGGGAGCCCTACTACTCAGTTTATGCATGCCATGATGCAGGCTCAGTGGCAGCAGACTGAGCTGATGAGACAGACGATAATGGCAGCTATGGCTAGACCCCCACCACCACCTCCAGCACCAGTACCAGCACCGGCTCTGCAACCCTATGAAGGCTCTATCAAAGATTTCACAGATATGAACCCCAAGGCCTTTAGAGGGACGGAGAAGCCATTAGAGGTGTCACAGTGGCTTATTAGTACCAAGAAGCTACTGAAGGCATCCCAGTTGCCAGCCCAGAATTGGATGACAGCAGTGGACTTACTGTTAGAAGACAATGCTCACCACTGGTGGAAGGCGGAAAAGAGGAGATTAGGTTCTGGGATCACTTGGAAGCAGTTCTATGATGCTTTTTATGAGAGATTCTTCCCTATTCATGTTCAAGATGGTCTCTACGACCAGTTCCTCCATCTGAAGCAAGGGAATATGACAGTTGATGAGTATAACTCAGAGTTCAATCGCCTGAGTCGATTTGGTGTGGGATTGATTCTGACAGAGTTAGAAAAGGCGAGGAGATTTCACCAGGGGCTTGCACCAGAGCTCAAGTCTTATACGACTACTCAGTCTCGTGTCTCCCATTCAGCTATCTTGGAAGAAGCTCGTGCTCAGAAGATTCTTCGCAGGGAACAGCAGCAGACATCGAGGCGCCATACACCAACAGTTACACCAGCCCGAGCTACTCAGAGTGGACCTATCAGGAGGACCACAGGGCAGTTCCAGCAGAGGCCCACACCTTATCAGAAGCCTGTTTGCCATTACTACGGTAAACAAGGACATATCCAGAATGATTGCAGGACTCGCCTTGGATTATGCTTGAGATGTGGATCTAATCAGCACATGCTCAAAGATTATCCGGAGCAACATGCAATAGTACAAGCTCGGCAAAATCCGAGGTCCACAGCTCCAGCTCTCCCAGCACCACGGCCTATAGCAGGAGCACCTCGTCCACCATTGCCTCCCCAAGGCACACAGTACAACAAGGCCAGAGCTCAGGGCCCGGGACAGAACTATGGGCAGGCATTCTCACTTGCTGTTGAGGATATAGAGACAGAGGCGGAAGTTATAGCAGGTATGGTTCTAGTTGTATCTTTTCCTGCTATTACATTATTTGATACTGGAGCCACTCATTCATTCATAGCCACTAGTTTTGCCACTAGACACAGCATTCCCATCACACCCTTAGCTAAGAATGTTAAAATCCTCACTGGAGGAGGAGTTGTACCTGTTAGTGGTGTTTGTAGACTTTGTCCGGTAGTGATAAATGGCAGGGAGATGATGTCACGACTTCTTGTATTCCCTATGCCGATATTTGATATGGTTCTTAGAATGGACTGGTTGAGCCAGCATTTCGCTCTCATAGACTGCCATAGGAGCAGTATTATCTTTAGACCACCGAATGCGGCAGAGTTTGAGTTCACCAAAGAAGACGGAGATAGTTGTGATGCACCCACAGCGGGGACTCATATGATGATGCATGACACCCCTCAGCACCCTATTATCACCGAGTTCGAGGATGTATTTCCCGAGGAGTTGCCAGGACTACCACCTGACCGAGATATTGAGTTTTCTATTGAGCTTATTCCCGGAGCCGAGCCTATTTCATCTCGAGTATATCGTCGGGCACCCAAGGAGTTGGTAGAAATGAAGACGCAGATTGATGACTTATTAGAGAAGGGATTTATTCGTGCTAGTGCGTCACCATGGGGAGCACCCGTTCTTTTTATGCCTAAGAAAGACGGGACAGTGCGTATGTGCATTGACTACAGAGCGTTGAATGCAGTGACGGTGAAGAACAAGTATCCCTTGCCGCGTATAGACGATCTATTCGATCAACTGAGTGGAGCAAAAGTATTCTCCAAGATTGACTTACGATCGGGCTATCACCAATTGAAGGTTCAGAAGGAAGACATTGCCAAGACGGCCTTTCGTTCGAGATATGGACAATACGAGTTCTTGGTCATGCCTTTCGGTTTGACCAATGATCCCGCAGTTTTCATAAATTTAATGAACAAGATCTTCCACCAATACTTGGACAAATTTGTAGTCGTCTTTATAGATGATATCTTGATTTACTCCAAGAGTCAAGAGGACCATGAGCAACATCTACGGATAGTTTTGGGTACATTGAGGAAGGAGCGACTCTTTTCGAAGCTTAGCAAGTGTGATTTCTTTCTCAAGAAAGTATCATTCCTTGGTCATATTATTACGGGCGATGGTATATTGGTAGACCCAGAGAAGATCGAAGCAGTCAAATCATGGCCCGCTCCCACAACAGCTTCTGAAGTGAGAAGTTTCCTCGGACTTGCGGGTTACTACCGACGGTTTATAGAAGATTTCTTTCGAATAGCGGGGCCTATGACTCGATTGACTTGCAAGGATCAGGAGTTTGTATGGACAGAAGAGTGTCAAGCCGTTTTTGACGAGTTGAAGAAGCGATTGACCACAGCACCGATCTTGACACTGCCATCGGGCCCAGGAGGATTTGTGATCTACAGCGACGCATTCGGGAAGCGATTAGGATGTGTATTGATGCAGCATGGTCGGGTAGTAGCATATGCATCTCGACAGTTGAGAGTACACAAGAAGAATTATCCGACCCACGATCTAGAGCTCGCAGCGGTTATCTTTGCCTTGAAGCTATGGAGACACTACTTGTATGGCGAGAAGGTTGACATCTACACGGATCATAAGAGCCTCAAGTACGTGTTCACACAAAAGGAGTTAAATATGTGACAGCGACGTTGGTTGGAGTTGATGAAGGATTATGAGATTGAGCTACATTATCATCCGGGCAAGGCTAATGTCGTGGCAGACGCATTAAGCCGCAAGCCCATGGCACACTTTTTGACCACACAGAAGGAATTGATTAGAGACTTGGAGCAGCTTGGTATTGAGGTAGTATTGCCGGGAGCAGATGGCGTATTAGCCAACCTTCAAGTGCAATCATCATTGGTAGAGCGCATCAAGGCAGCATTGCCTAATGATGCTAGATTTCGACGGCTGAAGGAGAGGACTGAAGTCGGAGAGCAGACAGGATTGAGGATCCACACTGATAGGACATTGCGATATGGTGATCGCATTTATGTTCCCAATGGAGACCTACGACAGGAGCTGATGGCAGAGGCTCACAGTTCGACTTACTCTATTCATCCCGGAGGGACCAAGATGTATCGTGACTTACGACAGTATTATTGGTGGCACAGAATGAAGCAGGAGATAGCTCGTTTCGTTGCCAAGTGCTTGGTATGTCAGCAAGTGAAGGCGGAGCACCAGAGGACGGCCGGATTATTGCAGCCGCTATACATTCCCGAGTGGAAGTGGGAGCACATTACTATGGATTACGTCACGGGTTTTCCTCGGAGTCCTAGAGGACGTGACGCAGTATGGGTGATTGTTGATAGACTTACGAAGTCAGCACATTTCTTGCCTTTTAGAGTGGGCCAGTCGACAGAGGTATTGGCGGAGATATACATGGAGCAGATTGTGAGATTGTATGGTGTGCCAGTTAGTATTGTGTCGGACCGTGACTCGAGATTTACCTCGCACTTTTGGAGGAGCATGCAAGAGAGTTTGGGCACTCGATTGAAGTTTAGCACATCGTATCATCCGCAGACAGACGGCCAGTCGGAGCGTACCATTCAGACGCTAGAGGATATGTTGAGAGCGTGTATGCTTGATTTTGGCAGTTCGTGGGAGGACCACCTTCATCTTGTTGAGTTTTCCTACAACAATAGCTATCAAACGAGCATTCAGATGGCTCCGTTTGAAGCATTGTATGGTAGAAAGTGTCAGTCTCCTGTTTGTTGGAGCGACATAGGAGAGCGACAGCTATTGGGTCCTGAGTTGGTCTTGAGCACAGTAGAGACAGTGAAGAAGATTCAGAACCACCTGCGAGCAGTGCAGGATCGTCAGAAGTAGTGGGCAGATAATCGTCGTCGACCCTTGGAGTTCAAAGAGGGTGACCATGTGTTCTTGAAGATATCCTCCACTAGAGGCACGATTCGATTCGGAGGACGTGGCAAGTTGAGTCCAAGGTACATCGGCCCTTTCGATGTCTTGGAACGTGTTGGAGAGGTTGCCTACAGATTGGCATTGCCACCGTCACTAGAGGGAGTACATGACGTATTCCATGTATCTCAGCTGAGGAGTTACATGGCGGACAGCAATCATGTGCTTGATCACTCCGAGATCACCGTTGGACCGAGTTTGTCGTACGAAGAGCAACCGGTGGGTATCCTCGATCGCCGAGTGAAGGTGTTGCGAAACCAATCTATTCCATTGGTTCGCGTGGCATAGAAGCATCACTCGCCAGGGGAGTCTACTTGGGAGCGCGAGGACGACATCCGAAATCGCTATCCGCATTTGCTCGAAGACGAAGGTATGTCTTGCATTGAAGCTTTTTAGTTATTATCAATTTCCTTGTATTGCATTTTATCCCCCGACCTTAGTTTAATTTCGAGGACGAAATTTTCTTCAAGTTGGGTAGGATATAAAACCCCAATATTTTTCTAATTATTATAATACTGTAAAAATTATTTTTCTATATTTTTCTGATTTTATTTGGTATTTGTACGAATTTATAGGTGTGTATCATATATGTATGGTTGCGTGCTTATATATTTAAACACTACTAATTATACCCTACAATAATTACAAATATTTTTGATATTTAATTATAAATTTTATAAATTTTTATTGTGAATATATATATTATATAACTTTAGTTATTGATTGTTTGGTAAAAAAACAAATTGTTATTGGAGGGGGGGGGCCGAACCCCATGCAGCAACAGCTGCGGATAGGGGTGGGCCCGATCCCCCCCCACAATGTGAATTTCTCCTTAACAGCAAATTGCTGCTGTGCACTTAGCACCGAACCCAAGCCTAAAGCCGACCCCCCACATGCACAACTTAGCAGTATGCATTGTTACACCCGACCCCACATTAATTTAAGCAAACTGCAGCCATAGCTGCAATAGAAAATCGACCCCACCTAATACCAAACCGAGAACTTCCCAGTCCTATTAGTAATAGGAGCATTTGGCGGAAGGGATATATATACTCCGCTCAAAATCGAAAACCCTAACCCCTCTCTCATCCAAAAACTCCTCAACCCCAAGGCTGCCCAACCATCCTCCGCACATCCCAGAGCTCGCAGTCGGCCATCTACTCGCCGTCGACGACGTCGGGATCGCTCGAAATCGACGGAAAACAGAGGATACACTGTTTGGTTCAGAACTCAGGTACCCACTTTCGAATCCAATTTTCTTCGTTTGTATTCAACGAAAATTCGATCTATCGAATGTTGTGCGTAGTAGACATGACCCTCTTCAAACCCCTTCTGATAGAATCCTGGGAACTCCAAAGGATTGCTCAAAAAATCGAGACGAAGTTGGAGAAAAACCCACTTTCCTGATTTCTAAAAACTGTTTTGAAACGCCAACTTGTCGGCCACTTCTCTCGCTGTTCATTAAGTTTTCATAAAAACTAATTAAACACATGTGACGACAACATAACCGAGATCACAACGTATCTTCTGGATCGTTGTTTCGATTAGTGTGTAGGAAATAAACTGATGTTAAACTTGTGAGAAAAACTATTTTCTAAAATATTAATTTCTAAAAATTTTGCCCGATACGACGTCGTCCCGACAAACCGGACGACGTGATCGCGCGTTATACGCATCGAAAGACGCGTATGGACGTTACGGATATGTGGGAACTGATGGAACTCAGTTTCGTCGCGTGTGTGCGACGAAATCAACGTGTATCCGTCGAAATACCCCCATATCGGCATTTTGCAAACTTGTCCATAACTTTGTGTGCAGTCGTCGAATCGAGACAAAACTTGTGCCAACAGGTCCGGATCGAAATTCTGGTCCTGCATGCCAAGTTTGGTTCGATTCTGAGAAGGTCGAATCGGAACCCAATTTTGGTGGGCCCGTGACCCACTCAAACGGACGATTTTGTACACGGCTCTTCGGAATCCAAAACTGGACATACCGTTGAGTTCCTCTCCTCAAACTGAAACCATAGATATGTTGTTTGACGACTTTAGAGACCGTAGACTTTGGCACGCGTTTCGGTGCAAAGCGGGTCCAACGGCGGACATCGTTTTGACCCGAAATTACGATTTTGCCCCTATTCCAGAATTTAACTTTTGGACAGGCATTTCCTAGGTACATCTTCTTCACCGAGACCATTTTTGATGTTTGTTTCAGAGTTTGGAGTCATCTGTGATTTGTGAGTTTTTGGTGCGGACACTTGCTACTCTTGGACTTGCCACTTTGTACCACCAGGCAAGATACCTTGCCACCCTACTCTGTGAATATTATATTCTTATTTTCAGTTGTTATTTTTGCATTGTTTCGTGATATTTAAACTGTGCGTCCAAGTCACACTTGGGTGCAAGCGACTCTATCGGTTGTCTTCCTTGCTTTATTTATTCTCTTGCATTGACCTAGTTTATTGACCACCCACTGATGTTGAGGTATTGGTATATCTCATACGGCCTTGACACTTGTTGTATCACGTAATGTGAGTCACATATAGGATACGTTTCCGCGTAGTCGGCTGGCCACCGATACGTATGGAGCGTACGACGGATAGGAGTAACTGCCAATAGTATTGCATGATTAGAAGACTTGGCAGTTATTAGAGGTTCATATCAGTCATGGAGATGATGATACTAGGCATTGGGTGGGGAGAACAATACCTGACGTATGGACTTCTTTACACTTCCATGATTACCTGTGCGCTCCGCCGGAGACGCAGGCTCCAGGTGCCCTCTGACGTTATCCATAGCGTTATGGACGTAGCCCCTTGCACATGGTGCCCTCTGACGCTTTCCGAGCATTATGGACGTAGGCCCCTGGTACCCTATATGGGAACTATGCCGATCCTATTTTCAGCCAGGGCTCATGCGTCGAAGGATTGTATCTCAACTGCATGTTCATAGTAGAATGGTCAGGAACCCGATTGCACGTATACCTTTTTCTCTTATTATATTATTATCACAGTTTATTATGGCATGGTATTTTATTGTATCTTGCTATGTCCCCTGAGGACCTGGTTATCTCTCCAAGTTTAGAGGATTTTCCACAGGAGTACGGAGCGGCATTGGAGCTATCTTACCATGATGATGAGGCAGTGCCTTATGATTCCTAGCCTATTTCTTATCTGAGACAGTTGTAGACATTATTTTACATCTCTTTTCTTTATATTTTGCGGAGGTCGGACTCCGATCTTGTGAGACCATTTTCATAGCTGTTTGGAGTGAGTTTGTTCACCCGGCTATCTTTTGACACTCTTATTTATTTATTTGGACTTCATTATCTTCTGTGTTGAGCTGTGATGAGATTAGATATGTTATTCTGGCCTGTGATTATTTATTTACAGCTTATGTGCATATACGAAGATTCTATATATTGGAGTATTCTTCGTATATGTGCAGCTGGCATGTTCACGTACTTGGTCCTATGTATTTTGGGACTGGGGCGTTACAAGGACCAAGAATGGCCCAGTGTATACCCCACATGGCCGACGGTCAAAATTCCCACATTAATGGGATGAACCTTAGACTCAGCACGACGAGTGTCAGTCTTAGACCCTTGAAAAGCCCCTATTACGGTGGCAATTAAGAGGGAAGTTCTTAAAGAGCGGGTATTTATCGCTCTTTACATCAGAAGCCAAAGCCTTCAAACCATAGGAGTAGCTACTCGCCTGCGCCACCCTCAGAAGCAAGAGGGTGGTAGGCCCCGTCCATTCCTTTGCTTCAAGAACCAGTGTTTTCACTCCAGAGGCGCAGCTACTTTTCTGTGCCAGCCCCATACACACAAGGGTGTTATACCCTTTCTTCCAAATCCAACGCCTTCAACGTTCAGAGGTGTTGCTACTGACATGCATCCATATGAGGTGCAAGATGGTGATATGCACACACCATCTCTATTCTTACGACACAGTCATCGTCTATGATCCAGAAGCTTAAGTCACTTCTCTACAAGAAACTTGGGAACTCCTACTGCAACCAATGCAAGTCATCTTGTCGCTCCAAAAGCACAGTAACCTCGCCAACCTGAAGCACAAGCCTACTCATCACCTATAGCACAGTCACTCTGTTGCCCTAAAACACAGCTTCATCGTTGCTCTAAATGCACCGAAGTCTCGTTGTCATTCGAAGCCAAGTCCACTCGTCATCTGAAAGCATAGAGGCTCCGCCGTCTCCAGAAGCACGATCTACTCATCGTGCCAGATGCACAGCAGTACTTAGTCCTCATTAGATGAGTACATGCGTCCATAAGAAGCATGGGTCTACCCCAATTAGTTTTTTAAACCGCTGCTTGTAGAAAAATTGGGATTAAATCATGATTGATACCACATCAGATTGATTGAAATCTTAGACGATGATCAATTAGACTCCAACTCTAGGATGAAATCCTAAGATTTACACGGCTGTATCCTAGCAAGCAAATCGGCACGCGCCACGTGTCACCTCCTTCGGTTATGTTGATAACCAGCAGAGATCTCGATTGAGGAGAATCTCGATGTCCGCCATGTGTCAATGCCACAGAAGCCCACATCGTACAATGACGACATATTCTTTCATATCTTAGGAACCCTAATGCATATCGCATATGTGCTATGTTCTCTATAAATAGAAGGAGTTCTCCTTCAACTTAAAAAAAGGAGATAACCTTCATCTAATAAGCGACAAACGACCAACCAACCAATCGAAGGACAACCACCTCTAAGGTATCTTCTCCTCCAGACAGCCTCTTGATCGGTGACCCCAGAGTTCCATCAAAGGCTCCAGAGAGGCAGAGCAAGGTTGTTTCGTCGTCAGATCGTCAACAGAGTAAAGGAGCTACTGCAGTGCTCGATCTCCACCATTACACTTTTCCAGAAACCTCTACCCCCTGTACTTCAAATATCCTGTTTAGGACTTCCTTCTTTGTTCGCAGATACCTTATACGTTCAATAAAGCAAAAAAGTTGGTTCAACCTTTTGTTATGTCGAACAGTAAGTTATATGCTTTTATAATGGTAGATGATTTCTCTAGATACACGTGGCTATATTTTCTTGCACGCAAGAAAAATGAATTGTCAGAATTTGTCTCCTGCAAGAAAGTTTTGAATGAAAAAGGATTCATGATCACTCGTATTCGAAGAGATCATGACAGCGAATTTGAGAATACAAAGTTTGGGCAATTTTATGCCACATACAGTTATCTGTATGAGTTCTCTTGCCCTATGACTTCGCAACAAAATGGAGTTATGGAACATGAGAAAAAGACTCTATCCCAAATGGCTAGAGTAATGTTAAACTAGTTTAGTCTACCTAAATACTTTTCGGCTGAAGCTCTCAATACAGCTTGCTACGTTCTCAATAGGGTTCTAATTGGATCGAAATCGAAGAAGACTCCCTATGAGTTATGGTCTGATAGGACACCATTAGTTTCATATTTCAAAATATTTGGTTGCAAATATTTTTTTCTCAATACTAAAGACAATTTGGAAAAGTTTGACGAAAATGCCGATGAAGGTATATTTTTAGGTTACGCTGCTAAATGTAAAGGATACCAAGTCTTTAACAAAAGAACTATGATCATTGAAGAGTCAATAAATGTCACTGTTTACGAACTGAATCAACATACGATCGATGATGATGATGAAGACTTCAGTACACCAAGTACAGCACCAACAGAACCTTCAAGCACAACACCAGCTGATCTTCTAGGCAGATCACGTACAGAACTAGAAGCCAGAACCAGCTCCCTTGAGAGTCTATCGAAAAGAATAAAGTTTTTGGCTGACCATCCCAAGGACTTGGTAATAGGTAAGATTAACAAGGTGTAATTACTCGTTCCTCTAGCAAAGGTATAGTTTTCTATGTTGCGTTTATTTTACAACTTGAACCCAAAACTATTGAAAAAGCATGTAGCGATAATTTTTGGATAGATGCTATGTAAGAGAAATTAAACTATTTGAACGGAATCAAGTTTTGAAACTTGTTCCCAAGCCCATTGATCATCAGGTTATTGGCACCCACTAGGTATTCCGAAACAAACTTAATGAGAATTGTTTAGTCAATCGTAACAAGGCCCAACTCGTAGCTCAAAGATACAACCAATAGGAAGGTATCGACTAGACCTATGCCCCAGTTGCAAGATTAGAATCCATTCGCATGTTATGTGCAATTGCATGTTTTCATAATTTTAAGCTTTTTCAAATGGATGTTAAAAGTGCTTTTCTTAACAATTTTATTAAAGAAGAAGTTTATGTAGCTCAACCTCCAGGTTTTACTGATTTTAAAAACCATGATTATGTTTTCAAGTTGAACAAAGACTTATAATTTTTGAAACAAGCCCCTCGTGCTTGGTATGATCGTTTAAGCTCTTTTTTACTTGGCAACGGTTTTACAAAAGGAAAGATTGATACTACACTATTTATAAAATCTTTTAATGGAAATCTTCTTTTAATTCAAATTTATGTAGATGATATTATCTTTGGGTCTACTAATGAATCTCTCTGTCAAGAATTTTTCAAGTGTATACATAATGAGTTTGAAATGAGCATGCTGGGAGAACTAAAATTCTTTCTCGGACTGTAAATCAAACAAACCAACAATGGGACGTTCATTAACCAAGCCAAGTACACAAAAGACGTATTAAAGAAGTTCGACCTGGAAACCGTCAAACCACTTGGCACTCCGATGGCAACTTAAACCAAGCTTGATATTTATGAAAAAGGCAAATCGGTCGATATACGTAAGTATCAAAGTATAATTGGTAGTTTACTTTATTTAACTGCTAGTCGTCCAGATATAATGTTTAGCGTTTGCTTGTGTGCACATTTTCAAGCTAACCCTAAGGAATCACACTTGTGCGCGATTAAGCATATCTTTCGATACCTTAAAGGCACTTCTTCTGTCGGCATTTGGTATTCCAAAACCACGTCCTTTGACCTAACTGTTTACTTGGATGTTGATTTTACTGGATGCAAAGTGGATAAAAAAAGTACTAGCGGCACGTGTCATTTTCTAGATAAGGCTCTAGTCTCTTGGTTTAGAAAGAAGCAAAAAATTTTCGCATTATCAACTACTGAGGCTGAGTATATCGTCGCAGGATATTGTTGTGCATAAATTTTGTGGATGAAGCAAACCTTAAAATACTTTGGCTTACAGTATTCACACTTATCCATTTTCTATGACAACACTAGTACTATTAATTTTACTAAGAATCCTGTATGTCACTCACGCACTAAGCATATTGAGATTCGACATCATTATTTTAGAGATCATCAAATAAATAGAAATATAGACCTTGTATATATAGGCACAGAGAACCAACTGGATGATATCTTTACAAAACCATTAGCGGAAGATCGTTTCAATTATTTACATTGAGAATTAGAAATTTTATATATCAATAATATTAATTAAATTTGTTTTATTGATTACTTTTTAATATGCAAAAATTATTTTTGATACAAGCCTTCAAAGGGTCCGTCTATCACCATGGCTACGGCTAAAGCGAAACGGTATTTAAGTGTTCTCCGGTGAACCCTCGTTAGCTAGGACAGTACCCCTACAGCTAATCTGAGATAGTAGCTGTATAACAAAATTTAATTCATAAAATAATATTAATTATATTAATTGAAATTTAAAATAACTAAACTTGGAATTAAATAATTGAAAAGGATTTATGAATATTAAGTGGCACTACATTTATTTTTGTTCAAAAATACCTCAACAGAGCCCCATGCGAACTCTGACTAAATTCGGCCCGAGTTCTGCCCGAGTTTATTTAGGATCGGGTATTTTAAGTCAGAACCTAGTGGACCCCTTCCTATTCATCTCCTCTAAACCCTCAAGAACACACGGTAGTCGCGAACCGAGTTCTAAACCCTAGATTTTTTCGAACCCATTGCTTCCAATCCTTTTGGAGATTTCAATCCAAACTTTGGATTCGTGCGGACTTTTTCGTTCTCTTTAACATACTCAAATTTCAGAAGGTATAACCTCCTCCTTCTCCGTCTTTCAATTTTGTGAATTTCTATATTATTCATAGAAATAATGTCTAGACACTTTAACCCTTCTAAGAGGAAGAAGACGGCGACTAGTGAAGAGGCCTCAGCTTCGGATCCAATCCATGAATCCCTTTTTTCCCCGTCCAAAAGGACGATGGGACATTTAATGGGTTTTTCTTCCAAACCCATGACCAATCGCTTCTATGGTATGCATATTTCTCGATTCACAACATATGCCCCAGTGCTCCAATTAAGTGGACCATCTTTCCTGACCATCGCACTTACTTTGAAGCATTAGGATTGCATAATCTTGTTACTCATTCATATCCAATTGCATCCAATGCTATTCACTTGTTTTACTGTAATTTCATTCTAGACACATTTACTGTTAGTTGTCTCGCCGGAATTGATATTTAGTTCAATGATGTCGACTTAGCAAAAATCCTTGATATACCAAATGAACGTGCTCCGCTTTTCGATATTACGGAATTTGAATTTCCTGCAGGCAAGACATTAAACAGCTTCAAGAATGAACTTTGCTCTCCCAATCCTGTTCGTTCTGGTAAGTTCAAAGCTAGAAATTTGAACTTATTTTTCTATGAATTTTACCGCATCGTCTACTCCACTACCTCAAAAGACGATGTGACTACCCTTGAGTTGTCTGCCCTTTAACATATTCATAAGGGTATTTGTTTTTCTGTCCCCAACACTATCATTCAGATGATGGGTCGTTGTCGCAAAAAGAACAGAAACCTTGCCTACGGGATGATCCTTCCAATCATCTTTTACTATTTTGAGGTTGACCTATCCACTTGCGCTCGTGACTCTGAAGCCAAGTATCTTTAGCTCTCTCATCGCAGAATAGTTGTTCCTCCTGTTCCTCCTACTGTTCCTGCTCTACCTTCGTAGGACTACCCTATGTCTTATAAGGGTATCTACCAGCATCTCTCTGATTTGCGAGCATTTATCACTGACTCATCGAGGGAACGTGAGTTTCAAGATGCCAGCCGGTTTCAGGCTCTCGTAAATTCTTTTACGGATCTGCAATTTGCTCAGACTAGATATTTTGCCAGTTCTCTTCCCCGAGATCCAACTATATCGAGCTACTGCTATGAGGATGAGGCAGTACGTTATTTCCTTGAGCCTGTGAACGCTTATGACTTGTACCATGGTTTTGGTGCTACTCCACACCCTTCTGGAGCTGGCACTTCTGGAGCTGGTCCATCTGGACATGATGGCACTGCTGGCACTGATAATGATGATTCTGAGGATTTTTGATCTAGACATGATGTATTTTGTCTAGATGTTATCTAGTTAGACTTTTTATTGTCTATATATGCTTGGAAATGCTCCGACATTCCAAGATAGCACTTATCTTTTTATTTTTATTAGCACTAAGACTTTTTATTTGCTGAGATTGATGTATTTGGAACTTCTATTATGCTCTTATTAGCATGCTTTTCTATTTTAGTTTGTACTGTTCTCTAATTTGTTTATGTGTAGCATTATTTGTTTTAGCTTATGCTTCTACATATAAACTGCCTGTGAAATACATATTTTTTTCTTCAATATTTTTTGTATTTTTTCAAAATTTGTTTCTTACGCATAAATTGCAGGGGAGCTTCTCTTTTTGTAATTATTTTGCTAAGTAAAAACGGAGGATAAATAGGATCTAACATCTTTTGCAGGATATAGGAAATTTTTTGAGGATACAGTACTATACAAGCTAAACTGACATTACAATTTTGTTTCTTTTAAATCAAATGATCGAGATGTTATATCGGTCAAGGTTTGTCAATTATCAAAATGGGAGAGATTTTTGGCTCATTGGTCATGGTCGAACCTGATTTTAATAATAGATATAACCCTGTCTCAATATAAGGCCTACTTAGACGATTGCTGATAACTGTTACTGTTCCGTTCAAGATCGAAGCCGTTTTGCCACTTGAGTCTGTATTTCATATTCAATATAATTTCATATTTATTGAATCTACGAATACGATGTACACCGATTCATACTGGAAAATAGGCTAACCCAAAATATTTTTCAAAATATCCTATGTTTTGAAAATAGCTCATTTTACAAAAAGCTCCCCACAGCTTAAACTTTTCAAAAAGACCAAAAACCAATTTGCAAAAATTCCAAAAATCTAACACTGGACCCCAGGAGAATTTGGCCTAAGTTCGGCCCGAATTTTTTCCGAGTTCGGTTAGTGTACGTTGGATTTTTTAACTTGGTCTTCCCGCAGTTACGGATGCAACGGCTACTTGCCGAGATTGTCCCATAGAATTCTGTCCGAATTCTGTCCGAATTCTGCCTTTAGAAAAACTATAAATAGAGAAAATTTTCACTCATTTCAACACACCTCTCTTCTCTCTTCTCTCTTCTCTCTAAGCTTAATATATTTTTTCCAAAGTGTTATAAAGCTTTAATTTTCAAATTCCAAGCCAGCTACAATCCTCTAGTCGATTTGCCAGTACGGTACAGTCTAGAAGTTTCATAGTGATTGTAATCAGAGACTTGATTGAAGAAAGACACTTCACAATTGAAGTTGGTCGAGTATTTTGATCAAAGTTCGCATTGTAGAAGTTGCAAGGACTTCGGATGAAAACTTGCGATATTTTTCCATAGTGGATTCAACTGGAAGCTCGAGTTCTTCCGACTGGAATAGTCCTCACAAGAGAGAAACTAGTATACATCATCGTGTTTACATTTGCTTTCTGATCTTTGCTTTTTATTTACTTACTTGTGATATATTATCTGTTATATGGTTGCTAACATTTTTAATTAACTAATTTCTGCTGCCTACTCTATTCACCTCCCCCCTCTAGAGTATTGCGCTTTACAAGTTGTTCCGACACAGTAAATATGTATCGAGGCTCAAAGTAGAGTCACAATGATCCATATATGAGATACATGTTTTAATTGGTGTTTAGTAGAGTTAAACATGGATATCTAGTGTGTGGTATGCATCTAAGCCAATTCTAGGCCAAACTAGGCTTCCGGGTTCAAACTAGGTTAGTTTGACTTTAGAGTTGACTTTTATGGCAAACTGGTCAACCTTGGTCAATTCGAGTCAAATCTAGTTCAAGCTAACCTATTCCAAGTTATTACCTACTTATCTTTCTATACATTACATATATATTACATTTTACCCTATAACCTATTCATGAATTTACCTTACCCTAAGGCAATAACCTTACTTTAACTTAGATAGGTAATCCTCATACCTAACCCTAGTAATTCTTATTACCTAACCCTAGATAGGTAATCCTTACTACCTATTTATCTATTAGGTAAAACCCTTGCCTAACCATACTTCATAGGTAACTCTCATAACCTATTTAAACATAAGGGTATTTGTATAAACATAGACAAATGTACATAAGTAGATGCTTAAATATCCTAGTAGGATAATTACATAGGTAAATGTTGTATATAGGAAAATATCTATATGACTATAGTAGGGGTATAATGATACCATATGACTATTGGTATATGGGTACACGATACGGTATGTATATGTGCCTTGATATTAGGGATATAGGTAATATTATGGGTGATGGGCATTATGAGCACATCTATGGGTATGTAAAGGGTAAATAGGCTAAGGTAATACTAGATAGTAGTTTACTATATATATGAGATAGGTATATATGGATACTTAGTGATATGAGCTAGTATAGCTAATACCTTCAAGTTATGAACCTAGAAACAAGGTATTGACCTAGTTTGACCCTAAAAATAAGGTACTGACCTAGTTTGACCCTAAAAACAAGATACTGACCTAGTTCAACTTCCAACACCTAGTTTTGACTTAGAAACCATATCTAAACCTAGTTGATGATAATTATCATTCCAAAATACCAATTGACATTGATATATTATATTTAGGTCAGTGTGACTCCAGACTGCACTATGATCCTTGTACATTGTCACTACCATAATTCTAGATAGGGCTAATTTTGTTATTTTTATATCATTTATATTATATATTTGGTTTTTTAATTAATTGTTGTGAATGTTTCGTTTATTGTTGGATTAGTCTATTTATTGAACCCTTGACTTGTGGACCCAATTCGACTAGACATGACCACTTGAACCAACATTCTAGGATGAACACAACTAGCCACATTTAAGTCATGTTGAGTCGAGATTTGGAATAAAAATTAACCCAACATTAGAGCACAAGTAACCCTTCATTAAGATGAGTGTTCACGACAACTTGAGGGGTAGAATAGACATTTTATAAGGGTTTTAGGGCACATTTATGGCAGCCATATGGAGAGGGTTTACTCCTTCTTCATTTATTAGATCCTCCAAGAAACCCTAGTTAGGGCTCTCAACAAGCCCTTTCCATTTCCTACACTTCCCACCATCAAAACTCCTCCAAAATCCCCAAAACCTTCCCGAATATTCATCCTACAGGACTTAGAGCTAGAAGGCCAAGAAGCTCGTGAGGAGGAGTCCAAAGCTTGAGAGATTGTGTCAAACTTGACACTAGAAGCATTGCTAGAGAGTTCCATTGGGAATCTATCTCCCAATAAGTAAAACTCTTGTTCTTTTTCATACTTTGAGCTCCATTTTCATGCATGACACTAGTAGGAACACTCGCATAGACTAGGGGCACCCATAGGGAGAAGAGCAAGGTTATAACCTTCATTTTAATGGAATTTATTTGGAGTTTTTGTGCCATCCTTAGAGAAATTCGAGGAGAGTCCACCAAGTATTTGTCAAAATAACAAATAGACTATTTTAGATTTGTTTCCAGTTATAAGATCATGATTAGTTTAGTTTTCTCATTTAGAATAGGTGCATGGTTTTTAGTATTCATATCTAGGTATATATATGTATATATAATTATATGTATGGATATAGGTATACATGAATTGCATTTAGGCCATGTATTCACGGTTTTAAGTAGGGTACCTTGTTTTCCTTTTGTGTTCCTATTTTAAGTTCAAAGAGTGTATGTGAGTATCCATGTATTAGTGAACAAGTGTAGGTATTCAGTCAGTATAGGTATCAGTGTAACAGTTAGGATGATTGAGTGAGTGTTTTGAGTGCCTTAGTGAAGTGTCATTAAGTATCAGTTAATTTCAATCAGTTAGTTGTGTCTAAGTTAGAGAGTGTAGGTATTAGTTTAGATTAGAAGTAATTAGAGAGTGAAGAGGTTTAGATTTGGCCACTATTCAGTTAGACAGGAGGTCTGTACAGTCAGCAGGCCTGTGCTTGGCTTATACAAGAAACATTGCTTGGGGGATAGGCATTTGGCCAATGCCTTACCTTGCTCGATGGTTGGACATGAATGGGGTGAGGCTTTGGCCAGCCATCTTGGCCTGGCCTTGGCTACGCCAGTGCAGGACTAACATTAGCCATCAGGCTAGAACCTCCTTGGCAATGGGCCAATGAGCCAGTATCTTAGCAAGGGCCATAGGCCATGGTTAGCAGTGGGTGGTGTGGAGGAGCTGTCCCCTATGTCAGGAACTCAAGAGGAGAGGGGTTATCCTCTTGAGTGTTTCAAGAAACTCAATTCCTGTGACTGAATCAGTGAGTGAGAGAGTATCATGGTTTGAGTTTTTAGAGGGAGTGTTAGTGAGTGAATTAAACATCAGTCAAGTTCAGTGACGTGAAGGACTAAACCTGTGTTAGTGAGTTAAATCAATATTTTAGTGTTCAGTTAGGAGAGTGAAAGGTGAAGTATCAGTTAGTAAATAGTGAGCTAAATTATAATTTTAGAGTAAAATAGTGTAATAGTGTATAAGAGTGAGAGTTAGTGAGATATCAATATATCAATATATTAGTGTCAGTTGAGTTGAGTGTCCTATTTAAGTATCTAAGTGAGTTAGTGTTCAGTGTTAATGTATTAGTGTCAAATCAGTGAGGAAATTAGAATGTTCAGTGAGTTGGAGAGGGGTTGGCTCGGGCAGCAGCAACATTGCCTTGCTGCAGGGAAATATAGGAAAGGGGCTTGACCTTGGTGTGTAGGGTTTGGAGAGAGAGCAAGTTAGTCAGTCCATTTTGGCTTGGGATAGTAATGGCCAGGGTAGGGCCATAGGCCAATGTTTTAACAAATAGGCCAAGTGGTTTATTTTAGTGTGCAGTGCACACAGAGTTAAGGGGATTAGGGACTGTCAATATGGCCTTATGGTTGATTATCCTATCTCAGCGTGTAGTGAATGTGCGTATCAGTGTTTAGTGTCCCTTGTGTCTAGAAAGAGAGTGATTTCTGTTGAGAGTAACAGTGTATCAGTCCATATGAAGTAAAGGAGGGGGCTTATTCTGGTATCAGTAAGAAGATGAGGTATTTAAATAGGTTATGAGAGTTACCTATTTAAGAAGATGAGGTATTTATTGGATTATAGTTATACATCCTTGCAAAAGCATAAAATTGATTTGCTGTTCGAGTTATGATAATTATGAGTTTGGGTGATAGATATACATCTTTGAACAAATATAAAATTTATTTGATTTTCGAGTTTTAATGTTCATGATTTATTATATTATAGTTATGCACCTTGAACAGTTATAGATTTGGTTTGAAAATGATCTTAGCTTTTAAAAATGGTCGTAGGAATTATTTAAACGGAGTTGTACAACTTGTGGTTTTCGTGTTTATAAAATTTTAAATTTTAAGGGGAAGTAATGACGGTGAATTTTGGTTTAAAATATTTAAAAGTTATGAAAACAATTTTTGAGAATTTTTCTTTATTTTAAATTGTGTCCTATGATTGAGGATTTACAAATCTATTTAGATTTTTGGTAAAAAAAATTAGATTTTGACAGATAAGATTATTTAAAAAATTAGTTTAATGTGGGATTGCTAATATTAAATTATTTTTTTTGAAGAATTTTGAAGGATGAGATGGAAAGTTATTTTGATTGATTAAAGGAAGTTACCATTTAAAAGTTGTGAGTTTGTTGGAATAACATAGCATAAAAAGAAGTTAAAATTGATGAGAGCATTGAGCTTAATTTTTGAGATTGCTTTTAATATGCTAAGAGTTTTATTATAAATTAATTGAAAATTTTAGAGTGTTAATTTTTTGATTGATTGTGAAATCAATCAATTAAACCCTTGCCTAACCATACTAGGTCAATACCTTGTTTCTAGGTTCATAACTTGAAGGTATTAGCTATACTAGCTCATATCACTAAGTATCCATATATACCTATCTCATATATATAGTAAACTACTATCTAGTATTACCTTAGCCTATTTACCCTTTACATACCCATAGATGTGCTCATAATGCCCATCACCCATAATATTACCTATATCCCTAATATCAAGGCACATATACATACCGTATCGTGTACCCATATACCAATAGTCATATGGTATCATTATACCCCTACTATAGTCATATAGATATTTTCCTATATACAACATTGACCTATGTAATTATCCTACTAGGATATTTAAGCATCTACTTATGTACATTTGTCTATGTTTATACAAATACCCTTATGTATCCATATCCTTAAACATCTATATGTGTTCATATGGCTACATGCCATACCTATAGGATTACCTTAGCCCGTCATCTCACTCTCTTTGATCAATATCTTTACCTATATACCTTGATACTCTTTGTATCAATACCCTTATATGCTAAGGCCTATTACCCTTGTCATGCTTGCATATGCCAATACCTGTGGTTTACAAAATTATCCATTACTATACCCTCACACATGTTTGTCTACACTACCCACTACTAAAAGACAACGTTTTAGCGACGGCCCTATCCGTCGCTAATTGACATTACCGACGGATTACCGACGGATACTGGCTGAAAAAATCCGTCGGGAATAACCTCGTCGCTAAAACAAATCCGTCGCTAATCCGTCGCTTAGCGACTACTTAGCGACGGATTACCATTATCTACACCAAAACAGTTAGCGACGGCTAGCCGACGGTTTCTCGTCAACTTCGACAGCTTAAAATTTTAATATAGCAGCATTTAGCGACGGAAATATCCGTCGCTAAACTGTCGTAAATTGGTCAGTAAAAGAGTATCGGAGAGTTTCTGATACGTAATATTCGTCGCTAATCCGTCATCATTCCGTCGCTATGCCTGAATTCCAGAACCAGGCCGACGGATAGTCCGTCGGTAATCCGTCGCTACCTCGTCGGATTAGCGGCGGTCTAGCGACGGATAATCTGTCGCCATGCTTCCGGATATCTTACACATTTTTAGAACCTGAGCGACGGGAATCCGTCGCCATTCCGTCGCTCAGTATTTTTCCAGAACCAGGTCGACGGATAATCCGTCGGCAATCCGTCGCTAAACTGTAATTCATACAGATAGCGACGGATTATTCATCGCTATCTTGTCGCGAGTCCGTCGCTAACTGCAATATTTTTGAAACAAATTACAGCAAACAGAATATTCCCTGTACGTAAAGCATATCCAACATCCACCATACACAAATATAACATATCCAACATCCACCATCCACCATCCACCATACACAAATATAACATATTCGACATCCAACATATCGAACAAATATCTATATTGCCAACACAATATCGGGTATCGGTCAGTATCGGAGCGGGACATGCCAAACTGTACACTACTTATACGTTGCTACACTACGTTCTATATCATCTTGATTAATTATACATTATTCTTGGTTATCAACTCTTGACCTTGATTGATGATCTTGATCAAGAATTAATAATCCTGAATTAATTATAATTATTCTTGACTAATTCCTACCTACTTAACTACCTTCCAATTTAGAATTGGAATTCTAATATAAATATTACATATACTGCAAAAACGTATTCAATTCGTACGGATCGAACCCGTACCCGAATGAGTCCCCATTCTTTCCTGTGTCATGATATACGGACACTGTGTCCGTATGTCGATAGCTATCCGTCGTACTTACATATATCGACCAATACTTTAAACGATCCTCATAAGAATAGTCCAATACTCTTATCGATATCGGTATCGGCCGATACTCTAATAATTTATTAATATTAATAATTTATTAATAGCTATTTGTTTTTCGATACCAAAAAAATCTGATATTCCAATCTGAAACCATCGATATTACCGATACCCCCGATCCAATACTCATAGGAATGGTCCGATACCGATTTCGATTCCGATACCGATTCCGATACCCCCCTCCCTCGATCCGATACTCATAGGATTGGTCTGATCCGAAACCACCTATACCCCCTCCTCCGATCCGATACTCCGATTTGAAACCACCGATACTCATAGGAATGGTCCAATCCGAAACCACTGATACCCCCACCCCCTACCCTACCCCGCCGGACAGCAAAACCCCCCTCCTCCTTGCCCACCCCCCCCAACAGCCCATCCCCGACAGCAAACCCCCACCCCACCCCCCCTCCCGACAGCAAACACCCACCCCCCTCCCCATGACAGCAAACCCTAAACCCTATCCTGCCCCCGCCCCGCACCCAATACCATCCACCCCCCGCCCCCTTCCTCCCTCCCTCACCGCCGGCCCCCACGACAGTCGACCCTCCCCACCCGAAACCCTACACCTGCCCTGAAACCCTAAACCCTACCCTGCCCCCTGCCCTCAATACCCTCCCCTCCGCCCCCACTTCCTCTCTCCATCCTGTCGGCCCAAACAACAGCCGACCCCTCCAATCCGAAACCTTATATGTTATGCAAAACAGAGAGAGAAGGAGAGAGAAAGAACATACCGGAGAGAGAGGGTCGCCGAAGAGATAGACCCGTCGGAGAGAGAGAGCCGCCGGAGAGAGAGAGAGAGGGGGAAGAGAGAGAAAGTCTTTTGGGGGGAATGAAAATTTTTTCCCGTCGGTTCAATTTAAGTTAGGTTACAATATTTAGCGACGGACTACTGATGGATATATCCGTCGCTAGGTAGTCGCTAAATACCCACTAGATTACCAACGGAACGTCTGTCGCTAGTTAGAAGCTAATTTATCGCGCTATTTTTTTTAGATTTTGCCGCCACAATGTACGACATATTAGCGACGGAGATCAATCCGTCGCTAAATTTTTGTCGCTAATCCGTTGCTATTAGCGACGGATAAGATCCGTCGCTAATAGTCCGTCGCCAAATTGCTGTATTTTAGTAGTGACCTATGGTGCTAGGTTACTCCCTTACTCATAAACTACATATATTCATATACCCTACAAACTATATTACACCAAGATACCCCTATATCGTATCAACATGGTATAATATACCCCTTATACTATATGTATAAATATATATCTATATCCGTATGTATCATATAATATTGGTATCAATATGATAGATATATAAAATACATATATGATATTGTACCCTTGCTATCCTATGCATATCCATGGCTTACCTTGCTACTAAGGTATTTACCTTTATCTAGAATTTCTTCCTCCAATCTATTCTATCCATACAACTATTACCCCCTATAAATATATCTACATATATAAATAGCCTTATACATATATCTCAAAACCTACCATATACCATACCTATATCAAAACATGTACCTTGGTCTCACATATACCTTATATGTATTACCCCCGGTACCCATGATACTAGGTTTACCAATCTAGGTAATTACTCTTTGAATATCTTATGTCTTATGATATAGATATATATAATTACCCTATGATACTAGTACCCATGATTACCTATGTACCCCAATATCCTACTGCACCCTATGAATATGTGATACCCTTCTCCATACCATTGATATAGATATCGATGACAATAACCTATTTATGACTAATAATGCTATAGGCATCCACCTAGTAAATATCCTTGAAGGTATCAGTGTCTTAAGTATCCTCACATGGTACTAGGATACTAGGACACTATCCTATCATGGTATCTTCATACCATGCACCAAGGATACTAACTATCTAACTTGACACTACCTATAGATACTCACATGTATCTTTCCTATACACATATCCCACTTGTCTTACCTACCCATACCTTGCTATACTAGGCCTCAACTTGACATACCACACCATGGTATACCCTATGGCTTACCTATCATGTCCCCACACTATGCCATATCCTTCAAACATATCCCCAACCTATTACTTATATACACTCCCTCACACTCTCACACACATACACTTACTTATACATATAAACACACACACACATGACATCCACCTATACATACACACATCCACATATACATATACACACATAGACACCTACACACAAGGACACCTATACACATACACACATGTGGACATAGGTATACACACACACACACACACTTCTAGATATCTATATACACACACACATAGATATATATGTTCACACACACATTGGAATATGCAAACACTCTCTCCATGAATTCCTCTCTCTCTGCACTAGCACACATAGACACACACACACACACACATATATATATATGTATATATACACACACACTATATATGTAGCACATATCATTGGCATTTTGACAAACACCAATGGTGCACCACACTAATATCACCATAATCCATGATACTCTTACGATACGTCCAAGATACTTTTACCAAAACTCACCAAATACTATCTAAAATATATGAACATGACTAATATACTAATTAGAGTCTGATTAATGCAAATCATAGCTAGTATAATGTGTTGTGAGAAATATGACATGTGTATCACAAGTGTAAAAGAAAAAACTGCCAAATCACTCAGTATTATGGCGTATCATGATATGGCCTACTCGTATCCAATTTTGGACACGTATCTAGCCGCACACAACCAATATAATATCAAATTAGTCCAATGGATCAATTGACAAACACTTGGTGCACCAATCGCGAATTTTCCCTAAATTGGGCACAAAACTCAATGTAACTTTTAAATAAGGGTCATTAGAAGCTAAATCTTCTTCCTATAGGTAGTCATAGTCCATGGGTGGGTTCCTAATAATTAAATTACACAAATAAAAACTAATTAAATAAGGAAGAATTTTACTTAAATGCAAAGCCAAATGGACACGATTCGGACACAAGCTTCTAGCCAAGTCCTTCATGTCCAAGTGCTCCTTGCAATCCTAAGCTTCTAGGCTCCTTAGATGAAGAGTAGGAAAGGAATTGAGAGTGAAATTGAGTGACATTGATGGAGGGATGGATTAATTTGGAAAAGAACACCAAATTGGGAATGATTATGCACAAATAAAGAGCATAGAGAAACTGCACCTCTCCATATAAGGGCCGGCCACATCTCCCCTCCACAAGCAATGTAAAATCCCAAGAATGTCCCCAATTAATTGTCATAAAGGGTATTTAATTAGTGGAAAGCTTCTATTCCTAATGAAAGGTTTACTTAAATAAATAATTAATTAAAGGATGACTAACATTGGCCCAATTGGGTCTTACTTAAATGTTAGGTCCATGGTGAATGACAAGTCTAAATTGGTCCACTAACACAAGTCCAATAATTAATCTAACCTACTAACAATAAATAATAAATTCTATAAATAAATAATTAACAAGCAAAATAATTAAATAATCATGAAATGACCAAAAATAACCCTAGTTAGAAAATGTTGGGGTGAAAAGTCTACCCCCTTAAAATAATTTTGTCCTCAAAATAAAAAAGATGAAAGTAGCACAAGAACACAATCGGAACAAGAAGAAGAATACCTCAAGGCTCGAAGAGATAAGGGTATCGCTCGTGCATTTCGTCCCCCCTCTCCCTGGTAGGCTCACCAAAAGAGTGATGCCTCCATACAATACGAACCAAAGGAAAAATATGGTTCTGGAGCACTTTCTCCTGATGATCCAAAATCTCAACTGGCTGCTCTGGATAACTGAGAGTTGGGCCCACGTCTATTTCTGAGTGGTCCAATATGTGACTAGAATCTGCCATGTACCATCTCAACTGCAACACGTAGAACATGTTATAAACTCTCTCTCTCTCTTGTGCAAGAGGCAAGTCTCGTTGGTAGGCCATCTCACTGACCCTCTCAATAATACTGAAGGGTCTGATGAACCGTGGAGTAAGCTTCTATCCTCCACCAAAGCGGATCGTGCCGTGTCGTAGAAATCCTCAGAAACACCAGATCGCCAAACTATCACAAACAAGACCTCAACAATAAATCTAAACAAGCAATCACAAGCAACACAACAAAAGAACTAAAACTATACCTCAAACTCCAAGGGTCTCCGGTGGCTATCGGCCCATTTGTCACGCCTCAGTCCCAAAATACGTAGGATTAGGTACGTAAACATGCCAGTAATATAATAAATATACATAAGCTGTAAATGCAGTATAATTATGGCTAACTAATCTCATCCACAAAACAAAGAGTACAGCTTTTATAGAATCAAATATGTAATGTCTTTTGTACAAGTAGTTGGGTGGAGACAAATTCACTACCAAGCTTTTTAGATGAGAAGTAATAAGTAACAATAAAAAGAATTTATCACAACAGCAAGGACGATCCAAGAGTAAGTCATGTTTGATAGAATAGAGAAGACCAAGATCTTGGCTAGAACTCCTGCGAAAAGTCAAGAAAACACACACACCTGGAGTGATCACCAGATCCTTAGTAGAATATATCATGTAACGCTCCAGTCCCAAAATACATAGGACTAGACATACAAAACATGACAGCTACATGCATATAAAGAATACTCAAATATATGGAATCATCGTACACATACATTAGCAGTAAATAATAAATCACAGGCTAATCACAGATAATTTATATGTAACATTCCAGTCCCGAAATATGTAGGACCAAAAATATATTACATGCTAGCAACAATTCACTAATGGGCCAAAACTGTCTATCAAGTCTATTAGCTAATGCGTAAGCTATACATCATGATAACAACCGAGAATAATAATACAAGTCACAAGTACACAGCTAATCTTATCCACGCAAAAATAATAAGACAATATATCCAAGTCCAATAAAATAATAATAAAAATATTTCTCAGCAGGAAATAAAAATAATAACTGTGCGGAAAAAGACATCTTGAAACCATAGTAAAGAGAAGTAGGGTAAATAGTCAACTAAAAGTTTGCTGAAAAGAAGGGAAATAAAGTAGTAAGTCTAATGAGTAGAAATAACATGATCATGAGAAATCCTCTGGAACTATCTCATCCTCCTACGAAGGTACGTCACTTGTCTCGATGCCAGAACCGTATACCTCGAGATAGCCCTCCTCTGTCTAAGTCTGGAGAGATCACCAGGCCCTCAGGGGACTAACAAGACACATAATATACAAGTCTATTATGACAGTAAATAATATGCGAAGAAAACAGGAATAACAAAAACAAGAAAGAATAACGCATAGGAGAACTCTATAGATGGTGACATATCATGAGAATATAATATTAATCATGGCTATAGGTATATGTGATAATAATTGCAGTCTAGTGAGGCAATAACAGTCCTATAACAGGTTCTCTATTGCAGCCCGGCGAGGCACTAACAATAGAGTGGTATAGCAACGGCTAATAAAATACTCTCTCTTAAGGTACTAGAAAGTCAAATCAAGTCAACAAGTCAAGTCCTAATCAAATCCTATTCAAGTCCATGTTAAGGGAATAAGGCATAGAACTAGGCAACGATAAATCATAAGACGCAAGAACACGAAATCATAATAAGTAAGGATATAAAATAAGAATAAACTGCATACACGTATAACGAAAAAATAAAAGTGATAACTAGAAAGTAACAACAACATAAATCAGAGGAAGTATGTGATCAAGTAAGACAGAAAAGTAATAGCAATATAAGAAATGCATATAAATACAGAAAAATTTGACAAGGTGTACTTGCCTGGTAGTGGGCCTAGTGTGGTACGATAATCATGATGGCACAGAATTAATTTTAGTGTTACAACTTTGCAAGATGGCCTCCAGTGATGGGACGGACTGTTTCATCAAGTCCGGAATAGTCCAATTAGCTAGGGTCAACATAAAGAAGTCCAATTTCGCACGAGAATAGAAAATACGATTAGTCATGATCAATCATGATAATTAATAGAATTTTGTGGAGAAAATACTTATACTATTTTAGAAAATATTTATAATACTTGAAAACTCTATTTTATTACCCCAAAATATTTAAATAAATACATACTTGAAAATAAGTTTTAATTTAAAAAGTACCATTTTATTAGTTAAAATAATTTTAGAAAAATACTTTAAAAATCTAGAAATATCATATTTAGAGGGGAAAAAACTATAAGGCTGTGTTTGATTGTGCTTTTTTTTCCATGGAAATTATTTCCACCACAAATTTTTCACCAATTGCAGTGTTTGATAGCTTATAATTTCCATGGAATTTTTTTCCAAAAAAAATGTCATTTTCCATATTTTCTTCTAAAATGGTGGAAAATAAAACTTGTCCAACCCATAGGAAAATATCATTTTCCAAAGAAATAACTATTTTTTGTGGAAAATAACAACAATCAAACACCCAAATTAAATTTTCTATGGAAAATTTTAAAATTACATGGAATTTTTTTATAGGAAAATAATTCCATGGAACTAATTTCTTGTCCACGTATTTTCCACATTGCAATCAAACACACCCTAAGTTAATTAGGTAGAAAATATTACAATAATATTTTTAGGTCAAAAGCTTATTTTAAATAACACGAAATAATATAAATATACATTAGCCCGAAATAAAATATAAATTTTTAAAAGTAATTTCTAAAAAACTTTTATTCTTTAGAACATCATGTCAACTTTTCGAAACATCAAACGTCTTTAAATACCGAGTTCAAGATCTTCAAAAATCTTAAAAATAGTGCCACACATCGATTTTCAGACAACTAACGATCAAATAATTTTACAGAAAAATTTATTAACGATTACTAAAATAAATAATATTTTATCGAAGCTAACCTCAATACGATTTTTTTAAAAAAATGGAGGTGAAAGGGAGTTTGGAGTTGGGAGTTATGGCTCTTCAAAGTTGCTACAGCAGAGGCTAATTTTTATGAGGAATTTTCGATATTTTGGACAAAAAAAATAAAGGAATTGTGATGGTGGAAAGGCACCCGGGGTCAGACCCGAGTCCGACATAGGCTGACACGAAAAGGGTGGACATAGACACGATGCATACACAATGATGGTAGAAAATTTTGTGAGAAAAAACAATGGAAAGGTTCTCCTAAAAATAGGATAGAGGAATCCTAATTAGATAAAGATTAGGAACAATTTAAATCTCACATTAATTTAAATATATTTAAAATTATTTCAATAAAATCTAGTCCAAATTTAAAACTAGATAAATCTCTCATCTTTAATTTAAAGCTATTTAAAATCCAATCAAATAAAATTTACTCCCAATTTAGATTACATAAAATAAATTTAAAATATCTTTTTATAAATAAAAAAATGATTCCAATAAATTTAAAATACTTTAAAATCATTTCAAATAATTTTTCTAAATCCAAATTTGTAAAATATACATGAATTTGTTTTCATATACATCGTGCGCAAATAGTACAAATTATTTACATAAATACTACTTTAAAAATTATTATATACTTGTATATCAAATAAAAAATATTTCTATAATAATAAAAATAAATATGGTAAATTCAAGACGACATATTTATACTCGAACAAATATAGAAAATATTTATCTTATATTATATCAAAATAAAATAGTTATTTCTATATTTTTGAAAAATATAATAATAAAAGTTTTGTATAAAAATAATTAAGTACTCCGTATATACGTATTCGTACTCTTTGTACAAATACCTAAATAAAAATAAAAATATTAAAATTTAGGGGCTTTGCACCAATGCAATTGTCTCTCATGCGCCACCTGAAGTCTATCTCTAATCAGCTTGACCTTCTCCGTTGCATCCACAACCATCTCAAGGCCAAGCAAAGCTCTCTCTCCAACATCGTCTCTGCCTCATTACTTATAAGATAGGGTACACATCTCATCCTCTCCCAAATAGACATAATCTACTTATCTTATTCCTCAAACCTCTGGTATTTAGTTTTTATTGTATTTACTGATTCTCTCGAATCTATAATCATAAAACTTCTTCTAAGTTCACGCACCTCTATCCACCTATGACCATCCTTTGTTGCTTCCATTTAACCTCATGATCCATTTATCATTAAATACAAACCTTGCCGGGTATAGATATTTAATTTTTAATCCTTTCAAGTTCACAAAATTATTCCTCTAATTTCAACTCATTATCTCGACACACCCTTGCATATCCTCAAGATTTTCATTTATAGAATCCTGCCATTGATTCCATAATCCACACTCGTCACCACTACCTTTTTTATAATGTTCTAAAATTCAAACTCAAAGGTAAGCATTCACTCTAAAGTCTCTTGTTCATCTTCTGACCACATTATCTTAATGCAATTATTTTCCATGTCAAATCCTCAGTATTCAGGTTTTCTAATATTTATTTTATCTGCCTAATCTAAGTAATTCCTAATATTCATACATGCCTATCTATTGTCTAACCAATTTACTCAATCTCTAATGCTAGGTGGCTACCCAGACTAGAAAGATTTAAACTTATCATCCAATTTTACCTCATTTGCCTCAATTTTGAATATACATCTTTAATTATAATTTTGGCACACCTATTCAATCATATTTGCACATGGGTCAATATTTATCTATCATTTATTAGTTTACCTCAACCATCCCTTCATAAATCGCGATATTCGTTATAATTCTAACACTGCCAAACATAAATTCTCAAGATCATTCTTGTTATAAATTAAAATTTTACCACCAAGAAATTTTACCTATAATCTCCTTGATACTCAAATAATCTCAGCCCTGGTTGGTCTATCTATGAAGGCTATAGTCCTATACTAACCATTAATGATAAGAATCCCCCATTACAACTTCTTCAATACCCAAAAATTCACTACTAGTCTATTCCAACATAATCGAAAATCAAAGAGTTTAGAGATACATAAAATTATCAAACGACACAGAATCGAACAAAATCCAATAATAATGGAATCCAAACATTTAAAGATGAGATGATAAGTCAAGAACCAATCTATGATAGAATCTGATAATCATACTTTTGTGTCTGAAATCATGTTATCCATAATCTTTGCCTCGCCAGTTAGCATAGCTGCAATAACTCTAGGTTCTATATTTAAGGTATATAGATCTAAAATTATGTTATTCGGAATAACGGCCTTGGCAGCTAGCATGGCTGTGAGAAATCTCGAATTCCATAACTAAGATACATATATCCAAAAATATGTGATCAAGAATTTTGTCTTGCCAACTAATATGGATGAGGTAAACTCTAGGCTCCATAACCAAGACGGACGGCTGCAGTCCTCACTGCCTCGCCTAGTATGTACTACCAGAATATACCCTTGATATAGTCCATAAATTTATCTCAATAGAAATGAAGTTCAACAAAAGACATATTTCTAAGAGAGAAGGAAACAAATTTGAGGTAGGATTCTCAAGTTCAACCTAGGAACTATCAGGAGAACCTTTTTGTGATTGAGGATCAAGCTTCCTAAGATATTCTATGATTCATAATCCTATCCTAGGAAAGGCTCGCAGTAGTACGGCTAAGCCTAAGTACTTCCATGACTTTGTACTGATTGTGAAGACTGACCTGTATAGGCCACCACTAAAAATGTGTCACGTTTCGC